>CAWUFW010004066.1:1200000-1638293 GCA_963921515.1 Calotriton arnoldi
TCGCTTTGTTCGCCCTAAGTTGGCAGGGTATGCCCAGACGTGGGTCCCTTGCTCACTTTGCCACTGGATTCAAGATAGCCTGGCTGATGAGGGTTTTGAACCCGAAACCGGTCCCAGGATGCTTGTTTCCGGTCCAGGGAAGACATGGCTTGGCAGTTCGGGCTGGACTGTTCCCATGAGGCACAGGGTCAGACTGATTTGCATATGGCCATGTCTGAACTGGGGTGGTGGAGTGAGCTAAAGAATGATGATGGATTAAACCCAGATCAGTTGACTGGGGGTGAGTGTTTGATTTGCTCTAACGCTCCGTCCATCATCCCCTTTGGTATCGCCTTCTTTCTTTGGGGGCCTGTCTTTTGCGCTAGGAGTAAGATGCACTCCTGGGCCCCTGACTTTCCCAGCTGCCCAGCAAGTAGTGGGCAGCTGCTACATTTAGGTTTGCGCAGTGGCGCACCCTTGACTTTCGCTGCATTGGCAGCAGCCCTGACTCTTTGGACATAGGGCATTTGAGCCCCTTGTGAGATGGCCAGTTGGCCAAGGGGACTGCTAGGTTTATAGGGCGCCAGGCCCTAATGTGATTTGTGTGTTAGTGAGCTTCTTTCCTAGGATTTATAGGCTAATGTGATTTATACCTCTGCTATGGTTCTTTCTACTATGAGGTTATGTGCTACTGTGAGTATGTGGTGCTAGGAAATGTAATGCAGGTAGTATGTTTTACGCACCCTGTTTTGGTTACCTCTAAAATGTGGTTTTTATGCTTGTGAGGTTATTACTTCCTCATGCGTTTAGGTTGTGAGTTATTTTCCCCTGTGATTATTTCCTAATGTGATTCAGACTTAGGATGTTATTGTCTAATGCGTTTAGACTGGAGAGATAATTGCATAATGTGTTTATGCTGGTGAGGATGGCGCATAAGGTTTTGCGCCTAATGTGATGCTGTGCATAATATGGTTTATGTTACAGGCTGATGCTAAGTACAGTGGTTGCCAGTGATTACTGGTTGTACGTTTCTGATATGTCCTACATTTATTATGTGTTCTACATCTATTACCTTTTACTAAGTGATGGTTCTGACAGTGGTCCACGTGGCCCTGTCATGTGTACATAATCCCCTGTAAATATTGTCCCGTGCCAGTTGGCACAGTGTATTGTATGTGAGTACTATTCTAATGTGTTTTATGATAATACAAAGGCTATTTTTATATATAACCTTGTGTGGAGTTCCTTTTGTAGTGTGCCTTGGGTGTTGTGCTGTGTGTGTGTTGCGCAAACGCTTTACACATTGCCTCCGGGATAAGCCTGACTGCTCGTGCCAAGCTACCAAGGGGGTGAGCAGGGGTTATCTTCGGCGTGTAACTTCCTTGCCCTGACTAGAGTGGTGGTCTCTGCCTGGCTTTGGAGCAAGCCTCAGCCAACCAGAGATCCCATTTCTAACATTGGTGATCAGCGGTGGGATAGGACTTGCGTTTGCGCAGTACCACGGCGACAACTAGCTGCACTACAAAACTCTGCATTTTAGATAGTCACATGTTGGGGATTATTGGTCTAAGATTGTTTTAAAGTGTCATTTCATTTTTGAAATATGTGTTCTTGTTGCAGTGTGAGTTTTCTGGATTCACCAGTAAGGGTGGGATCCAGTGGTGGCAGCGAAGTGTGTGTCCAGTGCATGAAGTCCCCGTCACGTTCCCAGAGTATGGTACCTGGTGCTCAGTAAGAGGGGTGCAGGTTGAGATTTAGGGACAGTAAGGAACTGTCTCACCGGTCTGGGGGGGGTGTGTGTGGATGAGTGATGTGCTGCTGGACGCTGGGGTGAGTTCTCTGAAATAAGGAGCTTGCTGAATAATTGAGTGTGAGTTCTCTGAAATAAGGAACTTGCATGGGGGAGTAACCTTGAGGTATGGTGCAGGTGTCTCCTAACCCGCGTGGCGGAGATGGTTCAAATGAACCCAACTAGGAACCATTATAGTGAGGAGGTTGGGAACCTAGTCTGTCCTGTTGGACTGTTCTGTATGGGGGACCTCCCTGTGGTAGAGGATCTGAAGAAGCATTGGGGAGTGATTCCAATAAGAGTGGCTCAGGTGTCTTCCGTGGTGGAAGAGGTTCAGTGTAGCCCAGCTAGGTCCCAGTGTAGCGGGAGGGGTGTAGGGGCTCACGTCCTGTCTCAGAGGAGAAGGAGTGAGTGTGCCCGAAACCCAGTCCCAGGGCCTGGATGGTTTCTTCAGGGAACACCAGGTTGGGGGCCTAGGCTGTACTTGTAGGCCATTTGAGGAGGATCTTCTAGTCTCTAGAGGACGTGGAGCGTCTGTAACCAGAGCTCCAGCTGTCCTGGTGCTAGGCAGCACCGCTCCTAAGTGGAGGGTGCAGAAGTCCTGATTGAGGGGTGAGAGGGGGAGAGGTTCCCCAGTGGAAAAACCAGTGGGTCCAGAAGGGGCCATGGGGACACCACTTCTGCCCTGGGTTTGGTCCCGGCAGACTGTCACATGACACATTAGTGAGGTGTCACCCTCGGGGGGGGCCATGCGTGCTCCCCGGGAAGTCCTGGTGCGAGGCAGCACCGCTCCTAAGTGGAGGGTGCAGAAGTCCGGTTTCGAGGGTTAAGAGGGGGAAAGAGTCCCCAGTGGGGACCAGTGGGTCAGGGGCCAGTCAGAAGGGCTGAGTCGCCAATGATTGACCATGGTGTGCGCCAATTCTGTCCTGGCACATCTTCACGCACTGTCAGCGGGACAGGAGGTCGTGAGCTCTGCGCCAGGCAGACTGTCACACGACACGCTAGGGATGTGTCACCCTTGTGAAGTCCTGGTTTTCCAGGCATCTGACCAAAGGGTACGTCCCTGGGTTTGGGAGCCAGTAGCCGGTGTTTCCGGATCTGGACGGCAGGGCGACTGTAGTCAGTGTCCTGGCCGGTTTGCCTTCTAGGGGGTACCACTCCAGTTGGGAGGGTATCGGAGTCTGGAAGGGGTGCAGAGGGAGGAGTCCTCGCCTCTGACCCCGGTGCAGCCGGTGAATGTGGATCCCAGGTGGTAGACCAGTTGATGGAGAGAGGTCCTGAACTGGTGGGAGAGTTGTGTTCTGGTGGGTGCTTCCCCTGGGAGGGTGCGGAACCCCAGAAGTAGAGGTAGGGTGAGGCATTCTTGCCCGTGACCTCTGGTCAGCCTGAGGGTGCGGACCCTAGGTTGAAGGGTCAGTGGGAGTTTGGAACTACACTGAGACGGAGAGTGGAGAATGGCTATTGTATGCCAGGGGTTACTGCCCCCCACTCGGTGGATTGGCAAGGACCAGTGGCATCTGGGTGGCCTAGGGCTTGGTCCTGGCCGTGGACAACTAAGGAGTACCGGTGGGGTAGCCTAGTTCGCCCTGAGTTTTTTTTTTCCCGTTTTTTTTCTTTCCCCATGGGTTCCAAGTGGCGTAGGACAGGAGGGTGTCCCTGCCGTTGCGGGCCCGCGTCCGTGTTCTATCTCCCCAAGCAGGGAAGCCCATCACGGTGGTGATTGGTCTACCCTGCGTTTTGGCTGGAAGGGGGTTGTGTTGGACCTGGCCCTTTTGGCAGGCTCACCCCTAAACTTTTTTTGCATTTATCCTAGCCTTTTTCCTATGTAGTGTTAGTGGGTTTAGGCCTCTAGGCACTTTAGCACTGCGTCCCAGTGTAAAGTGCGTGCGCTCTGTGTTACATTTGTAAGGTTGGCCTGCCCTCCCATAGGAATGCATTGAGGGTCTGTGTGCCAGTGGTAATTCCTGTTATGTGAGGAGCAGTGTGGTCAAGTTTAGTATGTGTGAATTCATGAGAATGAATGCTGCGCAATGGTGTGCGCAGATTTATTATGGCTGGTGTAGAAGTGCCACTTTTAGAAGTTGGCATGTATGTGTGCTCTGTGCCTGCCTGCCTGATGTGGATTGCATGTCTGGCTTTGTGAGTGACAGGTGCTGGATGGTGTGGGGAATTCCAGGAGCCAGGGTGAGTCAGCCCAGTGGTGAATAGAGAGATCTCCATGCAGATGGGTGGGAGGAGTGCACCTGGGACCTGAATAGGGCTGGGCCTTCCCTCCACAATGCTGGCTCCACCCCCTGTGGTGCGTCTGATGTCCCTAGCCTGTCCTGTGAAAGGAGAGAGGAGCTGAGCAAAACAAAGTGCTCCAAAGCTCCCCCAAACCAGTTGCATCTGGTTTTCCCCAGCCCTGTGCTGGGTGACAAAGGAAAAACTGTGTATAAAAGAAGGGGCTGTGACCCCATGAAAATGTTCAGTTCCTGTTCAGTTTTTGGGTTGCTGTTCCTGCCAGAGCGTGCTGCTGCTGGGGCCCAGGGGGGCTACCAAGAGGGCTTGCCTCCCTGGGCCCTGCATTGCCCTTTGCATCTGTGAGGACTTTTATTTGGGACCTTTGCTTCATCTTTTAGCCTTAAGGACTGCATGGCTCCCTAGCGCCTCGTGAGCGCTTTATTTGCCAAGGAGAGAGAGAACTAGCCTCCTGACTGAAGTCTCAGGCCCAGTAGACTTCATTTCGTCGCTAAAGCCTGTTAGCGAGCCGCCGCAGCCGAGGAGCGTCAAGGAATCCGTCGCACTGCTGCCGCTGAGTGGTCGCTGACCAAATCATCGCACCGCACGCTTACAGATCGCCATTTTGTCGCTAACACCCGTTAGCGAGCCGCCGCAGCCAAAGAGCGCTCGGAAATCCATCGCGCTGCTGCCGCTGAGTGCTCGCTGACCTGATCATCGCCCCGCACGTTTGCGGGCCTTGAAACCATCGCTAAGGTCCATTTGCGAGCCGCCGCTACCAAGAGCGTGAGGAAAAACATCGCTATCACGCCTTAGCGGCATTTTGTGGATTATTGACACCACATCCAGGAACTGTGAGTAAAAGGGTCGCAGAGACCACTGCCCTGAACTGTGCATTCCCCATTTGAACTATTTTTGCAGCATCAAGAGAGTATTATTTTTGTACAGTATTGTGGCCTTCTCGTTATTTGGTCTTGTGATAAATCTCCAGCTGCCCAGCAAGTAGTGGGCAGCTGCAACGTTTAGGCCATTCTTTCTTTGGGGGCCTGTCTTTTGCGCTAGGAGTAAGATGCACTCCTGGGCCCCTGACTTTCCCAGCTGCCCAGCAAGTAGTGGGCAGCTGCTACGTTTAGGTTTGCGCAGTGGCGCACCCTTGACTTTCGCTGCATTGGCGGCAGCTCTGACTCTTTAGACATAGGGCATTTGAGCCCCTTGTGAGATGGCCAGTTGGCGAAGGGGACTGCTAGGTTTATAGGGCGCCAGGCCCTAATGTGATTTGTGTGTTAGTGAGCTTCTTTCCTAGGATTTATAGGCTAATGTGATGTATACCTCTGCTATGGTTCTTTCTACTATGAGGTTATGTGCTACTGTGAGTATGTGGTGCTAGGAAATGTAATGCAGGTAGTATGTTTTACGCACCCTGTTTTGGTTACCTCTAAAATGTGGTTTTTATGCTTGTGAGGTTATTACTTCCTCATGCATTTAGGTTGTGAGTTATTTTCCCCTGAGATTATTTCCTAATGTGATTTAGACTTAGGATGTTATTGTCTAATGCGTTTAGACTGGAGAGATAATTGCATAATGTGTTTATGCTGGTGAGGATGGCGCATAAGGTTTTGCGCCTAATGTGATGCTGTGCATAATATGGATTATGTTACAGGCTGATGCTAAGTACAGTGGCTGCCAGTGATTACTGGTTGTACGTTTCTGATATGTCCTACATTTATTATGTGTTTTACATCTATTACCTTTTACTAAGTGATGGTTCTGACAGTGGTCCACGTGGCCCTGTCATGTGTACATAATCCCCTGTAAATATTGTCCCGTGCCAGTTGGCACAGTGTATTGTATGTGAGTACTATTCTAATGTGTTTTATGATAATACAAAGGCTATTTTTATATATAACCTTGTGTGGAGTTCCTTTTGTAGTGTGCCTTGGGTGTTGTGCTGTGTGTGTGTTGCGCAAACGCTTTACACATTGCCTCCGGGATAAACCTGACTGCTCGTGCCAAGCTACCAAGGGGGTGAGCAGGGGTTATCTTCGGCGTGTAACTTCCTTGCCCTGACTAGAGTGGTGGTCTCTGCCTGGCTTTGGCGCAAGCCTCAGCCAACCAGAGATCCCATTTCTAACAAGGCCCCACCCCCTTTTCCAACCACTCTGCAAAAGGGACTCCTGGCGCACTAATGGTTGGGGGATGAATTCTCCTTGGCTGCTGAGGGTAGTTGGGGGCCAAGAACCCCTATTGTTGTGACAAGTAAATCCCCCACCCTGGGATTGCTGTGATGTCATCGAAGGCCCTGGCCCCTTTCTCAACAACTCTGCACAGGGGCCTCCTGGCGCACTACTGGTTGGGGGATGAACTCCCCTTGGTTGCTGAGGGTCGTTGGGGGCCAAGAACCCCATTTGTTGCGACAAGTAAGTCCCCCACAGTGGAATTGCTGAGATGATGTTAAGGGCCTGCCCCCTTTCTCAACCATTCTGCACCGGGGCCTCCTGGCGCACTACTGGTTGAGGGATGAAGCCCCCTTGGCTGCTGAGAGTCGTTGGGGGCCAAGAACCTCTATTGCTGTGACAAGTAAGTACCCCACAGTGGGATTTCTGAGACATTGTCAGAGGCCAGGCCCCCTTTCTCAACCACTATGCACAGGGCCCTCCTGGCGCACTACTGGTTGGAGGATGAAGTCCCCTTGGCTGTTAAGGGTCATTGAGGGCCAAGAACCCCTACTTTTGCGACAAATAAGTCCCCCACAATTGGATTGCTGAGATGTCGGAAGAGGCCCGCCTCCTTTCTCAACCACTCTGCACAGGGGCCTCCTGGTGCTTTACTGGTTGGGGGATGAAGTCCCTTTGCCTACTGAGGGTTGCTGGGGGCCAAGAACCCCTATTGTTGCGACAAGTAAGTCCCCCAGAGCTGACTTGCTGAGACGTTGTCAGAGGCCCCACCCCCTTTCTTAACCGCTCTGCACAGGGGCCTCCTGGCGCACTACTGATTGGGGGATGAATTCCCTATGGATGCTGAGGGTTGCCCGTCTGCTCATGAGTGCCTGCTAAGTCTCATTGTGCTCCCCACACATGTGAAATGACGTGACGAGTGCTCTAATGGAAAAACAAATTCCACTCCGTTGCAGAGTATGGAGTTTATCGGTAATTCTGCGTTCTCCGCGGAGTTGCAGAATTCCACAAACTCTACGAGCAGAGTGGAATTTTATACCCAGGCCTACAAACAATCTTCAGTAACTAAGATGCCCAACCAAAATTTAAGGTTGAGAGTGTGGTGAGCTTCCCAGTAGATGAGATACTGCTCACAGCGCAAACATATTTTATAAGCAAGGCAGTGAGATGTCAGGGGCCTGTACACTACATCTTTAAGAAGCTTTGTATGCCTAATATGGCCAATATTTCTTCTTCAGAAGGTTGATAGAATAGGATTTTGCTGTAGTAGGGTCAGAATAGAGATCCTCCAAACTCATTTCCCTCAAGCCAGGTTCAACATGCTTGAACCACAGGTTTCCATTAGAGCTTTGAAGTGCAACAATCTCAAACATGGTCTTACTAAGAAAGTCAGCATACAGGTTCTTATGAAGCCTCAGCTACTAGAGAATGGGACACAATGTATTTTCATTGGCAAATGAGTTAATACCACTCGAGGCAAAGTGGAGTTGGGTGAATACATTGATCTAACCTAAGCACTGTCCTTAGAAACTTGTTCTCCACTCTTTCTTGGTATTTTGCGTTCAGGTAACCCTAAACCTCTGCTCCACATAGTGCTGGTGCAATAGCCTTCATTTTGCAGACATGTAATATAGTGGTAATAGGTTGACCTATCACCTTTTGTGTGTACCACACTAAGGGGACAAAGATATGCCCAGACGTGTGTCTCTTGTTCACTGTACCACTGGAACCAAGTTAGACCCAACTGACAAGCCCCAGTCAAGGCAAAACTGGTCTTGGGTTGCTTGTGTTCTGGTTAGGGGAGTACCTGGATTGATAGTTCGGACTGGATTGTTCCAAGAGAAGCAAGATCAAGACTGATTTGCATATGGCTGGGTCTAATCTGAGGTGGCATGGTGGATAAAATAACGATGGGTTAGAATGCTACCCGAGCAATTGCCAGTGGTTAGACAAATTGCAAGCATTTCTCCCACCATTTTTTGTGTGTAAGTAAGCTACACCTGACTGATGAGCCCCAATCAGGGTGAAACTGGTTTTGGGTTGTTTGTGTTCCAGTTCAGAGAGGACCTGGCTTGGCAGTTTAGACTGGACTGGTCCTATCGGAGCTGGACAAAGACTGATTTGCATGTGGCTGGCCATAAAAAAGAGAGGGGGACTAGGAGCATTAAGGTCCAGCATACAGGTTCCTCGATATATGAAGTAGTGTCAAAAAGAGTATGTAGTTCTATAGTGCAGCAGTGAGATGAACGTGTTAAGGTATGGTTGTTTCAGAGTTGGAAACATGCTCCAATAGGAGCAAGTGCCCTTACACATCTGTGTGAGTGCCATGCTTCATCATTGGGCAAGCTTATTGTCGGGCCGGCACTGCAATGCCTGATGGGCATCCTTGAGGGGGCTCTTTGCCAGAGAACTTCTTTCAGTAATGCCGCTTGATGAAGTGTGGGTGTGTGGGTTGAAAGTGTAGATTGAAAAGTAATGTAGGAGTAAAAAGTGTATTAAAATAGATTAAGTGATCCTCAAGAAAGCTATTTAATGCAATGAGTTCGTTTGCCTAGTTAAAATGGTGAGTGCTGTCAGGTTATATAATGGTCCTAGATATCTTAATGTATCTAGTAGGTTGGCATGTTTCTCCCCTATTTATGTCAGGAGAAGTGATCATGTGGCGATTCTTCAGGACCTAAGATAACCCTAATCTACACAGTGAAGGAATCTCAACAAGTAGATTCTGAAATAGAGATTTCCAGTCACTCGTCACAATTGTGGGCAATCAAGTACCTCTAAATTTGAGAACCGTCCTTGAACACAAAAGATAAACACATCTTGGTAAGATGCAATCCGCAAGTAGTAGTACAAAGTGAGGCATGTGATGCAGAGTCAAGACATGCCCATGTATGATTTGCGTGCAGTATCAAACCATGGCACTACACAACCTGAGGGAAAAAGGCACAGTGAAAACACCCTTGCACAAACAACATGTGACAAATGTGGAGCCACAACAAAGAGATAACTTGCACTGTGTGGAAAAGTCCAGCTCAAATAATAAATAAATAATCAGGACTCATCCAATTTGGGTCATGATATAGCCCCCACAAGAGAAGGCAGAGGAAATGCTAATTAGCATACTGCAGGAGAGAGAGACAAATAAAATAAAAAAATAGGGGACTCTTACAGCAGTAGTGGTGGAAGTGATAGCCATTGGAATCAAGAGGCAATTACACGGACGTGACATGCTGCCCACGTGAAGACCTACCCCAGCTCTTCTTCCTTGGAGGAAGACAGCTGAAAGTGGGGTGGTTCCTTAAATATCAGCATGAAGGTGCCGAATGAGAGTGAAAACAGCTGTGAGACAAGCAAAAGGTATGGGCGCAGTGACACTGTGCAGTGCGGAACCTGTGGTTGCCATGTTAAGTGTAGTGCGAAATGCAAAAACAACAATTGATGGACAGAATGTTGAACAATGTCAAACATTCACTCCAGTACAGAGATCTGTGCCCAAGTCCATTGTTTTTTTGCTCCCGTGCCAATTAAGTTCAAACGCAGCCATACGTAAATTAGTCTTGACCCTGTTCCCCATGGGAACAGTCCAGCCCGAACTGGCAGGCCAGGTACTCCTTGGACCACAAACAAGCATCCTGGGACTGGTTTCCGGCTATCACCCCTCATCAGCCAGGCTAGCTTGACTCCAGTGGCATGGAGAGCACGGGACCCACATCTGGGCATACCCGTCCCTCTCGGGGTGACAAATGGAAAAAGAACAATTGATGGACAGAATGTTGAACAATGTCAAACATTCACCCCAGTACAGAGAACTGGGCCTAAATCCATCGCTTTTTTTCTCCTCATGCTATTCCGGTTCAAACCCAACCATATGCAAATCAGTCTTGACCCTATTCCCCATGGGAACAGTCCAGCCCGAACTGCCAGGCCAGGTCTACCCTGGACCAGATACAAGCATCCTGGGATGAGGGGAATACCCCAAAACCGGTCCCAGGATTCTTTTTTCAAGGCCAGGCTGGCAGTTTGGGCTGGACTGTTCCCATAAGGAACAGGGTCAAGACTGATTTGCATATGGCTGGGTCTAAACTAGGGTGGCATGGTGAGCAAAAGAAAGATGGATTTAACCCAGATCGCTTGACTGGGGGTGAATGTATGATTTATTCAGCATTCAGTCCATCATTTGTTTGTGTAGCACTTTTTCCCCTAAGTGGGTTGGTATGCCCAGAAGTGGGTCCCTTGCTCACTGTGCCACTGGATTCAAGCTAGCCTGGCTGATGAGGGGTAATACCCCGAAGCCGGTCCCAGGATGCTTGTTTCTGGTCCAGGGAGGACCTCGCTTGGCAGTTCGGGATGGACTCTTCCCATGAGGAAAAGGGTCATGACTAATTTGCATATGGCTGGGTCTAAACTGGGGTAGCATGGTGAGCAAAAGAACTATGGATTTAACCCAGATCTCTTGACTGGGGGTGAATGTAGGATGTATTCAGCATTCTGTCCATCATTTGTTTGTGTTGCACTTTTTGCCCTAAGTGGGATGGGTATGCCCAGACGTGGGTCCTTTGCTCACTGTGCCACTGGATTCAAGCTAACCTGGCTGATGAGGGGTAATACCCAGAAACCAGTCCCAGGATGCTTGTTTCCAGTCCAGGAAGGACCTGACTTGGCAGTTCGGGCTGGACTGTTCCCATGAGGAACAGGTCAAGACTGAATTGCATATGGCTGGATCTAAACCGGGGTGGCATGGTGAGGAAAAGAACAATGAATTTAACCCAGATCTCGTGACTGGAGGTGAATGTATGATTTATTCAGCATTCCATCCATCATTTGTTTGCATAGCATGTTAAGTGCAGTAGGCATCAGTCATTCGCAGGACTGGGTTTGCCCAGCGACAGTGATGTTGTTCTGTATGGTGGGCAACTAATGGGCACCATGTTAGAAGTAGAGTGAATCGCTCTCTGTGAATTGTAAAAGCCGCAGAAGATGTGGCTTTAATACGGGTGTAATAAAGCTGTGTGGCACGGGTGGAATAAAGCCGCAAAGGATGTTGTTAAAAAGAAAACTGACGGTACTGTGGGCATCATTGTAAAAATAAGGTACATAACAAATCACTATTAAGCGAGTGTCAGTTGTGGAGAACAATGGCTATACAAACACATATATATACCATCTATCAGCACTTTCGCTAGTTCAGTGGACACTGGGAAAAGTAAAAGTGTCTTACGCGCAAGATATATGTCTAGAGTGCTGTCAATGGGGCACTAATCCAAGTGTATAAAAGTTGTCAATGTTGTTACATATTATGAGCCCTAATATGTAGGAGATATGGCAAATAAAATAATTAATGCTGACCACTAATGGTTTACACAAATATTATTATCATCAAATGGATATTTATGAAACGGGTGACAGCATAGCCACAGGAAAAAGATGGTCCCTCTAACACAGTCACAGGCCAGATGTTAATGTATTCCTTTTAAATGGGAAAAGGGAAGAGTGGGCTCTATATGTATATGGCATATGTATACTGGAGGTTTCATCGGTATGGGTGAACACTAGTTGTTGATTTCGCTCCAAAGGATTTCATCATTCATCCCATTAATATGAGTAGAAAGATGGAAAATCTAAATATTTTCTTTCTTGAATAATGTATTTTTATGTATATATTGGTGACCGTCTAATATAGTCCAACTCATGTCATACTGGGAGTCGCCCGCAGTGAGGTAGTGTGTGCTCATTTTTGTACTAGAGTTTTTGCAGCGTATATTGCTGCAATGTTCCATAATCCTAACCTTCACTGCTCTGGTGGTCATGCCTCTATATCTCATCTGGCAAGGGCATGTAATCATGCAAATGCAATTCCTTGAGTTGCAATTCATGTACATGTTTTGAAACCACATCAGGGTGGGGCTCAGTTGGATGTCTTTTGCGGTCTCGGTCAAAGCACATACAGAGCATGGCCCACACGGAAAATGCCCGACCACTGGAGGTAAATCCTATAGGAGCCTTTGTGCCGTTTTGGTAGACTTGCGTGGTCTAATATGGATTGCCATGTTTGTTAAATTAGCAGTTCATTTAAAGGCAAACATGGGGGCAGCAAAGAAAGGTTGCCTGTTCGTAGAATGGCCCAGTTTTTTAAATTGATTTTCTGAAGTGTGCTAGACTCAGATGTAAATGTTGTTACGCATGTTAAAACATCTGTGGTGGGTCTCGTACGCGGTTCTAATAAAGCTGCCTTGTTATTTTTTTTGTGCAAGTTTAAGTGTAGTGTTGGCACAATGCCGGGTGCATTGGTGAGCCTATAGATTGGCTGCTAGTTGTATTGCTTGAGTAGTAAAACCATGGACATTGCAGCAATTGTGTTGTAATTGAAGGAATTGCCCATAGGGCAGATTGTCCCACAAAGCTCTGGGATGATGGCTCCCGTACAGAAGCAGACTATTGCTATCTGCCAGTTTCTTAAATGTGGTGGTATACAGTTTACCATCAGTCAAGTGGATCATTAAATTCAAGACAGGAAGGCGCACATCAGAAATGGTCCTAGTGAACCTCAAGTACGGATTCTAAGTATTTACCCAAGCAAAGAAGGCACTGCAAGTAATCTTATTGTCTTTCCAAAAAATTAGAATGTCATCAATATAACGATGCCAAGTAAGTATGTTCCAATTTAAGGATTGGTGGGACAAATACTCTCTGCCTCAAATTTGTTACAAAAAAACAGAGCAAACAGGGAGCAAAGGTAGCACCCAAAGAAGTACCCTGGGTTTGATGGAATAGTTGGTCGTTATACTGGAAAAACATTCTCCGTTAAAGCTAGCGAGGCACATTCCATGATAAAGTTGATGGGAGTGGGTGATGATCATTCGGCCAGTAAGAGGTCCTCTCAACAACCTCCAGAGTGGCTTCCTGGGGGATGTTAGTGTAGAGGGCCTCTACATCCAAGGTAACCACCAGGTCTATTAGTTGGGTGTCATTAGTCCCTTCAATGAGATTCAAAACATCTCTTGTATTGTGCAAATAAGAAGGTGTCTGTTTGACCAAAGGCTGAAGGAAATAATCACAAAATTTGGACAAGGCTTCAAGCAAGGAGCCAATTCCTAAGACAAATGGTCTACCTGTGGGGGGTGGGGGAAGTGATCCCTATGTGAATTTTTGGCAGAGTATAGAAATAGGGGGTTCTCGGATGGGTATTTGCAAGAAAATCTGTCTCATTCCTGGAGATCCATCCCTGGGTTTCAGTCGTAGTTACTATTGAGGTAATCTCGGTACTCAGGTGCTCCATGAGATCTAGACTGATGGGGGTATAGTATTTGCGATCAACCAGTTGTTGGTGACATTCAGTGTCATCATCCGAAGTAGATATAATCACCATCGCTCCTCTCTTATTGGCCTGTTTGATAGTAATCTCAGGGTCGTTAACCAGGGACCTTATCGCCTCAACTACTTGCATGAGGATGGGTCTAACCTGGGATGGCGAGGTGGGCAAAAGAATGATGGGTTGGAACGCTACCCCAAGCAATTGCCAGTAGTTAGACATTTCTCCCATAACCTTTTGTGTGTTTGAGAGAGAGTATCGCCCATATTTATGGGTACTTTGAGGTGGAGGATGCCTTACTCAACCCCTGGTTGTTTCTGGTCAAGTACATATTGGCTTACAAGAGAGAGTGCATTGCAGGATACAATAACACGTTATAATATATTTCATTACAGAGAGTGTCATGATCCTGTGACCCTTTTGAGTATAGTCTTTTTGGGCAGAAACATGTTGCTCTCTTTCCAGGGTTGAGGTACTCCTCTGCATTTTTAATCTACACATTAGAGGCAGGCAGAAAGTGTGTAGTCCACCAGTAGGCAGTTTTAGGCTTCCCTTTTATTTAATCTCTGTCATGATAATTAAGGACACATTCACTACACAATAACATGCACACAAGGATCAATGAGCTCCCTCTCTTATGCAGTGGTAGCCAGTATTGAAACTCACATTTGACCAATCTGAGGAGGAGACATATGATGAAGCTGCCACCTCTGTAGGTGAGGATTTTTTTCCTAAGAAAGAAACATTTCCTACATAAAGGAGAGGATAAGATTTTCCACCTTTTCACTTTGCACCTAGACTACTTGTTTTGAGTCTTATTCTTGCACCACCATTTTAGGGACTACAGAACATGCAACAACAGTTAAGCTTTGTTGTCCAAATGTCCTGATTATTTTTTACTAATGATCCTCTAAACATTCCTGCAGAGGTCTCACATGTAACCTCACATCCTAGACTACAGAGATGCATGAGGCCATAAATCCTAGAAGAAATGGCACCTGACAAACTGCAAAGAAATTTTCTGAGAGAGAGACATTCGTAATCTTTTCTGTATCTAAGATTACCCCTAAACAGAGGGACACGCAAGTTCCTCACCTTTAGAATATCCAGGTGCAATACTGGATCCAGAAAATTCTCCCAGCAATAACCACTGCCTGGTCGACCGGTGGTGCTATGCAGCTTTGCAGAGATCTTTTACTGTCCCAGAGGTGATGGAGTGGGAAGCATAGAGGCCCCATCCCTTTGCACTGACATCAGTTTTGTAATCCTTCTTCTTACACACCCTCAGACACGGTTCATTTTAAACAAATTGTAGTTGACAGTGGCCATAATCTAACTTGGGACCTAATTACATTGTGCAGATGAGGAAGACAGAGGCCAATGAGGAAACTACCATTAGATAGAGTATCCACCAAAAGAGCATTACCAAAAGTAAATAACTCCTCCTTCTGATTGATACTTCTAACCACAGGTCCCCCACCTTTAGAATATATACTATAGCAGTACCTCCCAAAGGTGGAGGGTCTGAAAAGCGGACTCAAACCAGGAAGTCTTGCAGGCATGACAGTGCAAAATGGCCCTCTCTGCGGAAAAGGCAACACCACTTTTGGTAGAAAGGTGGCCCACATTCTCAGCATCAGTTTGTCTGGATAGAAAGTAGTGTAAGGAAGAGGCACCAACAGTACCTGCGGTCCACCTATGTGGTATGCAGAAATGACTGCGATAAAAGAGTTTTGATTGTCAGGTGCTGTATGGAAAACTGTACATCAGCTCGAACGGTATGCACATGAGTAATATGAGGGTCAAATTGAGGTCTCACTGTGGCATGACACAGGCTTTGGAGGAACTATGAGCCTAACCTTACAGAAAGCACATCACAGCAAGTGACTGGTAAAGGGGAGGCTGATTGGACACAAATAAAAAAAGCCAAAATTGCTGATATGTAACCCTTACCTGTGCAACACCTTGCTGAGCCAATGACAAAGCATACAACAATACACTTTAAAGTTTGACCTTCAGTGGATCAGGAGGACAGGGCCCACACCATACCACAAACATCTACCTACATCCAACGTAAATTAATTTAATTGAAGGACGTCTGGATGCCAGGGTAACATCCACTACCTCATGGGGCAAATCAAAGGTACTCAGCTATCTCTAAACATGAACATTTAGGTTGAGTAGATTTGGGTGTAGGACCTTCTCCTGTTGCTGAGTCAAGAGGCCCTCCTAAAGACATAGTCCGATCAAAGGGAAAATGTTTATGCTCGAGCGATCTGAGAACCACACCCTCCTGACCAAACCCAGGATCATGAGGTTGACTTGGGCCTGATCTGCCCTTAATTTCCTCACAAATCGTGAAAGGAAAGGTAATGGTGGGAATAAGTACAGGGAACCAGTGTCTAGTCAGACAGAATATGTCTCCCAGTGGCATTTCTGGAGGGAACTCTAGCACGTAAAATGTTGACACTGCACATCTGGCCAGTGTAGGCTCCACTGTTCAAAGTGCTTAGTGCCATCTCCAGATGGGGACGCCATTTTTGGTCTACCAGTCAATGTCTGCTTAACTCATCTGCTGTGAATTCCAGGCCTCTGCCGCCTTGCGCACTACTACTGGAGGCAATTTCTTCTTTTAGTGGACTAGGTGACTTGGAGCAAGAGCGAGACCGCTGTATCAAACGCAACCCCTTCTTATGTTTTGCGATATAGAGTTTTGCCTCCCTCTCTCTACTTGCATGAGCGTATATTTCTCACACAAATTAGGATAATAACCAGAGAACAGGCACCAAAGACACATGTAAAGGGGCTCCATAACCGACATCTTCTTCCTGCAGTTGTGAGGCGGCCTGAATCTTGACTTCCTCGGGTGAGACATTGTCCCTACTAGACCACCTGGAAGATTTCTTGTGATTGATGTAGAACCAATACATTTGGAAGTGGGCCATCAGACCCGCTTTGAAGGGCGCAGAATGAAAGTAAGAGCCACAAGTGTGCATGGATGGCACCCACATCCAGCCCCTGCTCTGTCACTTCCAGGGCAGAAAGAGATTGGCATGGAGCCACAGGACGCCACCTCCTGGCATGCAGGTTTCATGTCTAAGAGAATTTTTCAGATCCAGTCTGGGGTCTGGAATATTTTGAAGGTGAGAAATCTGTACGTAAAAGTGCCCATTCGCTAAAATTCACATGAATGACCACATTAAAGAGGAGAGCTACTGTCAAATGCAGGTCCTGAATAGAGGAAACTTTGAATGACCTATCCTCCAAATATGGATAAGTAAACACTCCATTCTTGCGGAGGTATGATGGAACAACTGTCACAACTTCTGAAAAAGTATTTGGAGCTGGTTTCAGTCCAGTAAGTACTTTGTATATCTAGTGATTGTTTTTAAATCTTGAACCTTAGGAAAATCTTTTTTACTTGTGCAAATGGGTGTATGAAAACAGGCCACTGGCAGATCCAGAACCCACATCTAATAGCCTGTGGTAGATGTAGAACAATTTAATGAAGATTTTGCATAATGAATTTTTCTCTTTTCACTTATGATTTAGCATTCTTTAGATCCAAAATAGGGCAGAAATCGGGTCTTAGACATTACTTCTTGATTAGGAAATAATAGCAGCATCCTCCAGTGCCTATTTTGAGCAATGGTTGTAGTTGGGACCCACTGGCACTCTGACGCTCTATGCTAGGAGAGGGCTGTGGTGAAGTGAGAGGGCTGTCGCCCTGGAACAGTGCGCAGCTGTGAAGGAGACGCGAGCCACTACCTGCGGAGAAAGAGCAACGATTCAACTACAGAACAATCCAAGAGGACATAAGACCTGCTGCTGGATTCAGGGAGGCTACCGTGTAGGCATAGGAACGCCTCTAACATAGCATCAAGACTTCTGCTCACCGCAGTGCTGTAGACATGTGCCACGGAACTCCAAATCTCTACTCCAGCAAGAGCAGGTAAGAATCAATACTGAGCTGTCAGGTCTTGGGGGCAACTTGCTCTGACTGACACGCTACAGGCAGATGCACTTTGACTTTCTAAGACTTCTTCTTTCTAAGACTTGAACTCACTAGGGGGCCTAGCAAAAACGTCACCTCAAATAAATGGGGAATAACCACAATCCCTTGACAGGGAAGTGGGACTTGAGAGCTGACCCAGGGAAAGAAAGCATCCCTCCCTTAAAAAGATTGTGTATAATATTTGTAAACAAAATACATGGGTGAATGTACAGGAATGCCCATGCAGCACCTATGTAATCCTACCCGACACATAGTAATACAAGGCAGCAACGATGCTCTGACTTGCATTCGTTTTTTTTTTTACAAAGCCACGCAAAGACTATCCTATGCGGCTATTTCCTCTTTGGTTGTGTGCTGCATGATATTTCTCCTTGTTACGCCAGCCTCAGGTAGACTCACCAGTTTGGTGTAAACCTATGTTTATAAGTCTTTGTAAATATGGGCTTGCATCTAAATACATACGTGGAAGTACGGGAACATCAAAGCACCACCCTTTAATGCCTACATGACACTAGATAACGCAAGGCAGGGTAATGTGCTGCCTTGTATTCGTTTTTTTTTTTTTTACAAAGCCGCACAAACGCGATTTGTGTAGCACTTTAGAATCCAAAATAGATTTAGCGTCAAGTTGTGGCAGAAAAGTGACGCAACCTGATGCAAAATATGGGCCTCAACTTATGCATTTATTTTGTAAAACTCTGCCAAAAAGAAATTGGCAGCAAGGAGAAATATGACAGCAAATCTGTTCTGGTTAATTGGTTACAAAGTCTGAATTTTAAAATAACTTATGGGGTTAAGGCACCTGCTGCAGAGATCTTTGTGTTGCCAGTAAATCTGAGGGAATAGTAAAAATGGTAAGATAACTCTGGAGGTTAACACATTTGCTGGAAAGATCTGTGTTTTGTCTAGTCCCAGTTTTGACTCAAAGTAGCACACAGGATTAATGTGTCTCCTACAATGCAAATCATGTAATATGCAGATAGCAGAATTATAATTTATGTAGATAGGTAAGTAGGTTACCGCTTTTAACACAGAGATCCTTTTATTACTTGTAACTGTATTGTAATCCTTCTAATCTAGCACAGTGAGCTATGAAGGATGATATGCGACGCCTAACTCTCACTGTTTTATGTAACATATCCTGTATATTGATTTACAACCTTGTATGATTTATTGTCAATATAATGTGTACGTGTTATGTAAAGTGCTCTGACACCCTGCGTAGGGATGAATAGCGCTACAAAAAAATAACAAATACTGGTATTTAAATTGCTATTTTTTACTGGGAAAGCAACACCTATGACTTTATCAGAGTATATGCATATCTATCATATTCGGGGTCTGAACAAAGTCAAAATCGTGCCTCTCTTAAGTACCTGTGAAGTGCTAACAAGCTGTCTGCTTTTGTTTCCCTTCCTCTGCCTTTACACCTAGGTGTGAGGCTACTGGCAGCTCCCAGCCTGGACACTCAAACAAAAGGAGGCCAAATGGCCCCTTAAGTTCGGCCTTGGCTATGGCCCAGCTGGAATCAGAATTAGCAAATCCCCCTCCCAGCCTGCATGTTGCTGCTTGGAATGAAAGCAGTCAATGTGTAGGCCCTGCTGAATGTGTCCCGTTGATTGAAAATTACACCGAGGCGAGTTCAGCATATTATACAGTGGGGCCCAATTCATGGCAGGGTGGACGGCGTCCACCCTGCAGTGGCGGTTCCTCCATGGGAGCAGAGGAGCACCGCCCCCTCCCCACACAGCAGCACAAAGCTGGAAAATAAAATGATAATAAAAGGATTTTATTACAATTTTAGTTTTCCGGCTTTCTGCAGAACAGAGAGGGCAGGGCGGGGCCAGTGAGTCATTTCTGCTGAGTGGCAGCAATGACGAGTGGCCCTTCAGTGGAAATTGTGCATGTCGGTTTGGCCGGCTACATTATTACAGCCAAACAGACATGCGTAATTCAACCTCTCCAACCCGGCTGTCATAGATAGCTGGATTGGAGAGGAGGCACAGGCCCTCAGTGCTCTTCGGAGTGCTGAAGAAGCCTGCTCCAGCCAATCCAGACTCTTCTCTCATGCAGCATGAGAGCAGTGTCTGGATAGGATAAGGAGCTGTGAGACCTCGCCTGGAGGAGTCGGGAGCCTTCTGGAGAACACCGAGGACGTGCTACAGCCCAAAAAGGTAAGTGAAACTTTTTTTTTATTCACAAATGTAAATGTTTATCCTTAATTTATTTCATTTTATTTATGTTGACCCACCATTTATGTATGTCACCAACCACCACTGCCACCCTGTGAAAATAGTGGGTGAATGCCTTCCACCTCCATGTACCTCCGATTTTTGCCCTGGGCACTCATGTATGAGGAGCGACTTTTACTTTCCTCATCAAACTTCGACTCAGAGCAAAAATGAGAAACAAACAAAAGGAAGAACGGAAGAGGAAGATAGAAAAACGGACAATATTATTTTACAAATAAAGCACTGGTAGGTTCACTTCTTCCACAAATGTAAATATTACGCATTTCTCTAGAAGCATTAGGGTTTCCCCAAACGGTATAGCACTGCAGAATTTGTACATCCCAGTGGAAAATAATAGAGCTGTGAAATCTGATTTTGTATGCATTCAGTAATTTTACAAGCTTTGCATATTTTGCCTTTCTCAACCCTCCTTGTCTTGTAGATAAGCTAACTTCTGCAAACACATATGTTTAGTGATTTCCTGCCATGCAAGTAGATGTTTGGAAATACTCGCTCCAATCAGGCTGCTTGTCGATGGAGGCAGGATGATAGAGTCATTGCTTTGTAAGGGCCTTCACTGCAGCAGTGGAAGGCTGTTGGCTATTGCCTCTATCTCTGAAAGACTTTTGTCTCTGAAAGAACTGCTGCTGTTGTGTTGTTGTATTCCTCTTAGGGTGTCCATAAACGGGCTTTCCAGTATCATGTCCTTATATAGGCACAATTCGCCCTGCCCTTATATAGGCATAAAATCCCAACCCTTATTTAGGCATTAAACCGTGCACTCCAAATACAGGCATGGTCTCTGACATCCGTCCACCCTAACGTCACAGCGAGTTCATGAAGAACAGACCCTTAGGCTGCGGGAGTTTTCCTAGCCCAGGACTATTGATTTCTTCAAGGACTCATATATTATGCATGAACCATTATTCCTTAGGGGTTCATTCATGACGTCTTCCGCTGTCCGACTCACGTCAATGCTAACATTCTTAGGTACTTCTCAGGTATAAATATACCTTCCCTAGCCCCTGTAAATAAGAGGAGACCTCGACTTCAGAGGAGCCCGTTTCCCGGCCTGACGCACTGAGAAGACGCTGTCATCACTGCACGCAGAGAGTCCAGCTTCCAGTGATCTGACTTCCCTCGCGGGGTGTTGGAGTTCGAGTCTGGCAAAGAGATTCCTACCTCTCTCATTCTTCAGGTATGGAGCTGACTAGAAACTAGAGGGACTCTTGGCATACTAGGCTTAACATACTCTTAGTATACCATAGTAAGGAATACTTCACCTACTTCATACCTCTCCCTACACCTAGGTTAGGTTAGGTACATTGGGGTAGAACTAGATTAGAAACACATCGTATGAGTACTCGCATTTTTAGTCTGTGTCATTTATGTAAATGCATATATACTAAAAGATAATGCTATCGCAGTATTATTTATTTCTACTGCTCACACTGTACATTATTTATCTTGCATACTGTCTTGTGATCGTAACAGCACATTTTACTTACACCAGAAACAAGACTGTTCAATAAATCTTTTATTGAAACGCCCGTCTGTTCTTTCTGTGTAACTTGGAGAAAACTAAGCATGCACGACTGAGCTGAGTGAAATAGTTATCTATTGTTTCCACGACTCTGGGACACGTTCTGATTCTAAAGGGAAACAAAGTGGTCATGTTTTGCGGCTGCCAGAAACTACTCCCTTCTTGTCGTCAAGGAGTTTCTAGTGGCCTCTGAGCTAGCTGGCACAAGTAATTAAGTTTAATATACTCGATAGGGACATACTGACCTTAGTCCTATGTCAAACCTATAGGATATATTATTCCAATGCGCAGAGCCTATTAGGGAAATAGGAGCTACACTACATGGCGCCCAACGTTTGGTAAGGCGGTAATTCAACGTTAGATACTGAGTAACTCAGCCGTGCTTTTTCTCTCAGAGACCCCTACCCATATACTCCAAAAGACGTCTGGAGTGGGCAGGGTTAAGTATCCACCAAGGCTACATAGGGCAGTACCCTATATATTAGCTGTTTGGTTTGCTCAACGTTGAAGGATACAGTGTTCCAAAATATTGTGCACCTTATCTTTGTTTCCTTGAAACTTGTTCTACATTTTTCAAAAAACAAAAATGCCTGACTCCGACAATGACGCCGGAAACGGTGGAGCTGCGGATCAGCCAGCTGTAACAGCTTATAACATTACAGGTTTTATTGAAACCGAGGAGGGTGTTATAGACATCACTCCAAACTTAAGAAGAGCCATCACTCTAAAACTTATAAAACATGGCCTACCACCAAGAGGAGGTAGAGCAGTTTTCGTGATAGAGGCACACGAATCCTTTCAGACAGAGGTATTCTATTCATGGGTAATATTTCCTGCATCCAATCCAGTAACACACGTTTCACTTCTACAAAGAAGATGATCCACCAGAGGAATACATTCCTTTCGAGGATATTGAAATTCCATTAACATACCAGGAGCATCAGCTCTGGTTCAAAGGCGCCCTAAAACATCACAGAAACATTACCAGGCTCGGTCCACTAGGTAGACCAGGAGCAACATGGCCGATTCTAGCCGGCTATACACCTCATCCTGAACTGGATATAATGTCAGATGAGGACCTACTTGTTCAACTACAAGAACTAATAAAAATCTACAGACAATTGGTACAATATGTCATGAGGACTTTCACAGTCCAACCACCATTGACACTTCCAAATGCAACTCCCCAACAGGGGAATACACTAAAAATTACACCACAGACTCTATACGCAGTCATGGGTAAAATGCCCACAAAACGTGAGCAAATTCCATTTTGGATAGCTCAAAAAATTACTCAAATAGAAGCAGTATTTTCAAATACTAGCCCATATGAGAAACACAGAATACTGACACTCAGTTTACCGATGGGGATCTCACCACAACTGGAAGACTGTACCACTTGGGGCTCAGTCTTTGCTGCCATCTATACTAAAACACATGGCATTCCTTCAATTGCGGTAATACCTGATGTCCTGAAACAAATTCAAAACGAATACGGGGCAGAGCCTGCTCTAAATTTAGGTATGAAATTACTGAAAAATTTCGACCAGGTCTCAACAATAATATTATCTAATATTAAAGGGGAGGCAGCAGCAGTGTCAATCCGCCCAAAATTAAGGGAATTTGATGTTACAGAACATCAAACTGAGCTACCCAGAATAATAGAACAATCTTATGCAGAATTTGGCAGAGATAGTTTGGGTGGAAGACCAGTGAAGCCGAAACTATCTGAAAGTCCGGAGAAGGACTCAACTAAACAAACTCCTACATCTTCTAAAAAGAAGTGGGAGACTAATAAACAAAATTCAAATGAGAAACATTCTCAATCCCGAGGTAGGTCTCCTCAAAAGGAGCCCTCTGAAAGGAGGTATAACCTCAGGAATAGGGATAATTTGAGAAAGCCTGACAGGTATCAAGCTACTGATACACGTTCCTCTCGTCCCTTTCAGATCTCATCACAGACTTCGGAAAGAAGAGGACGAACGGAACATAGAGAAGAACGCGTGAAATCGAAAGACGAAAAACACGCTCCAAAAACAAAAGCAAAACCTCAATTCTCCAAAAAGAAAGTAGCAGGTCTGAAGGTCAGACATGCCGAGAATACTGAGAACACAACTCAAGAATGGAGAATGGGCTCAGACAATGCTGGACAGTGCAGCAGAAGTCACAATAGCTCGCCAGAACCTGAAGGAACTTCTGGAGATAGTGGACTTGAATGAGGACATTAAAGTAGAGACTGTAGACACCAGGGTTAGTACTCCACAAAAGTTATATGAAATAACACTCCGGATGGAGGGAGACAAACCTAGACAGGTGAAAGCACTTTTTTGGGAAAGACTATCAAAGGGCTATGACATACTTCTAGCAGAAAAGGACTGGCCGCCACAATTTGTCAGGGAGTGCCCAAACGGCGAGGACATTATTATGCCTGCCTTCTCCAACAATATACCAATGCACCTAAGATATACATATGCCAGGAAATGGGCAGTGGCCCAGGCCCCAGCATTATATAAAAATCATGTAGGATGGGATGAGGACTCACCTCACCATAAAATACATCTGAAACATGAACCAACTGCACAAAGGCAGTATCCAATAAAGCAAGAAGCTAAAAAACAGGTCAGGGAGATCTTAGATCAACTTGAATATCAAGGGGTGATTGAAACATGCACCTCCTCAATGAACAATCCTTTGTTTCCTGTCTCCAAACCAGACAATACATATCGTCTAGTTTTGGATTACAGACACCTAAACACTTGTTCTAAAACTTTTGCAGTGCAAAATGCACATAGCACAGCATTAATGAATAACATTGTGCGTACAAAATATAAAACAACATTAGACATCTCAAATGGTTTCTTTTGTCAAAACATAGCACCTGAAAGCAGGTACTTAACAGCATTCTCCATAATGGGGACCCAGCGTCAGTTTTGTCGACTCCCACAAGGGTTCAAGAACAGCCCAGGGTTATTCTCAGCGAGGGTAACGGAGTTACTATAAATTTATGACAATGAGGCATTGTCCTATGTCGATGACATCTATCTGATAGACGATGACCTGGACAAACACTTGAACAGGGTGAGCACCATTATACTGGGTTTCGCCTCTGAGGGCTACAAGTTCAACTTTAAAAAGTCCCGAATTACCCATCTCAATGTCCTATTTTTAGGATATGAGCTTTCAAGTGAAGGCAAGAGCTTGGCAGCTAACTTTCTAGAGAAATGTGCGCTGCTCCAACCTCCAAAAACGCTAAAAACTTACAATCCATCCTGGGTTTCCTAAATTTGGAAGAACATACATACTAAATTACGCAGAAAGGGTTAAACCTCGCTACGCATTAATCGAACCTGATTTTTCGATCAGAAATTGGACACAAGAACACACAGAAATCTTGCGTTCACTACAGGCTAACATGTTAGCAACAAATCACTTACAAACACATGTAAGTCAACGAAATTTGGTGATCCGAATAATTTCGGGTCAATGCAGATTCACCTACTTAACCTTCAATGAGGGTGAGAAAATACCAATCGCATACAAATCTCATTTGTACACACAAGCGGAAATGCGCTTCAGTTCAACTGAAAAAATTGTGACAGCAGTTCAAACCGCTGTAGCAAAAGAAAGAGCCTTAGCCCAAGGGAAACGCATTATTGTCGTAACCCCAGTACCGGCTTTAGAAGCGGTCACAAAAGCAAGCATTCCAAATGCTAAAGCATTACATCCAAGATGGATACAATGGGTTAATTCTCTTGCTGCAACAGATGTTGAATATGTTTTTGATCCAGATTTAAAAACACAAACATTCCTGCAATATGAACAAGAATGTCCTCTGCCTACTGAAATTCTGCCTCTCGATCAGTACAAATTCATAATTTACACTGACGGAGCCGCACAGCCCGCAACAGGGAGTAAGCAAGCTTACAGTGCAGCGTGTGCAATCGTTAAAGGTCGCATGCGAAATGGCATCTTCAGACCTATGGTCACAAAAACTCAATCTCTAGGAGATTGTACAGCTCAGCGAGCTGAACTACAAGCATTCAAACTGGCACTTGAAAGTACAGATCGAGAATTCCCCACACTAATAGTGTGCGATTCCTTTTACTGTGTTCAGTCGTATAATGACTATATACGAAACTGGCTTGAAAATGGTTTCAAAGATGCGAAAGGTGGCACAATAAAGCATAAAATGCTTTGGGAACAAGTAGTTCAGTTGAAAAACTAACTACCAAAGGCTCACGTGATCCACACACTGAGTCATCAACGTGATGGCGTTCACGTTGCAGGGAATTCATTGGCTGACGAAGCCGCAAAGGGGGCTGTTCAGACGGCTTCCGTAGCTGCGATCACTCGTTCAAAAACAAAAATAGACGGTGAGATAATGTTGGCTGTCAATGCTTCAAGCAAGGGCAGCAGTGCAGCGTTACCAAAAAAATTTACACTCAAGTACTCTTATGTAATTGATGCGAACAACGTTCCTTTTGCTCGAATCCCTGGAGTGGGGGATAGGGTAATTCCAAACATGGAACGTAGAGCAGCCTTGATTTATGAAACAAATTTGGGGAAGGGTCTGTCACATCAAGGGATCTCTAAAACAATTTTAACGTTAAAAGAGATGTACTGGTGGCCTGGAATGAATACAGAAATTCACATATTCATCAACAACTGCTTAGACTGTAAATTACAGCGAGAGAGCCACCAGACACCATGCTGCGAATGCGACAACCCAGTACAGACACCACTGTTAGACAGCATTAGACTATCTACACGCATGCGTCCCTCTGGACACATGCAATCCCACAAATACTGAATCTAGGTTCCTATGGATATGGCCACAGCGCTCGGCTGACGCTCGAACTGTTATAAAAGATTTGCGAGTCTTTATCGGCACATACGCAATAGGCACGCTACATTCTGACCAGGGCCCTGCGTTTAGCTCTCGGGCTTACAAAGAAGCCATGGCCAGTCTGGGCGTTGCATTGCGGTACTCCTCTCCATTCCATCCTGAGGGAAATTCGGTTGTGGAAAGGAAAAACCGGGACATAAAGCAGTCTATAACAGCTAGGGTATTAGGTTCGGGTGATGGGTGGGTCAAACACCTTAATGGGGTCCAACGCTCATTGAAAAATCTGCCAAGAAGTTCTCTAGGGGGGGGTCACTCCATATGAGGTCCTATTTGGGACAAGAATGTGGGTACCAGAACTTGAACACGTAGGCACAGTGGTGGAAAATAAACCGTTTGATATCAAAGATCGTTTGGCTGTTTTACAGGAACTGAATGAATTAAGAACGAAACAAAGCAACGTATTCCTACAGCCAACCACCACTGGGGAAAAATCGGCAGTCCCAGCAAGGCCTGTCTGGATTCCAAAAGTTGGGGATCTAGTCAGAGAAAATATTGCGGACAAGAAGGAATTTGGACCTTCTTACAGACAACCAGTACCTGTCCTAGCAGTTCAAGGAACAAAGAACAGTACTTCTGCCGCCCCTTGCTGGAAGAAAGGAGAAAAGATTTGTGTCCATCGACCTCATCAAACCACAGTATGTGGCCAATACTAAATAGCAGGCCTCGTGGACTCCGACCTAGTAGCAGACGCACTCCTCTCGCTACTATCCAAGAGGTTCAGACTGAAAGACTGATAACAATCAAGAATTCAGCTGTAACAGATGGAGGACTAAGCAACAATGCAATGGAACTCATCCCTCTTGAAAACCAAGTAACAGTTCGTCCAAATACGCCTGTCTACACCAATGTAGCAAGTGATCAACTGGTTCCAGCGATTTCTACAAATCCTGATGCAATTCCAACAATTGATAGAACTGCTTCTGGCTATTTCATTAACTTTGATACGTTCTCAGAAGATCCGAGTGAACCTGAAACGATGCCAGCATCATTAACATTCAAGCAGCAAGTACAAGACTTTCTGAAAAATACTTATTTGGTTTCTCCATGAATTGAACTCTGGATTATATCTGGACTTTTTGTTTTCCTGCTCTGGCTAGCTTTGGTTACAACTGTGAGCGTGCTTATAAGTGGCAGATACATCCATGTGAACACTGAAGGAAAAGATGTGAACGTACTTTTGAAACCTCATAAATCTTCCCATCGTGAAGCAAGAGACTTGTCATCAGTGAACATCACAGCTGTTCCTATAAAGGATGGTATAGTGTGGGACAAGACAGATTATGATGTCTTCGGCCCGACGGAACAATTGAACATTCCACATTTGTTTAAAATTTCACTAAGTGATCTAATTACGTCCAGTACCTATTCAGATGATTGGGACTATGAGACTGTTAATGACATAATGTTTGACTTAGAAAAATCTGCTGGATTTTCTAAAAATGAATTTTTAGAGGGTTCATCAGACTATGAACAACTGTATTGTTATAACCACTATGGTCATCATTATTTGCATAAATCTGCATATCCAAGAAATGTGTTTATGTTTAACCAATGGGAACATTGTCCTACACCACCAAAAGGTAGTTCAAAAACATTTACTAGTAAGTTTCCATATTTTTCAGGTTACAATACATCTGACCCAGTATCATTTTACTTTAGAAATGTAAACAATACAGGACTGAAAATTATGTTAACTAATAAAAAACAGATTTACTCTGCAGCATTTATTGCCCAACTGTCTATACAGGGTTTCGACTTATGGAAAGACACAATAGACACAAAAACTGTGTGGGAGTACTAAAGATTGGCAAGTACAGGGTATAGAAGCTTTATTTAGAGCCTGTATCATCCCTGAACAAATAATGTTTTTGAATGAAACCGTCCAACAAACATCATCTCTTGGATTAGCCAAGATCAAAGAGATGAAAACACCTTCTGTACCAACACTTGCAAGTGATAACGATACACAGGCAGTGGTGACAGTTGACAATATACTACAACTCAACAGATCTAATCCTGATTGGAAAAATGGTTGATCTGGCCCACAGACACGAATAACTGTCAGGAAAGATTCCTGAATAAAACTCAGGGCTTTACTATTCATAGGCCAGACCCAAGATACGTCCAAAGACAGCATCCGGGGGTAGTAACAACATACAGTGTAGGAAAATGATGCCTCGATTGGCTGCATTAGTCTACACTACAGGATGTGAAACAACATTTAACCTTACTTAAAAAGGACGCAGACCTTAGGGAATTCTTGCTTGGACCAAGAAAACCGCGTCAAAAACGTTTCATATATGCCGGCATTTATGCTGCCTATAATGAGGCATGGAAAGTATCACAGATGGAGGCCGCAGAACGAATACGTGAACTTGATCGTATTAATTTAGAGAAAACACTCTCTGTGGTCGACAATGGGTTAACAACTTTGTCCTCCAGAATTTATTCATTGGATGGCATTGTATCCTCTGCTATCGACATACTAAAACAAGATTTGGCGATGTTACAACAAGGTCAGTCTCAATTACGTTCTATTGTGTTATTAAGCTGGACGCTGCAATCTTTGCGAGCGGGCTATGTGCCTTGGCGTTTTATCGACACGTCAGTTCTGTTTGCGGAATACAATCTAACTGATAAACAGATCGAATTGGCACAAAGAGGAGCAAGGTATACAGTGCTGAGCATTGAAAAACTGGAAAAGTTACCATTCACAGTGGCAGAAATACCAGCTACAGAATGGCTTATTCATGGCAAAATAACATTACCTGTGACTACTTTTCAGTTTCAGTATTGCCTCAGACAAATGCAAGCAGGCAAATATGAAAGGTTGGGTAAGGAATACATTAAGACATCTTGGGATTTACCGTATACATATAGATGTTGGAGTGGGGATCGTGAAGTGTTTTTGAGCGGTACACACTGTAAATGTGCACTGAGCGGTTCACTTATATGTCAGGACATTTCTTTACACGGGGCTTGTAATGGTTCTGTGGCAAATTTGTCTTGCCATCAGCAGGGTACACCAGCTGCTGTGATTAATCCAACATTTGGACAACTTTCTAATGGGAGTTACCTCATTTTGAATGATCAGAGTTGCTGCGGAATGTTGCCAGGCATCCCATATCTAGTAACGGTCAACTCCAGGGTCACTTGCTGTATGCAAGTATTGTTTGCCCCAATAGACAAAGTCAGGGAGTCGCCTCTATGGCCTTCGCTGAACGTCTCTTTTATAAGATTTGATACTTTGAGCAGAATGAAAGCCATGCTTTTACAGCAAACAGTGCCTTTGACCTCGGCTAAAGAAACCTATGATCTACAAGTAGCAAGGACTTCGGCTGAGATACAGACTTTAATACGTACAAACTGCCCTATACATTTCGTAGAAATGATAGGACGTATCTTCAATATGTCTGATACAACCGGAATTGTACATGTATTTAAGAGCATCTGCTCCGGTCTGTTAGCACCTTTCCAGGCAATACTGGAATCATCCCGAACTTTGCACATTCGGTGTTTGGTGGCATACCATTAATTCTAGCACTTGTTGCCGGAATTCTATTACTCTTCCTGCTATTGCGCTATGGCCAGCCTATTCGCAGACATCACTCCGAGCGAAATGGAGAAAGCTCTCCTTGAAAGAAAGTGCCGTGAGCGAATAGTACAGCTATTGGGCATGACTCGTCTACGGGACCTGAATACCACGTGGTTCCTGTCATTCAGACCAATCAGGCAAGATTGCATCTTACCTGTTCTACGCTGCCTGCTATGCGGTGAAGAATGCGTGTTGTACACCTGTCTAACATTTCCATCAGCAACGCCAACGGATGTCGATACTCTGCTGGTCCCGATAACGGCCCATGCTCTGTGTTGTCCCCAGAGGCTACCAATCCTGATGTCAGCATTCACTGAGATCTCACAGATGCTTCCGGCTGCTGCTGAGGTACGAGAAAGATATACAGGCACACAGGTAACAATGGACGCGAACATTGCTGCGGCAACCTATGCTGAAAGCGATGCTTCACATCTCTGTGCAATTAACCGCTTAACCGCGGCGGCAATTCCGCCGCGGTGCGGCGGTTTAGCGGAGTGGGCGGGGCCGCGTCGGCCAACGGACGTTCGCAGCACTACAGAGGTAGTGCTCGCGACGGCCGTTGGCCGACGGGCGCACGCAACGGGTTAATCTACTACGCGAGGTGTTCCAACTGACTTCAGTGGATGATGTTTTGTCTATAGAAATAGATGATCTCATGTTTACACCAGACCCGTAAACTGACTCTGATTCAGCATACAGTGTTCCAGAGATGCAGTAACAATTTGGCCTTCATTTTCAAAAAACTTGGAACTCTACCAAAATTGAACTTTTTTCCCATTTTTAGAACGAAAATGGCACTTCAATCTGCTTAAAGTAGAACTAGCCTTATAGTACAGACTTCACGGTACTTCCACGGACACTTAGTCATCTTGTGTGTCTAGAACAGTTCATTAATTTTCATGACATGAAATGACTTTGATTTTTGAACAACTTATCGATCATTTTCTGTCACATGTAAATATTACTGCTTATTTCATTCCAATTGCATTTATTTTCGAACTTTATGCCTGAAATGAAAAGCATTGCTTAATATGTACAGTACCTTTTTGTATTTTTACTATGTTTTTTAATGCTTTTAAGAAATATTTTTAAAATATGCGGTACTCCATTTAATGTTTAGCATTTTAAATGTTTAGCATTTTAGTATTATCGTACACACGAAAGTGGAGTGGGTGTTGTATTCCTCTTAGGGTGTCCATAAACGGGCTTTCCAGTATCATGTCCTTATATAGGCACAATTCGCCCTGCCCTTATATAGGCATAAAATTCCAGCCCTTATTTAGGCATTAAACCGTGCACTCCAAATACAGGCATGGCCTCTGACATCCGTCCACCCTAACGTCACAACGAGTTCATGAAGAACAGACCCCTAGGCTGCGGGAGTTTCCCTAGCCCAGGACTATTGATTTCTTCAAGGACTCATATATTATGCATGAACCATTATTCCTTAGGGGTTCATTCATGACGTCTTCCGCTGTCCGACTCACGTCAATGCTAACATTCTTAGGTACTTCTCAGGTATAAATATACCTTCCCTAGCCCCTGTAAATAAGAGGAGACCTCGACTTCAGAGGAGCCCGTTTCCCGGCCTGACGCACTGAGAAGACGCTGTCATCCCTGCACGCAGAGAGTCCAGCTTCCAGTGATCTGACTTCCCTCGCGGGGTGTTGGAGTTCGAGTCTGGCAAAGAGATTCCTACCTCTCTCATTCTTCAGGTATGGAGCTGACTAGAACCTAGAGGGACTCTTGGCATACTAGGCATATTAGGCTTAACATACTCTTAGTATACCATAGTAAGGAATACTTCACCTACTTCATACCTCTCCCTACACCTAGGTTAGGTTAGGTACATTGGGGTAGAATTAGATTAGAAACGCATCGTATGAGTACTCGCATTTTTAGTCTGTGTCATTTATGTAAATGCATATATACTAAAAGATAATGCTATTGCAGTATTATTTATTTCTACTGCTCACACTGTACATTATTTATCTCGCATACTGTCTTGTGATCGTAACAGCACATTTTACTTACACCAGAAACAAGACTGTTCAATAAATCTTTTATTGAAACGCCCGTCTGTTCTTTCTGTGTAACTTGGAGAAAACTAAGCATGCACGACTGAGCTGAGTGAAATAGTTATCTATTGTTTCCACGACTCTGGGACACGTTCTGATTCTAAAGGGAAACAAAGTGGTCATGTTTTGCGGCTGCCAGAAACTACTCCCTTCTTGTCGTCAAGGAGTTTCTAGTGGCCTCTGAGCTAGCTGGCACAAGTAATTAAGTTTAATATACTCAATAGGGACATACTGACCTTAGTCCTATGTCAAACCTATAGGATATATTATTCCAATGCGCAGAGCCTATTAGGGAAATAGGAGCTACACTACAGTGTTTTCTCTTCCTGAATTTGTCTTTTGCAGAATGATGTGTGTTTGTGCTGATTCTGCTTCAAGTAAGATTTGAATTGCACATGTGAGAACTCTTTTCCTCTTCTCAAGGCCACACACTTTAGGGTCTCTGGTTCTGTCAGGGCCAGCTTTAGGACAGTGTGACCGGTGCGGAAACAATGGGCGCTGACCTGTGGAGGAGGCGCTGAACTCGGGGGGGTGTCACTGTGTTTAGCAGTAACTTATGATTGGAGAGATGTAGGGCAATTTTGCCCGGTGACCATGAGGGAATCCAAGGAGGAGGTCATGGGGGCGCCACAAATGACTGTAGCAATGGGTGCAACCAGCGCTAAAGCTGGCCTTGGGGATTTCCTTACCTGCTTGGTGACCAAAAACAGACACCTCATTGAAAAGCAATTTCAGCATTGTGTGTTGTACGGGCATACCTCCAAGTTGAATGCCTGCCACTTGCCACTTGATGTGGAACGTCTCAATATTGATCATCTCAGCATTGACAGGGATCTGGATGGAGGGCCTATAATGATGAACTGATGCCTTCTCACCTCCAGAAGAACAGAAGAGATGGGAGCAAGTATGGAAGGAAAAGTAATCTCTCTCCTCAGAGGCAGAATTTGACACTGTAGGTGATGTCCCACGTCCTGATTCCCATTCCTTTGCTCTGAGTCAACTCCTTCCCTGTCCGTCAGCCTCCTACACAATGTTTTTTGAGAAATCCTAAAGTATTTAATGGGGTGGGTGTTTGGTAGAAAAACCACATAGACATTGTAGTCATCATTCCTCAACATTTTCACTCCACAAGCAGGGCACTTATCAGAATATATCAGCATAGTGACCAAAAATAAAAGAAAGGTAAAACGCCATTAGCACTAAATGTCAGAAAAAATATCTCCTGGAGATTTACACACTGAATAAAAGTTGCCCTTACCTCATCCTCTGGCTCCATGCCTTATCCTCTGGCTCCTTGCGTTACAACATTGATTTTGTGGCGATGAGGAACGGGGTCTGTCCTATGCCCGGCTACCAGTGAAAGTTGTGCTAAGGGATTTGGAGTGGTGGCATCTGTAAAAAGAGCTTTGGCACGTGATTGATCTCTGACGGCATTCCTCAGTGACTCGTCAAGGCTGTAATAGTGTGGGCCCTAGGCCCCCATGCATAAAGAGTAACAACATGGACACTGGCACTTAGTGGGTAGAACTGGCCGAGGGCACGTGCACCTAGCCCCGTTTATTAACAGAGTCATATGTCCTGTGACACCTGTGTTGGATGGGTGTGGGGTGGGGTGTAAGCCAGCCCTCTGGGAGTGGTTGGTACAGATTAACAACTAGAACATTGACCAGCAGGTCACTACAAAGGCAAAGCACTCTCACTCTTTCCAGTATTGGTGAGTTGCTCATGGTATTAGTCATTCAGAAGGGTCTTACTTCTTCGACACTGTCACGCCTTGAGTACTGATATCTCCCACTATTTTACGTCCAGGAAGGGCGAATTAGGAAGCCTATCACGTTGGCTCTTGTTGACGCTGCCACGTCTGGCTTCCTGTCCATCGTCCTTTTCAAACACGCCTGCTTTTGCTGTCATTTTTCACCACCCACTATACCCCGACTGACACAACGCCACACAATTTGATGAGGTAGAGAATTTCCATTGTCTGTCTTAAAGGAGAACTCCTCCTGTTTACTGTGTTACCCTTTTACAATTAGTATTTCTGATCAAAAACTGAGGCGGTACACTGATAATAGCACTGAAACTACCTCTGCATGCACTCTGCTCCTCTGCTTTTCTTATTTAGTCATGAACACAGAAAGTTTGCCCCCCTCTAATTTGCATATGCCGTCCTTATTCTACTTGAAGTCGTTATGCAGTTCCTACCACCACAGAAATTTCTACAAAATAAAAGGGATCCACCTGTTGTGTGGAAAAAATGTAAAGCGAATATCCAAACTTATTTGTTGGCCATAGCTGCTAATAAAATATCAGTTGAGCAAAGAACAGGCACACTATTACATTTTTGGGGGCAGAGGGTGAGAAATTTTTTCAAATATTGTCTAAAGTTGTAGCATCTGCAGAGGAGCATTTTGGCAGAGTGTGCAAGGATGGCCGACGGTCCCAAAAACCACAGGTAGCTCAGAGACCATCAGATATGCCCACCACCAATCAAGAAACAGACGTACTGGAGCTAAAACATTTTCAAGGAAAGCTTTTAGTTGTACAGGATATGGAAGATACACACGGAAGATTCATGGATAAGCCCCTCAGTGTGTACACAATGCAGGTATTGAACAGATACCTTGAGCTAATGGTGGACTCACGTTCATTACATACTGTACTCAGAAAGGAGATCTTTAACCTGTTTTTTTAGTCTAATGTTGGCCCCTTGTTGAGACCTGACATAGGAGTGGTTGTCTTCAATGGAAGAACAATCAACTTCAGCGTATATTTCTGTGCTAATGTACAATTTAAGGGAGGTGTGCAAACATAAAATTGCATGTGACCCTCAAGGGAGTATGCGTTTCAGGTTGCAGAAACTGAAGGCTGTTACAAATTGTTTTAAATTCTAATAGTCCACATTTTTTTCTAGACCATCCAAGGGGTCGACATGGCTGCCATACTTATCAATGAATTCATGACAATTTTCAGGGATGCGCCAGGTAGATTACCTGGATTTATGAACCAATTAAAATTGAAGGATGGATACATTCCTGTTAGACAGAAATTAAGAGGAGTATCTCTTTGTGTAAGGAAAGATTTGCAGGACTTATTGCATAATTTCCATGCTCAGTGGATGATCGAGGAAGCTGAATCATCACAGTGGATGTCTCTAATTGTCCTGATCAAGAAAAGAAATGGAAGCCTTCAACTTTGTGCCAACCACAAGGCTCTCAATGCCAACATCATCATATTAGAGAGACATCTTCTACCTATGGTGTAATTCAATGGTACAAATATGTTTTCCATCTTGGATTTAAGGCAGTCGTATCATCAAGTTGAATTTTTGGAAGCCTAAAGGCCATTACCTGCCTTCATCTCTCCTTTTAGCCTCTATTGATACAAGCATGTGCCATTCTGCTTGACTTCTGCCTCATCTGTATTTCAACGAGATATGTACCATATTTTCAAAGACATGGATGAGAACGTTAAGTGATTCTAGGATGATATTCTGATCTTCTTGAAGACATAGAGCAACATTTGTAGATTATATATATGGTATGCTCTCAATTGAAAGCCGATTGCTTGACGTTTTCACCTGAGCAGTGCAACGTCTTCAAGGAAGAACTGGAATACCCTGGCCACAAATTGACAGCCGAAGGCATGATTCCCAAGGGGTCGTTGGAAAAAGCCATCAGTCAAGCACCCTTTCCAGCTTATAAAGAACAACTATTATACTTTTTTATGTTTCATTAAGGGATTTGCCACGGTCAAGGAGCATCTGAGGATCTTGCTTTACAAGGATCAGAAATACTAATGGGATAAAAATCGAGAACAGGCTCTGAAATTGATCAAAGAGAACATAACCAATGCACCCACAATACAGCCATTCACCACAGGAAAAGAATGCACTATTATGGTAGCTGCCAGTGCTTACGGTTTGGGTGCTGTTCTCTCGCAACAACAAGGAAGTGACCTATGGGTGGTTGGCTTAGCTTCCAGGACCCTTACTCCTATAGAAATACTTTATGCTGTGATAGATCGTGAACTGCTAGCCTGTTTTTGTGCAGTGAACCATTTTACACTTTTCTTTGGGAACAAAATTTAACTTGCAAATAGACCATAAGCCTCTGGTTCACATTTTTTCTCCAGGGAGGAGTGGGAGGTCCTAATTCCACAGCACATATTGCAAGTTACGAGTATTGTTTTAAGGTTGTGCATGTGCCAGGAAATAGCAACAAATGTTTGTACTTCTTATCATACTCACCATGTCTTAATGATGGGAGTGAAGAAAGTGACATGGATGATCTGGATGTGGCTGCAAGTGTGAATGAAATTTGTGCATCACAAAGTATTCCTTTGACAGAGAAAATGTGGTTTGTTGAAGATGCCAAAGATAAAAGTGTATGCACGCAAAAGAATGGACTTGCTCGGGTTGGCCACTAATTAGGAAATTGAGTGAAGAGTTACACTCATTTGCTCAGGTTGCTAATGGGCTAAGTGTATCCAACAACACACTATTCAGGAATGGTAAATGTGTACCTAAGGAAGGTGTGTGCATGTGTGGGGGGATATTTTGAAAACAACTCACCAAGGTCACATGGATATGTCGGCTTTAAAGAACACCTTAGGAAAACAATTTTGGTGGCTTGGAATGGACAGTGATGCTGCTCATTATGTTAGAGGTTGCGTTGAATATTTAAATTGCGATAAAAAAATCTCAGACTCATTACCTCTCCTATGCAACCAGTTCCTTGGGCCCAATGGCCATGGCAAAAATTGCACTTTGATATTGCAGGTTGTTTTAGAGGATTACCAGCCCGCATGCAATACTCCATTGTCATGGTGGATTATTTCTCCAAATGGCCCGAGGTAACCTTTGTCGAAAAAGTATCTATAGGTATAGTTAAAAGTTTTATGAAGGAACTATTCATCCGGGAAGGATTCCCATAGTCAATAGTCACTGATAAGGGCATCCAGTTTACATCCAAAGAAACGTTGAGTTTCTTCAAAATACATAACATTAAACATACAATCACTGCTGTTTATGACCCACAATCTAATGGCATGGTTGAAAAGTTCAACCGCTATGTTAAGGATAATGTTCATGTAGGGATGGGAAAGTCCTCTGCATGATAAAGATGTGTAGCCCAGCCTCGAGTGTCCAGCTGTACTTTTGTCTGAATCCCTAATGCTGATTTTCTTGTCATAGGTAAACACGGATCATGACTGAGCACCACAACATAGGCCTGTCTCATGAGCGCAGTGGTGGCAGCATACTGTGTAGTGGTCAGTAGAAATGAACTGGACCGTTTTACCCGGTGTCTCTGTAATGAGGCCTACAGGCTCACTCACCTTGTTAAAAGTTCGACTGAGATGTGCTTAACCTACCTTTGGCCACCATTAGGTAAGATGGTGAGTGCTGAGCAGCACAGGAGTAGTGACTCTGCATTGGTTATGTGTGTGACTGGGAAGGGTACAGTACAATGATGGAGCAGTACTCTGCAGTGCATGTGTACTGTGTGTATGTATGCCTGAGAGGAATACATTACATGAGAGATGTAGTGCTGTGCAGAGCCTGTGCAGGGAAAGCATGTGCAGGGTGTATGTATGTTTTTGTGCAGTATAATACTTGAAGGGTGAAGTGTTGTGTAGTGTGCACATAGTGAGTGTGTTTGCTGGTAGTGTGTGTGTCTGTATAGAGCACACCCAGGTTAAATATAAAAAGGCTTGTGTGCTGAATGCATGTGTACATGAAAGGATACAATGTATGGAAGAACAGTGCTGGAGAAAGAGTGTGCTGTGGATGTGCACTGAGAAAGTGTGCCTGCATTGGTACATTACACAGAGAACACTGGGTTCCAGCCTAGGAAGCTGAGGCCTGCCTGTTGAAGACATGAGGAGGAGAGAAATCCCCCAGATATGCTTGTGCATTGCTGCATTCCTCTGAGCTGGGTGGGGGCTGTCAGAAACGTTGTACGTTGAATGCTTGGAAGTGGCTACTAGTTGGCCTGTTGCGGAAGCAGCATGGACCATCTCTCCCAAGCACAACATCGGCATGATTACAAGGGGAAGGGGTCTGGGAACAAACAATGAACTAAAATTGACAAGTTAAAACAAGGAATTAAAATATCAATATCGAGCTAGGATAACAAACTCCAGGTGGAGAGCAGCGAATTCTTCGACAACCACCAGGTTACTCGAGGTCAGCCTGACTTGTGGAATGAGACTGTTTGATTCACGGGACTCACTCATATATAGGACGAGCTGAGGTTTTGGACGATAGCCCCCTTAGTACTATGATCCAGACACTTATACAACAAGGGTATCAGATAGCACCCTGGGGAGGGGGGGACCTGTCATAGACTCACACACTCACTATCAACAAATCAGTACAAACGTGATCAAGTGTGTATTCAGTCACACACTAGTGTCTGGATTGTCAAATGGCCGGAATGGGAGTATTCCTGCATACATTATGGTCTAGAATTCTCAAGAAGCTGAGTGTATGTATTCCTACATACATAGCACAAGCCTCAGATTTTCCAAGAAGCAGGCAAGGTGTGCAACCTGCACGTAGTAATATGAAAATGAATTGTCTTGTAAACACACAAAGGGAAGGAAGTGGTGTGCAGCCTGCATACAGCAACCTCAATATTGAATTGTCTCACACCATATACAAGGGGAAGGAAGCAGTGCGTAGCCTGCAGGTGGATACCTTAAAAAGGAATTGTCTCGCACCATACACAGGTGTAGGGAAGTGGTGTGTAGGTTTGCACACTGCCAGCTCTGAGCCAGAAATGGTTTTGGCACCTTCACACCACAAGTACCAATGAGGCAAATGAATCACTGCCCCAGCCTACCCGCATCCAGCATCCTGTGTCCCCAATGATAAACGTATTTTCATCCAAAAGGTCAGCGGCAGGGCAGTTGTCCCAGCAATGCCAGTCCCACGAAGATCTTGATGCAAAGCATTGTGAGTTCTAGAAGGGTCTCTTTTACAGTGGCAACAACGAAGATGGCTGCCGAAAGTAGGTTGTACAGAGGAGATATCAGCAGAGCAACACCAGCGGGAGAACTAGACCGCAACACAGTAGTTGCTGACGTGGACCTGAGGGCACAATGCTGGGAGACAAACAGACAGCAATAAAGACAAAAACGATGCAGGTAAGGAAGTAGTCTAGGCACACTATGTCTGTACCACCCGCCTTCAACTATCCCTTCTAGCTGTGTGAGGGAGCATATTACAAAAGAAGACACCAGGAGCAGCACCGGTAGGAGCCTGATGGCACACCCTCTAATGCGGTTAGAAGTGGACAGGTGGGGTGTGACCGCAACACAGCCACATTCTGGGGGTTCCTGACAGTGAAACACTGGAGGGGAAAAGACAAGACTCCCCTTACATTATAAAAGACTGTTCTATGATTTAGTGATAGATCACAAGGAAGGCGCCTGGACGCATCTCAGGAAGGGAGATGGCACCGATAAGGGAATCATAAAGAGTAGCGCTGGTGGTCTTGGATTGAACTTTTGTAGCACTTATCACAGAGGCTGGCATCCGGTTGTGAACTCTGGTCACTCCCATGAATCATGTTGCAGACAATCAGATTCAAAGTCGTGCCTGCTGTGAAGACATCTTTCATGAAGTAAGTAGAAAAGGAGAAGTGTACTCTTCAAAAAAGCAGAACCTCAACATAAAACTTCAAAGACCCAGACCCTAAATCCCATATGGTGTCTGGAAAAGGACTATAAAAAGGGGAGCTTGAGCCCATAAACATTTTTCATCTACAAAGCAGCAAGACGAACTGTTTGAGAACGGGAAGCTCTGCAAGACTTCTGCCGGTGACCAGGATTGGGGGCCAAGGACTACTTATCTCCCTGCTGCATGAGAGGGGATCACCCAAGAAAACCAAGACCATCTGCCTGTAGCACCAGCGCCTGCCTGCCTTCTAAGACCAGTGTTCCCTGTGAGGAAGAGGAGAGCGTTGGTGGGAGCAAGATCCAGTTGGGAGCTCTACTGTGAATACTACCTGTGCGGCATGTGAGGATTGAGCTGTGCATGGATTGGGCCGTCGCCCTTGTACAGGATTGTTTTTGCTGACCCTTGTATGCCAGGAGAGGGCTGTCAGAGACTGAGCTGGTCTTGTTACAGCCTTACCACCACACTGTTGTGACCCCATATGTCAAAGTGGCATACCGGTAAAGTTACCACTTCAAGGAGTGCCATTGCTTGTGACTGTCTGCTTGAAGAACCTGCGCCCATATAACCACATACCACCGCAACGCCGTATGCCAGTAGGGCTGCACTACCAATGTTGCCAAAGGATTTGAGCCACCACCCAAAGGCGAGACTGAGGCTACGATCTGCCGGTTGGCCCGCACTGCGAGGGAATTGCCCTTGACTCACTACTGGAGATTGCTGGAGATGCCGTAGACTTCGTCGCAACCTGGCTAGCTCCAGCTTGGCACTGAAGAAAGGATTCCCTTCCCCCACCTTGAGCAAAGTCAGCTTAAAGTGTCGTCCCAAGCAGGTAGCTGCTACGACATCTGAGAGACCTCCGGCAGAGCCGCTTAGGCGAGACAGCCTGAGCCGCGTAGTGCTACCGCGTGGGCCACAAGCAGTCTGCCTTCTCCAAACTGAGCAGGGTTCGCGGGTGCATGTGGAAGGTGTCAGCTGCATCGCTGAACTCTTCTGTGCTGGGAGAGCTGGTAAGACGTGAACTGGGACAACTGGGCCCCTGGGGCTCGCTTCTGACAGTGCTGCAGCACCATAGACACATTTGACTAAATTCCCAAAGAGTCAAAGGGAGAACTCTTGAGTATGTCCTAATAGTTTGCATTCCTTGATGCAGCCACCAGTGAATGCAGAATAACCCCGAACACGTTACTTGGAGGAGGGTGGGACAAGGATTCACCTGACAACTGCTAGAGTCCAGACCTCAAGGGAAGTGTTGTTTCTTCTGAATGTCACACTTAGTTGCATGTCTGGAATTAGAAACAAAATATTGCTTTTCTTGTAAAAGCAAATATTTAGCTGGACATTGATTTATTGTATGTGCCATTTTCATTTTGAGTTATGAGTCATGTTCACTGACCTGTATCTACATTACCCCAGAGGTAGTCTTGACTGCTCGGCCACAGCTACCACTGAGAGTCAAGTGAAGAAGGAGTACATGGCCCAGTTGAGCAGGATCCATAGTAGGTTGGAGTGTCATGTGAGTTAGTGATGACAGGACCCTCTTCGTTACTGATGGAGTCCATATAACTATGATGTAAGTGTTCTGGTGTGATGAATAGAGTTCATGTTTAGAACGTTGAGTTTGTAGTTTCTTGCTGGGGAATAAAGATGTGCAATACTAAGCACTGTGTGTGGTGTAGTCATTAACGAGTACCCCGGCTGGGGAGGTCGCTACAACTGTTGACGAGATAGGGGATACTTAACCCGAAGATCAACAGTGCTATCCCAGAGATTTTACAGTGGTCCAGCAAACTGCTGGTTCGTGACGCATGTGCCTCAGTCGAAATGAAGATCAATTTTTGGCTCATGTGGAGTCAAAGCGCCACTCCAGCCACTGTGAAGCATTTGATGATAATGAAATCCTCACTGAGAGGTTTACTCATCATTGGCCAGAAATCTTCTTCTAAGGTCATGAAAGAGGTACTCTGCCACTAGGCAACACTGAGTAAAAATAACCAGTTACAGAGAAAGTGCTCGAGTGAAAATAGCCAAATACAGACTAGCGCTAAAGGCAGTTAAACCACATCCCATGCAGAAGGGTAAAGAACAGGTACAAGAAACAAAACCAGTATTTACCATAAAGGAGGAAGCAGGTGCAGTGCATCTGGTGACTGAGTCAGACAAGCCCCAGCTCAAGTACGGAGCTGGAACTTGTGGAAGGTATGGAGTTAAATGCACATCAAGGGCTGTCTAAACAGCAAGCACTTTCCACAAAAGTAGCAGGAGATGTGAGGTATACAGCCACTGCCTTCCTGAAACCACCACCTCCATTCGACACTGCTTAGATGCAGAATATCGATGACAGATGGACTGCCTGGATAGAAACGTTTTATGATTTCATCAATGCACTGGCAGAAACAGATAACAAAAAGATTGCCAAATATCTAAAAGATCTTGCCGGTGAAGGTGTAAAAGAGGTAATCAAGAAATTACAGCAAAATGACAAAGTCAAATACTGACAAAGATGCATTAAATCTCAGGTTCAATCGGATAAAGAATGTCGATTACAAAAGATATCTTTTCAGTCAGGAAAGACAGAAAGGTGGTGAAACAATCGACAAATTTGTTGAGAGTTGATACGCTCATCAAACATTGTAAGTTTAATGAATTCAATGATGAAGAAGCTATACGTCTCGAAGGATGCCTATCAGATTCATTCAGATTTCGAATGCTGAGAGAAATCCTTAGTCTGGAGCGAGTTCTCATGGCTGCCAGAGCTGGGGAACGTGTTGATTGACAAGCTGATGACATGGAGGTTAAATGCGACCAAAAAGAGTCAGTCATGAAAAAGTAAGCAGAAACACAAAGCTGAAGGACAAAAAATGATGTCTCTAAAGAAAAAGAAACTGTGCTTTAGATGTGGATTTTCATTTCTACATGAAGGTACATGTACCGCCATTGGACAAGTATGCAAAGGCTATGGAAGGAGAAACATTTTGTAATGGTTTGCAAGGCGAAGAAAAGCTAAGTGCGTCACGCCAAGAAAACAAAACAGACGCCCAAACGTTCCAGAAGCGGTGAATCTGCTGAGGCAAATTGACACTAATCGAAGTCAATCATAGTCTAAATCTTCGTCCAAGAGTTCTTCAGTTTCATTGTCAAGTGACAGTGAGGAATACAGAAGTGCAATGTTGATGTTTACATCAGAAAACTGTGCGCATTTTGGATTGGCTGCATGCAGAGACGAATACCGGGTCTGGTGACACAGTGGACTAATGCGTCCACTGTAGGGGCCTGTTTTCGACCTCATGGTCACATTTTTAAATCTGGGCGGGTCCACTCAGCCTTTTATACATCTGAGGTTGATAAACTGAATACCATTGAATTGGGTACCAATAAACATCTATTATTCAGCACCAAGATGCCTACAGGTGAACGTGCGCTTTACAAATACACGTCATGTTGTGTATGATAGGTTAAGAATACGAGTCAAAGAAAAGTTGACAAGTAAAATCACAAAAGTAATTCAAACATTTTCCGAAAATTGCACTAAAAGTAAACGGCTTCTCCATAACTTTTATTAGAAACAGTGGTGCATTGATAAACATCATGCCTGAGGAAAAATACCATGAATTGTCTCCATTGCCTGTCTCACGCCGTCGAAGACTAAAGTGTATACATGGGCTGCATCAACGCCATTAAAGAGTCAAGGTTCATTCATAGCAACCATGACACACAAAAGAACAAAAGTACAAGCACCCATTCATGTACTTCAAGGTATTGCATCAAGTGCCTGTTTACTCATTTTAAATCTGCCGCTTATATGGGACTGATATCTGTGAACTACAACCTGAACACTCAGCACAAAACTGTAAGTCAGTTCACGTTGTTGTTTCATGGACTGGGGAAACCTAAGACCAAGAAAGTGCAACTGCATATCAATTAGGACATTCGTCCTGTTGCTCAAAGACATAGACAAATTGCATTTCATTTGCAAGAAGCTGTTGAGAAAGCTGTTGAGAAAGAGTTTGAGACATTACTAAAGCATGATATCATTGAGCGATTTACTGGTCCAACTCCGTGGGTGTCGCCCATAGTGGTAGAGCCCAAAAAGGACAGTGAAGGAGCTGTACGCATCTGTGTTGATATGCTCCATGCCAACAAGGCAATCGAAAGAGAACGACATTCAGGTCCGCACATTGCCGACATGATCACACAGCTAAATGGTGCCAAGATCTTCTCTCGGCTAAATCTGAAGAAAGGGTATCATCAATTGCAACGCGTAGAAAAATGCAGGTATATTACCACTTTTTCTACCCATGTTGGTCTGCTCAGATATAAACACGTTTTGGTGTGCCATCAGCTGTCGAACCTTTTCAAGATGTCATTCAATGAATCATACAAGCTGTCATGAATGCCTTCAATTACAGTGATGACATCTTAGTTTTCGGAGTTACACAAAAAGAACTTGATAAATCTCGTACACAAGTGTATCATTTACCTGCCGATGCAGGTTTAACTTTGAATGGTGAGACATGTGAGTTCCACAAAACAAAACTCACATTTTTTGGCCATATCTTTTTTTCTGATAGGGGCATGATGCCAGAACCAGCTTAAGTTCAAGCTTTGCAGTAAGATGGTAAATTGTTACGTCCATTCCTTTGTATAGACAGTTACTGTTCCAGATACATACGTGACTTTGCCACAGTAAGTGCTCCCTTAAGAGACTTAACAAAATGAAATGCTTCATTTTATTGGCCACATAAACATGAACCAAGTTTTAAGAAAATCAAGCATGCAATTGAGAATGCCCCTGAAATGGCCTACTTTGATCCTAAGATCCATACCCAGGTCATTGTTGATGCAAGCCTAGTCGAGTTGGGCGCGATCCTTGCCCAACACAGTGGACACCCAAATGCTCAAAGGCATATTGTGGCGCATGCAAGCAGAAGTTTGTCACAAACTTTACGCGCCTATTTGCAATTGGAGAAAGAAAGCTTAGCAGTGGTGCGGGCTTGTGAACATTTCACATATTCCTATATGGAAAACCTTTCACTCTTGTAATGGATCATCAAGCATTGCTTACCAGCTTTGGTAATCCAAAAGCCTAGATGCCGCTTCAAATTGAAAGTTGAGGTTTGTGATTACAGGAATATGACCAGTGAATGATCAAAACCTTGCTGACTACTTTTCACGAGTGCCAGTATGGTGCTATGGTACCCCTACCAAATCAGCCAAACCCTACATTAACTTCATCATAAGGTCCAATACACCAGCTGCTGTTTCATTGGAACAGATAGTGACATGTGATACTAAAAGGCATTATTGCACATCAATCCTGGAAACAGCACACTTAACCTCTCACACGTGACAATGAATATCTAAAGTTCACAAATGTGAAAGATGAACTGTCTTTTACTCAAGAAGGTATTGGCTTACGACGTTCAAGAATTGTCATACGGGAGAGTCTGCGACAACAAGTAATTGAAGTGGCCCATGAAGGACAATGTGGAATTGTTGCCACTAAAAAAGCTCTCCGAGATTCAGTTTGGTTTCCTTATCTTGATGAGAAAGTTGAAAGAAAGCTAAAGGCCTGTCATTTGTGCAATTGCTTATCTGCCAGTACCACTCAACATGCCTTGAATATGTCTGATTTGCCAAAACATAAATGGGAGAAAATCACTATTGATTTCTTTGTACCTCTTGACAAAGGACATCATTTGATAGTGGTTTTTGTTGAATATCGATGTGGTAGATGATATCTCATCGACCGCTCAAGAAAGAGTGATCGAGATCTTAAATGGCATTTTTGCAATATGGGATGTCCCATCAATTCTAAAGTCTGACAATAGCCCACCATTCAACAGTCGAGAATTCAGAGACTTTCTTAATCATCTCAATGTGAAGCATCAGAGAAGCACACCTCTTTGACAACAAGCAAATGCAGTTGCCAAAAGCTTTATGAGCACACTTAAAAAGACTGTCCAGCGTGCTGCATTGGAGAATCTTAATCTGAAGTCTGCTCTCCATGCTGCTCTCCATGCTTACCGGTCGGCTCCTCATTCAACAACAGGTAAAAGTCCTGCCATCCTAATGGTTGGGAGAGCCATGATGACCAAGTTACCACAATGGACCCCAACAAAAGATCTACAACAGATGGTGAACTTTGCCAAACAGACTTCAGACATAAGAAAAAGATGAAAGTATATGCTGACAAGCGTTGATGTGGCAAAAACATTACTTTCATTAAAGATGATAGAGTATTGGTGCGACAAAAGAGAAAATACAAATCTGTTGCTCGCTTTGATGCTGCACCTTTCAAAGTTGAGACGAGTAAAGGACACATGATGACTCCTCACCGTCCTGGATAATCCATTACGCAGGATTCTTCGCACTTTAGGCATCTGCCTTGCCATTCGCCAATACCTGATGTCAGCGATGAGACTGGTTTAATTGAGACTGTAGAGAGCCTTTTGACTGCATCTGTTCCTACATCACCAGTGCCAGTCATGGAGGCTTCTCTTCTCTCTTCCCAGCCTCAGAGGACACAATTTGTGCATTTGGTCAGAGCTCCGCGATGACTACTCGAGGAGTTTTAATGTATACGTATATATGTTTGTAAAAAATAGAATTTTTATTTAACAAAGGGCGAGATTTAGTGTCTTGTGAGATAGCAATGACTTTTGGCTCCTGATGGACTTCATAAAACTATGACTTAAGTGTTCGGGTGTGGGGAATAGAGTTCATGTTTAGAACAATGAGTTTTCAGTTACAGGCTGGCGAATAAAGACTTGTAATACTAAGCTCAGTGTGTGGCATAGGCATTTACGAGTACCCCGGCTGGGGAGGATGCTACAGTCAGGACCCGGGACATAAGGAGTAAAAGGCCTCAACCACCATGGTTGGGAACAGTAACCCCTCCTGCCCCTCTCAAAGGGGTTCAGACAGTTCATATGGCATTAAAAAACAGAATCCCTATTTACAGTCTGATCAAGGAGGCTATGGGCATGCAATGTAATTACCTACTCCACAAATGGAATCAGTCCTTTCGATTTATTGAGAGGAAGAACTCCAACATCTGACTTATGCCCATGGTGGTTGCTTAAAGTTTGTTCCAAGAAACAACAGATTGATCAGGATGGAGAATATGATCTTGTCAGGAAGAGGGTGGAAAGGAAACAGTTGCTATCCAAGAAAATATTGTAATTGTATTTTAAGATAAAATATAGAGCACAAGGTCATACACCATGATTTGTCAGTGGCAGATGTGGTGCGTGTGAAGTTGCCTATGAGGGCAGAGAAAGGCAAGTCTAAATTTTTCAATCCCCTAAAAGTGGTAAAACTGAACAAGGGCAGAGTTGTCTCACAGGATAGAAGGTGTTGTATTATCAGAAGGGTTGCTAAATGTATGCACCAGGACAGACGTTCAGGTTATGAGAGAGGATTGGATGATGATGATGTACACTCATGTCTTGACCTTGGATTTGCACATCCCATAATGCATTGTTCTAGATCTTCCGATAACCCTTATTTTCATATTAGATCTTATCCTTGTGAAGATGATAGGGGCAATCAAGAATTTACCTCACTGCAAGATGGTCCTGGAAAGGGATCCACTGCAAGTAGAGTTAAGGTGTCCACCCGAGTGAGAAATCCTTCATGGAAAGTAATGCAAGGATAACTTTCCCATATTTTGTTGTGAGGGGAAGGATGTGTTACATTTTTTGTGATCGTCATTGTATATTTTCATATCTCAAAATATTTTCTATCCTTCATTCTCTGCCTTGTTCATTCTCCCCGTCCTCCCCGGATCCCCATGCACATTAGTAGGTTCTATGGAATGTTGAGGATATTATGACAGTTACTGGCGACCGATGGTTGTTGTTCTCAATGTGCTCTCCTGGTGATGTACACACTAAAATCAAGATTGCCTTTATCTCATCCTCTGGCTCCTTGAGTTACAACAATGTTTTCCTCAGAAAAAGCTGTTGAAAGAAAGAGAACATCTTAAGATGTCTAATGAAAGCCAACCTATAACTCCTCAAAATAATAAAACTTTTTCTCCAGAAAAATGAACCATGATTGTGTTCAGGATCTTCCTCAAAGTAAGGAAACAAAATAACTACATAAATGACAGCCTGCAGTGCATGATGGAATGGTACAGTGTTCCAGTGTCCTTAAAGTAGCACGGTCAAAGTTGATTATGTAAAGAAATCTTACACTTATCCCGCATTTCCTGTCCTCAATTTATGCTTTGTCTATTCTTGCAAGTTGTATTCTTAAGCCAAGTGTCCATATATTTTGTTTGTTTGGTATCACCTAATGTGAAATTAAAGGTTTTCTCAAAAACATATACTCTGTCCAGATTCCATTGGCAGGTCTTCTCCTGGCCTGGGCACATTGTCTCTGACACTCAGCCCGGATTCTTCCGACCTAGACAGCATACACTCAAGTTCTCCTGCTGTCCGTCTTCATGCCCTGCACTGAAGTAACTTTGATAGAGAATGAGCTCCTTATCATTGGCAACAACTCATCCCTAAACCCCAATGAAATCCAATTACTACACCCCCAGCAACATCATCTTCACATTCCTCAAACTGATGTTCTCTATGCATTTTATGCCAAGTTTTTAGCTACATATTATGGAACCATCTCTCATCATACCTTCCAGTTCCACGAACCACATGTGCACTGCACTACTCTCTACACTCAGTCTCAACTCCTGTCATCACCATTTTGTCAATACTCACCACTAACATCCATAATCACTCCTGCTGGCCTTTTTTACATAGAAAATCGCAGCACTCTAGGTCTTACGCCTTGCAGCTTAAATGTAAGCAATTCAGGTAATACCTGTTTCACACCTGTCCCTTAATCTCTCTTCTCCAGTCCATCCTAATTCTAAACCACCTCGCTCCATGAGTTACATCATGATTCAAATGACTCCTTTCTTTCACTGTTCCTTAAATGACTTGTGGTATTTTGCAAGCCCAGTGACCCTCTCAAATCTTTCTTACTGTGGGCCCTCCAAGCCCCTGCACCAACCAGGCCTTCTTTGAAGGAGGCCTTCGTGAACCACTGTTCACCATCCCTGCATCCTCTTATTATTGCTCCCGGGTAGCCACCTGGCCTCCAACTCTTTGAGCCACATGGCAACACACACCCAAAGAGCTGTCAGGACAGCCTGCGAGGCAAAGCATTTTTGCTCCCACCTCCCAGGTTAGCTCTCCCATGACCCTCATTGGAGCTGAGTCGGTATTGAGGCAAATTCACACCTATCAGATACTCTTGCAGGGCTGTTAATGTTGGGGCACATGACTTTGGCCTCTAAGAAGTCTAGAAACACCACAATAACATAACTAGAAAATTACAGAAATAATAACGCATCATAGGAAATTGTTAGGAATGCTAACAAAAATAACAGACCTAACATTATCATTATAATAAACTTTCCCACATTTCAAGGTTGTGTATTGGAAATAAATTGCTAATGATGTACTGAGAAAATATGCCAGAGTTGTGCCTGTAAATACACCAAGTAACATATATGTCAACAAAAAGTGTGTGAGCTGCCCAAGTACAGGTACGATATAGACGTTAGCTAGATCACTGCAAAAGCAACATATCAGCAACAATAACAGCAACTATAATATTTACTCATAAAAATATTCTTTTTTTTCACTGAAAATATCAAAAGGTTAAAATAATGTTATAGTTAGGTAAATATGTCAGTGACAACTTTAACATTTTGAACTAAAAAAACAAAGACATTCACCAGTTAAAGTTAGCAGAGCTAACTATAACTTGCGTCCCCACAATGCACTGCTAATGACCTTGCATAGTCTTCACTCATGACATGTTCTATGACATAATTTATGAATCACTGATGACATCTCAAATGACATAATTGATGAGATCACTGATGAAAGACATCATCCGAAAACTGTGTTAGTTTGTTTTATAGTTTACATAGTGGTGGGTAACTTCCATATTACTTTTCTACCTTATCTTGTACAGCGTGTCCAGCTAATTAGTGAAAGATGTGTAGAGGTATTGAAGACATTATAAATCTTTGTATTGAAAAGTAACTCTGCGTGCAGATGACAGTTGACAGATTGTATCCAGTATGTTCCAGACAAGTTTTTTGGTTGTGCAGAAAAAGTTTCTAACAGGGCAAAGATTCTACATAGTAGATACTAAGGGCCCTATTTATTAACGAGTTGCATCGCTTTTGCCCCACACAAAGTGGTGCATGCACGACACAACCTCAAAATGCGATTTATCAAGCCACACAAGGCTACTTTGCGTGGCCCTGAGTGGCTTGATAAATCCAGACTAACGCAGCGCAAATTGCTGCGTTGCTTTACTTTGCCCTAGGGAGGCATTACATTGGCGTTGTGTGGGTGTTTCCATGCAACACCCATGGATTTTGAAACATTTCCAGATTTACCATTACTGGTAGACCTGGGATAGGCCAAAATGCTACACCTTCCCAGCGGAGGCGTAACAATGAGAAATTGTACTTCTCGTTACTTCCTCTTTCTATGTGTGCTGCATTTTGCAGCACAAATAGAAAGAGGAAAAATGCCTCAGGGGATTGTTTTTGTGCAGGAAGGTGCCCTTCCTGCACAAAAACAATACTGCATGCAACGCAGTCACTCTTGCATCATGGTGCAAGGGTACCTGGGTTGGTGCTAGGCAGCCCATTGTACACCAGTGCTGGTAAAAGGCAGGAATGTGCCGTATTGTGATCAAAACGGCACATTCCCTGTAATGCAGTGCAGCACAGCAAGGTGACTTGCGGCGTTGCATTACTTTTTGTAAATATGGCCCTAAGTATTGTAACCAGCTTTAAGTTATTAGATAGAATCAGCTCAGCGTGGCAATTTTTACATAATATAAAAGATGTGTACACCTGGGGCTGTATTACACAAGTACCCTGGGGGCACAACGGGTGTTGCACCTGTTTTGCATTCCCAATGGGCACTAAGGTATTACAGAAAGGGCCGCAAATGGGTGGTGCACTTTCAGTGCGTCTTCTGAATGTAGCCCTCGAAAGGGACGAAAGGGGGTCCCAAGGACCCCCTAGACATCCCCTTGCAAGTGGGTGCAGTAACTCACTGCACCCGCCTGCAAGGAGATCTCTAACCCTTTGTAAAAGGGCAAGGGGTTGCCGCCTCCACAGAGAAACAGAGAGCAGCTTAAAACAGCTGCTCTGTTTTTCTCTTGAATGTGCTGCCCTGGGGGTAGCACAAGTTCATGGCTACCCCAAGGGTAGCGCATTCTTCCTGATAGGGCGCACTTTCCACATTTGCACCCGGCACACCTGCTTTAAGGTGCGATGTGGGGCAAACATGGAAAGAGTGCCCTATCTGTAATACAGGTACATGTACTAACCTATGTATATGTGGTTCTTTTGCTTCAGAAGATGGGCTATTTGTAAAGTTTTCACCACAGTATGAAGGCTTTAGGTAGTATGATCTTTAGCACCTTCACACCTTGGTTATTTTAAGCAAATAGTTTTTTTTGTTTTGTTTTTACAAGCGTTGCATACAGTGTACACTGTTACTTATTTTAAACAAATAATATATTTTTGACAAGTTCTGCATAGAGTACACACTATTACTTTTCTAATACTCTGTGGTGTATTTCTCATGAGGGTTTTACCCTCTGCAAACAGTGTGGTACAGAGTAAACTCTCTACTTAGAGTAAACACTGTTTTACTTTTCTACTCATATCAACTTCATTTCTCAATGTAGGTTTTTTGACTGTGAGGGGTTTGATACAGATAAAGGATGTTTGTAGTAGGGAATTAATTTTGGAATAGACATTGAGTATTTTGAGGAACTTGGCTTTCTCTGACTAGTTGTATATATATTGAGAGGTGTGTGCATTGAGGATTTCCATATATCTGTGGTTGATTGTTAATGTGAACTAGGCTAACCGTGAAGTGTATGGTATAAGGTCAATATTGCACATAACACATGCTTGCTACACCTAAGGGAGTTGTATCTGTAATGGCATTATTGACGCTTCCTATTATTCTGAGCTATTTTGTACTTACTTTCATTCATTTAATGATGTACAAGTTTATAGAGTAATGTGTACAAAAGAAGTGTGGATGATGTCATCAGTGATGTCATCAATTATGTCATCTGAGATGTCATCAGTGATGTCATAAATGAAGTCACAGAACATGTCATGATAGATGTAATATGTAAGGTCATAAGCAGTTCATGGCATGGGCACAAGTTATAGTTAGCTCTGCTATCAATAACTGGTGAATTTCCTTGGTTTTTGAGTTCAGAACGTTAATGTTGTCGCTGACATCTTTACCTAACTATAACTTTAACCTTTGTTTTTTTATGTGAATTACTATTTTTTTTTAAACAACAACAGATCTTATTATCACGCCTAACTATAACGTTACTTTAAACTTTGCTTTTTTTCAGTAAATTTCTATGGTTGTCTTAACGTAAAGTAATATTTTACTACAATAAGTAAAGCCAACTCCCTGCCGTGCATGGCCTTTGGACGTGGGCAGTGGGAGGTTGGCAGCAAGGCACGCACGGTCTTTGGGTTGAACCTGCAGCCAAATGCCCACAGGCTGCCAACCTTCGGCCATGCATAGCAGGGAATTGGCAACTGAGCTTGGCCCCTGCAAGCAGCCAACCCCATGCTGCACACAGCATTTCGTCACATGGGGTTGGCCACAGTGCCTTGCTTGCAGCGAGGCCCTGTGTTTAACTTCCTTCAGGCAACCACCCGGAGGCAACCAACCCCTCGCCGTGCACAGCCTTTGGCCAATTTGGTGTGGGGATAGCCGCATGGATTGTCTTGCAGACATGGCCTTGCTTCCAACACTCTGCAGGCAGCCAACCTCATGCTGCACACAGTCTTTGCTTGTGCGCAAGGGGGTGTTGGTCACAGGGCTCGATCTGTCGCAAGGCCCTATGACCAAACCCCCAGCAGGCTGCTAACCCACCACCATGCACAGCCTTTGGCATGTGCAGCATAGGGTTGGCGTTTGGGCCCTGGGGACCCCATCCCCTAGGGCAAAACTTATATATTAAGGAGAGGGGAGCATGAAGCCCTCTCCCTGACCTTTAACTGGCCCCACGGACCCCATCCCTGGGGCCAGTTCCAAAAAAAAAGGTAGTAGGGCCCTGTGGCCTCTCTCCCCAAGCCTTAAAAGGCTCCTGGTACCCTATTTCCGAGGGCCAAGTACGAATAAACAGGGTAGGAGGGCATGCAGACCCAATCCCTGAGCCTTACTAGGTCCTGCGGACCTCACACTCAGGGCCAAAATGTAAGGGAATGGGGGCATGCAGCCCCCTTCCCCGAGCGAGCCCTAATAGGCCTGGGGACTCCATCCTTTGGGGCCGAATACAATAAAAAAAGAGGTGGGAGCTGTGTGGCCCCCTCACCGAGCCCTAATAGGCCTTGGGGACCAAATATCCCAGCACAAAATATAATTAAAAAAGGGAACTGGCCGCACAGCCCCTTTCCATGAACCTTAATAGGGCCTGAGAACCCATCCTACACTGTCGTTTGTTTTTTAAAAGGGGAAGGGGGCCACTTGGCCCCGCTTCACGTGCCTCTTTTGGCCGGAGGGATTCCATCCCCGGTGCTGTCCATTTTTTAAAATGGAAGTGACTATATGGCTTCCCTTCCCAAGCCTTATTAGGACCCCATCCCCCAGAACTGGGTAATTAATAAAGAGAGATTAACTGACAGAATATCGATGTAAAAAATATAGAAGTAAAAAATATCGATGAAAAAATATAGAATGCAAACATATCGACTCCCTATACTTAAACAGGTAAGTACAAAAATATCGAAAAGAAATATCGATGTAATATAGTTGTACAAAATATCGATTTTTATATATATATAAAATAAAATAATAAATACTAAATATGTTAAATAATAAAATCAATGTTAAAAATTATAGTAGATTTAATATAAATTTAAAAAATATAACAAATAAACTTAATTAAACGCACATACATAATAATATGATATGATATTATTAATCTTTATTCGATTATACAGAATAATCATAAAAGATACAAACACATATTAAAAAGGAGTACATAAACACATGTTAAAAGGGAGCACATAAAACGCTTAAAACCATTTTTAGACACATACCAGTTCAATTAATCCGATTTAAAAAGTTCATAAACACATAAAATCCGTTTAAGATCAGGACCCCGGCCTATCATATACATCGTTATTACTATGCACACATTATTTTGTTCCAGTATTTTGTTCCAGTATAAGGCGCCTTTAAATAGCCGATGACCGCCGTCATCACCACCTGGTCCTGTAGTAGTTGTAAGAATAAAAAGCAGGTCAAAATTGAGTGAAGCCCCTCTCTATTAAAAGTGTTAATAGATATCTTCTGCGCAGAAATTCATAGTATTTACAGAATAGGACCAAATGTATTAGAGTCTGGGGGGAACGATCATCACAAGGACAAATTAAAAGGGAATGGGGATCAAACTGACCCGGAGGGAAGCAAATCATCGTGCGGATAGCGCCCAAATGAAATTTAGTAAGTAAGGATCTATCCATGGGGTGCTTAATTGCAGTGAGATAATTTTCGGGGCCACTAACTGATTTCAGCAACAGAAAGGATCTAGTAGAGTGTTTCGTCAGCACCCGAGCTTCCCTTTCCTCATTGGCCTTATTTAAAAACATTTCCATAAGGACTCTATGATCACCCTTTTTAGGGAGGTGTGGCCTATCAAAAATGTCCGTGCGATCCGTGCGATCGAGGGAGCGGGCTACCGATTTAATGTAATTTAACCACGGTATCTTTAGACCATACGTACATTCCATGCAGTCCTTAATCACACTCCTTTTGAACCACAGGCTCTCATTAGACCAAACAGAAATCCATAGTAACAATGGAGCCGGTTTAACCTGGTCCTCCAGGTAGTTTAAACCCAATTCCTCATGGGTGACAAATGAGGAACTATTTGGACCCACCTCCAGGAGTTTCCTACAAAATTGGTCCTCCTCCAGTTGGATTCCTTTGCACTTTCGGTACCCCCAAATAGCAGCTCCATAAGTCAGAACTGGGAGACACTTCATTCTAAATATTTGTAACAGGGGCAGAACGGGCTTGTTACCTACTGACAATGGAAATCTAAATAAGGCACAACAGGCTTGGGTGAATTTAGAGCAGCAACTGTAAATACAGGGAAGCCAGTTATTCTGGTGGTCAAAAGAGATCCCCATGTAAGGAAATGTGGAAACCCTGGTGATGTGTTGCCCTTTAATATCAATGGCTGTCCTCCTCCCACAGACCATATAATGCGTCTTAGAGATGTTAGTATCTAGGTCCAAGTCATCCATGAAATTCACAAACAGATCCACCAGGAGTTTTAGCCCGTTAGCCGTCCAGGTCACCAGCACGGCGTCATCGGTGTATAACAAGGACGGGACCCTGCTTGTCTTTACCCTTGGCAGATCCGCACCGTTTTTACTCAAACATGTGCTTAGGCTGTTAATATATAGTAAAAACAGTAATAGGGCCAACACGCATCCCTGCCTAACCCCTCCCGGTAAGCCAAAAGGTTCAGTAGTTTCGCCCTCTGTGCCGCATCTAACGCGTGCATTTACATCCATATGCAGTGCTCTAAGGAAGTTGATCAGATCGGCAGACAGCCCCATCTCCCCAAGAATGTCCCAAAGTTTGGACTTGTTCACCCGATCGAAGGCGCTACTATGGTCCAGAAATGCAAGGAAGATAGATCCCTTCTTCGCCACAACGTATTCCCTATGATAAGGTTGAGGTTCAGGCATTGTTCTATAGTGTCCATCCCTTCCCTGAATCCATATTGGACAGGGCAAATGATGTCTTTAGCCTGAGCCCAAACTTCCACTCGCTGCAGGACTATACGCCCTACCACCTTTAGCACTGAACATAACAGAGATATTGGTCGGTAACAGGAAGGGTCCAGTCGATTCCCCTTCTTAAATACAAGGACTATGGTGGTTGATTTCCAAATCGGAGGAAGACCAAGTTGGGTTGCAGCGTTAAGAACATTAACCAGCACTGAAGCCCAAAGATGAGGTTCATCCATATAAAAATCCATGGGAATTCCGTCTGGCCCATATGCTTTGTTGGACGGGCTGCCAATATTTGCATTGTAAATCTCCTCAAACTCAAACCTAATATCTAAAGGGTACAGATTATCGGCATTACCCTGATTAAAAGGGAGGTCTTTATCCAGCACATACACCTTTTGATAATGTGTGACCCAAGTGGCTGGAGGGATGGAGGAGCCTATATCATCTTGCAATGCCACATTGAGCTGCCTTCCATTAAGCACCGCCCAGAAACCCCTGGAATCCCTAGAGGAGCATGTGGAAACCAGCCGGTCCCAAGAAGCTTCTTTGAGCTCCGCCTTCCACTTCCCTAGGGCAAGTTTATATGCCCTCCTGGTCTCCTTAATATTATCCTGGCTGCGGGGTAAGGTGTTTAAAACCTCCCGCAAATACTTGCCCGTGGACCTGCATGTCTTATTGAACCAGCCCGGCTTGGCGCCCCTAGGTTTCCCCGCCATGTCCCTTATGGTGTTAACAGTGGATTCATTTAGCTGGCCAAAGGCTTCCACCACTAGGGTGGGTGATGTATCCAGGGCTAACATGGGCTCCAGGATAATAGCGATGTTCCGTGTAACCACTTTTTTGTTCACTTTGGCCTTTGAGAGGTTACGCCACTTAACCCTCCGACCCTTATCCTTGGTGGTTAAACCAGTCAGACCAGGGTCAGGAGTTATGCCCGGGCCGACGTTGATTCCTAACGCAATTTCTATGGGGTTATGGTCGCTGAAAGTGGTTTCGTGGACCACTCCTGGGCTAACCAAACTATCAAGGGATCTTTAATTAAAGATGTAGTCTATAATGCTCACTTTTCCCCACCCCACAAAGGTGGGCAATTCCCTGGACAGACTGGAACCCCCGGGCCTTACGTTTCTTAGCCCAGCCTGACCAAGAGCCTCCGAAAGCTTCCGGCCCCTCTGGTCAGAGCCAAGATCTAAGGGAATGGGGTCATGCAGCCCCCCTCCCCGAGCGAGCCCTAATAGGCCCGGGGACTTCATCCTTTTGGACCAAATACAATGAAAAAAGTGGTGGGAGCTGTGTGGCCCCCTCCCCGAGCCCTAATAGGCCTTGGGGACCAAATACCCCAGCACAAAATATAATAAACAAGCATTTGCAATGCAATAGGTCTATCATTTTTTTTAGAGTTAAAGCTACTGGCGTTGTAATGGAAATGTTTTTTACTTATGAAGATGTTTGTTTTTAACACCTTTAAGTGCCCTTAAGTAATGTCTTAAGGACACGGCGGAAAGTGAGACCTTGATCTTACTGCACAGAAAACCTTGATTAGAAACACTGCTGTGTAACTTGCTTCAGAGAGACGGGAGGGCGGGGGTGGGAATTTCCTTGCAAATGTATTTCTCCCAAAATCTGAAGATCCTGCTGTTTCCTCCTGAACGCTGGTATTTACTATTTTTATGTGATGTTTTCACTTTAAGGAAACAGTACATTTGGGCAAGCCTAGATTATAAAGTAAATTGGAACCGGGTACATTTTCTTTTTCTTAGAAATAAACACCTTGGCATTTAATTACTGTACACTCAAACAAAATTTTGCTTATTCAGGATTCTTCAGCTTTGGACGAATTTTTAAAACTGTAAAAATAAAAGTACTGAAGAGAAAGCTCAGGTGTTGACATTGGTCACGATTCATAGGGACAGTTAGTCCAGGCCTCTCTTGCTCCCCTTTTACACATCTAAATGATTGTTTCTAGTATTTTCCACTCTTTTAATCTCGGTAGGAAAAGATGAACTACAGCCAGAAGGAGACTGTAGAGGGGTTGCTAGGAACCAGTGCCTGTTATATATGGAGTTCGAGCATAGGAAAAGCACCCATGAATTTGCCACTGCCTTCTGAAAAGGTTTGCACAGCCAGACCTTCCGTGCCATCCTAATGTGTGTAGTGTGTAAGAAAGCGCTTGCGTGCAACTTTCGCCCTTTTCAAGTATACTTGGAGAAACTGAGACAAAGAATTGCCTGTTATAAAAATAAAAACTTCACCTATGTGACGTCTGGTTTCTGATTTTGTCACACAAGATAAAATACCAGAGCCAGCTGCTATAATAGATATTTAAGGAACTTCCGCTGATCCGCTGGTCTCCCTCTCCCAATACCACAAGAATATTAAAACAGCACGGAGAGTCTTTATTGCCCAACAATTAAACCAGGCAGGGAATGCTCCTAAAGCGCTATTTCAGATTCTTAAGTCTTTCGTCAATCCGAAAGCTTGCGACCTCGAGGAGGCCCCGTCGCAAGCTCTCTGCGATGCAATAGCGCAACATTTTACTCAGAAAATTGAACTTATTTACAATAAGATAACATCAGCTGACAGCCTTCAGCCGGCTGCTATGAATCACAAGGCCCCTGCCTGCATGAAGAGGCAACAGTTGGTGAGCTTCTCCCCTCTGACTAGGGAGGATGTTGAAGTTCTACTCTGCACTGTGAAGTCAGGCTCTCCCCTTGACATCATTCCTGCCAAAATTTCCTCCGCACTTTCAAAACAACTCTCTGCACCCATCTGTTGCCTTCTCAACCTCTCCCTAAGAGAGGGACACCTCCCGCAGGAATGGAAGACGGCACAGGTCATACCCATTCGTAAAAACACGAAAGTTCCTATGGAAGACCTCTCCAATTTATGGCCCATTTCATTACTACCTCTTATGATTAAACTCCTGGAAAAGTCCATTAATAAACAGTTGTCAGACTATGTTGAGTCCTCAGGTAGCCTTGATACATCGCAATCAGAATTTAGGCCTAAATACAGCACGGAGACAGCCCTGGTGGCTGTCACGGATAACATCAGGATGGCCTTAGATAAGGGCCAACCCACTCTTCTCATGCTGTTAGACCTCTCGGCCGCGTTTGACACGGTCGATCACCAGATTCTCCTTAGGAGGTTGGAGGAAATAGGGATTGGAGGTTTAGCCCTGCGCTGGTTGACAAGCTTTCTCATTAATCGATCAGACAGTCAACCTCGGACCCTTTCGATCTAGAACCATGGAGCTGACCAAGGGAGTGCCACAGGGCTCATGTTTGAGCCCCACCCTGTTTAACATATATGTCGCTCCCTTGGCTGATCTCCTGAGGTCCTCTGGGTTTACGCCAATCTCATATGCTGATGATACGCAGCTTATCTTCTCTTTCAATAAATCTACTCTCTCAGCCCAGGCTACCTTCTCTTCGGGCATGATAGCGATATCTAATTGGATGAGGAGTAACTTCCTCCAACTCAACATAGGGAAGACCGAGATCATGCTTTTTGGTGAGGCCTTATTGTTATGGTCACCAAACTGGGGGCCACCGGATCTCGGTTCTCCCCCTGCACCTAAGACAGTTGTAAAAAATCTCGGTGTCTGCCTAGATCAGGTGCTAACCTTGAAGGAACATGTGGCCCACACTGTTGGCTCCTGTTTCCATGCACTGAGTCTGCTGAGACGTGTCTTTCCTTTTCTTCCAGATTCCTCAATGAAAACCCTCATCCAGACATTGGTACTGAGCAGACTGCATTACTGCAATGCTCTGCTGGTATCAGCTAATGAATCTTCTCTGGATCGGCTGCAGGTAGTCCAGAACACCGCGGCACGTCTGGTCTTAAACGTACCTTCTAGAACTGCCTCTGCCCCGTTGCTTCAACAGCTCCACTGGCTGCCGGTGCGCAAACGTATCAAGTTTAAAATTTGCTGCACCGTCCATAAAGCTGTGTTTGGCAAGGGCCCTGATTACCTTGCTGAGAAATTCAACCACTATGCCCCCGTTAGGGATCTACGCTCAGGAACTAAATCTCTTCTTGTAGTTCCCCGGGTCAAGAAGTCTAGAATGGGGGGGAAAGCCTTTTCGCATCTTGCACCTCGGCACTGGAATGAGCTCCCCATTATGTTGAGACAATGTCCAGATCATCTTCAATTCAGAAGACTCCTTAAAACAGTCCTGTTCTAATTTTCTTACACCTCAGCTTTCTCTTACATGCTCCGCAGCGCAGAGATACCCCTTCGGGGGTGATTCAGGCGCTATATAAGTCTATAAATAAATAAATAAATAAAATCCCTGCATTCGTCTGCACAGTATCGAGCAGTGATCTCTTGTACACTGTGAAATGCAGAGTGCATCATTAAAATAGTCTTTCTCCGAATTGATTAATAAAAATGTGCGACTGGGAAATTGTCACATAGGTTTCCAAATGAAATCCTGTAATGAGGTGGACAGGTTTATATGGTAGGTCTCTGTAGAGTCAGTCTCAGCTGCTCCCGAAACATAATTTTCCTTCCTTCAAAGGCCCTCAGAAGTAGAATGTAATTTGCACACATTTGTGTCCATTTTCCATTCAGGAAAGTAGTCCCTAGACACGGGGCAGTTAGTGGCAGAAAGGCTGCTTCCTTCATTTTATTTGATTACAAGACGCTCGGCTCCCGCTGGTATTTCACGACTGTTAGTTGCTAAGTGGTTTATTTGACAGAAAAAATTTCGGGGCATAATATCAAGCCTTTTATCACTGCGTTAGCGGCACTTTCCTGCCGCTAACGCGTTTTTTTCTTATCGCCCTATTATCAAGCTGTCGCTAACAGGCGTTAGCGACAGCTTTCCGGCGATAGCAGCCGGTTTTTCTATCACCCTGCATGCCAGCGAAATTTATCTCTAATGACATGCAAGGTAGGCGTTCCTTCTCTAAATTACTCAAAAACTCCCACTAACCGCACTTCGCCCTATTAGCAAGGATGGGCCGGACCCGCAAAGCGATAAAAAAAGTCGCGCTAAGGCCCATTAGCTGCAGGAACTTAAGACCAGAAAATAGCTGGTCTTAAAAATGGGGATAAGTCTTGGGCCCACATCTATGCATGTTTTTGGTGCTGGACAGCGCTGCAAGCAATGTTGCAGCGCTGCCCTGCGACAAAAATACAGTGCAGGAATGCGCACCATCAATAAGATAGTGCGCATTCCTGGGTCCCAGTCATGAAAAGTGTTGCTGCACTGCGACAAGACAATGTTGCAACACTTCTCATTTCGCCCTCCTTGCAACAGCATGGATGCGCTGTACTCACTGGACAGCGCTCCATGACGAAAGTAATGACAGATACGTCAGGAATCCTGACGTATCTGCCTGCGCTAAAGTCACGCATTGCTGCAGTCATGTCACAACCATGACGCAACTCCAGCAATGCATGTGGCCAGCCTATCCCTATGGCACTGCCTCACCCTCACGCCTGCCATCAGGCAGGCGGAAGGTACTGACGCAGTGCCGTTCATGAGGGGTGCCCGAATGTTGGCGTTAGTGGAGATCCATTGGTGGTGGTTGTGCGCTGCGGTGTCATCGTTTGGAAGCATTGGTGGAGTGTTGGTGCGGAGGGAGTTGACGAGACGTTCCGCGGTGGCCTTGATCCAGCTGCAAGGGAGTGCGATGATGGCGCTGGCGTCCGGTGGGCAAGGTGAAGACGTGATTCATCCAATGATGGTAGTGCCAGGAGAGTCCGGTATCGTGGCTGTAGTTGAAGTACCCACTGGTGGAGGTGACATGCTCGACCGTGTGTCTTGCTATGTGGCCTGTTGAGGTGACTTGCTGCTTGCGTCTGATGTCGTTGACCTTCCCCAGGAGGGCGTGGTGCTCTGGTCACTCGGGTTGGCCAGGTGGAACTTGAGTTCACAGACTAGGATGTCGTCGGTGGATGTGAGACCCTGGGGTGCAATGAGGTCTACAATGGTATTGGAGAATGGGGGGCCATGGCCCGGGGGGCCTGCACATGAGGGTGCCACAGAGGATGTTCTTGGGCCTGGTCCGGATCTTGGAGTTGACGTAGTCCATGGTCACCCTTGGGTCATCAGAGTGCGTGGTCAGTCGGAGTGTGCTTCTGTAGGTGATGGCAATACCTCCTCCCTGATGGTCGGGGAGCTCCTTGCGGGTGACACTGCAGCCATCAGTGATGGCGATGTCCGGTCCGGAGCAGAGGTTGGTCCTGGCAGGCGAGGTGGTGTCCAGGGTTGATGGCGTGGAGGCTGCTGGCGTCGTATCGGTGGAGTGTCCAAGAAGAATGCTCCTTGGTGCTGAGCGCGGTCCAGGGGCAGACGGACGCAAACAGCATAGCCTATGGTTGCCCCTGGCATGGGAGACGACCATTACAATGCAGGCAGTACAGTTTTAACAACGCAACTCTGACAACGCAGGTGCCTTAACATCGCATTTGAATACAACGCATTGTGAGGTCAGTAATGGGGTAATCTAAGTTTTTTCGAGTGGGTATGGGTGTTGGATGTAAAAATTAAAAATTGGGGTGTGTTTTGTGTAAAAATATCAAAAATGGGGTGTTATTTGGGGTAAAATATGAAAAATGGGGTGTGTTTTGGGGTACAATATGAAAAATGGGGTGTGTTTTTGGGTACAATATGAAAAATGGGGTGTGTTTTGGGGTAAAATATGAAAAATGGGATGTGTGTGTGTGTGTGTGTGGTGGGAGTGGGGTCTTCAAAATGACAAGGGCCTGTTGCTCAATTAGCTGATACTTGGGGAGGGTCCCTTTTCCGTCTTCACATGTCCAGTTATCAACTGACTCCACTGGGTTAATTGCACATGATTAGGCATTATCATACAAAAAAAAACAAAGACAGGAATCAAGAACCCTGCCTAGATATGTTTTTGCCTGTTAGATTAGTTAATACAGACCAAAATAAATGGAAAAAAAACAAAAATACACTGGCTGTCTCCTAAGCAAAGCGTATTTTGAGGTAGAGATTCACATTAGCCAAATGTCTTTCAATATTTACCGTCGCCAGGCACATAAACGCCAGGCACATAAACACCAGCCACATGCCCGGGAAGCTGTGGGGAGGGGACTGGGGGGCATTATATTTTGAATGATCCACATGTTTTTCGTTCTTGGATGGTGCCCCCACTTACATATATGCCGAGGACATTCTCAGAGCTGGCCATGGGACTTTTAATCCTTTCATTTTAAGAACATGAGCCTTGGTGTCCTGCTGCTGTTCAGGCGTGACATCAACTCGACCCCCATATCCTGATATTGGAGACTATCTGGGGGTGCTGGTGGAGAGACAAGTGGCTGCATGAGTTTTGTGGTGTCATGAAGCTGGGTGGAGGTGATTTCAGATCAATGGACTTTGGAACAGCTGAGTAATGGTGATAAATGTGCCTGAGTTGTGTGGTGGGTGGAGGTAGGTGAAGTTAGGTTATGTTGGGTGGAGTATGGTCGGGTGACCTTAAGTGGTGCGGTGAAGCTAAGTGATGGGGTGAAGCTGGGTGATGGGCTGAAGTTGGGTGTTAGGATGGAGTTTGGTGGTAGAGTGGAGTTGGATGGGAGGGTAGGGTAGGGGTTGGTGGTTGTAGTAGGTTGGACTTCAGTGGTGTGGAGTCTGGTGAAGTTGAATGATGGGGTGGAGTTTGGTGGTGGGATGAATCTAGGTCATGAACTGGGGTGGGTTGCAGGGTAGAGGTGAGTGATGGTGTTAGTTTGACTTTAATCCTTGTTGTTTGAGCTTCTGTGGTGTGAATTTGTAGGGTGGGGTTGGGAGATCATGGGTGGTGTTGGTGACCTGAGAGTAGAGTGAACCAGGGAGGCGTGATGGAATTCTGTGTACTTGAGAGGTTTAAATAAATGTGGGTATGTTTGCTTAGAGTTGGTCTGTGGGATGGAGTTGTGTGGCAGGGTAGAATTGAGGGAAATGTGCTGGAGTTTGGTGGTAGTGGGTGAAAACTCACCTTGCATGTTGCTGTCAGGCAGGTGCCCCCCCCAGGCTGCTCCCCTCGGGCGAGTCCCAGCGAGTCCGCCTCTAACTTGGGCAGCATCCCGACTCCGTCCGGGAAAGTGGCACCTGCATAGGCAGAGCAGGCGTTCAACGCACAGACGACCAGCAAAAACTACCCAGCACTTGTTGAAAACTTAATCGCAGCTACCGGGGGCGTTACAGGCGAGAAAACCAGCAAACACAGTAATAAATACCGACGTCGCCGCTGGGGCTGCTGACGTGTGTGGGGGTTGGGGACAGGGTGGGGGGCGAGGTGGAGATAGATTTGGCACAAGAAATTAACCAACTCAACAGCACAGCCTATGCATAATTATGCTACCATAGGGAGAATTAATAATCAAAAGTGGCCCATAAAACCAACACACTGACACACACACTTATATGAATTATGGAGTTAGAGGGACAGGTGATTGCTTGTCATTAAGTGCCGTAAAAGAATCTGGAACACCGCCCGCGGAAACAGTGACAGAGACAATGAAGAAGGCCCAGCGCAAACAATAACAGAATCAAACAATACACAAAACAGATGCAAACTCGGCATGGGCCGTAGGGCGCACAGCTCTAGCGCACACTGATCCACACAACTGGAATTATGGTTAGATCAAGCGCTGGGAAGCGCTATGGCGGTATACGATTACTTAAAGACGCTATACACATGCCTGTGACATAAAATAACTTCTAGACCAGAAACGGAACTGAGACACTCACGTGTTGGCGACCACTCAAGGCTCAAGGGCGCTCAGAAAAGGCATTTTCATTTGAAGGCGCAGGGAATCTGCATACACAGCGCCCAGCGTGCGCAAATATATTTCACCCAGGTGGCAGACATTACGGGGGCATTAATAGTCTCTGGAAAAAAAAAAAAATAACCACAACGAACAATTCTTGAGAATAAGGCCGCGTTACGGAGACGGTGGCGCTTAGGCGCCCATACCCAAAATAGCCAATGAGGGAACAGTTACATTCCACCAGCATAAGACACCAGGGTCGAAGCGAGCGCGAGGGGGTGGGAGATTGGGTGGGGGGGGGGTGATACCTGAATATGAAATCTGCCTCTTGTACAAAGTCGACCATCTCAAGCGTCCCATGCCACCCCAAGCAATAACTCTCTCCAAAGTCTCTATACCCGAAAAAGCCAAACCACTGCCCAACAACCACAGACAAACAAGGCTTTAATGGAGAGGGGAAAGCTAAGCCTCGTGTGCACAGGACAACAGCCAAGGGGGGCACGGGGTGAGCCCACGCACTGCCCTTTACCAAACTCAAAACATTGGGGGGGGACGTTCTTTTGAGACAACTGGGTAGAGACAAGCCACACTCTCTGCCAAGACCTGATCCCAGCTAAGGTGGACATTACCACAGCTGCCGGACAGGGTTGGCGGTTTGAGATGGCATTGGAAAACTGGTAAACAGCCCATCCATTGCCCCCAATGGGGGGGTAATATTATCACAACTCGAGCAGGCATTGGGTGAGAATAGAAGGACACCCACCCAACCCGTAGCACACGCCACAGCTGTCGTCTATACACCACATGGTGGGCACAGTCAGTAAGCATGGGCACTGCGAGCTTCAAACTCCAGGGGATGTTATCAGGAGAAGGCGATAATTTTCGCGAACCACAGTTAGCGCGCCTTTTCTTATCGCCGTCCCGCTAATTTTATCGCCGGACATTTTAGCCGGTGAGGGAAGCTATCACCTGTTAGCGGCGTGTTGGTAATACGCCGCTAACACAGCGATAGTTTCCCGCGGTAGACGGCGATAAGTAAAGGCGTGCTAACTGCGGTTAGCAATAATTATCGCCTTTTCTTGATAATATCCCCCTTCCTTTTTTTATTTAACCTTCGACTTGTAAATGCTAGTGTGGTACCTGAGCAGTGGCAGCTGGTGATATTTAAAAGTGGTGGGCGTAAAAGTGGTGGATGTGTGTTGTCGCGAGCGAGCCCGATTGACAAAAGAGGAGCTGGGGGGATGCTCTCCCCTAAGAAAATGTTTTGAAAAAATAGCAAATGGTGCAATTTAAAGCTAATTTAATAAAGCGAGAACATTTCTAAAGTAACTGGGAATGTGTAGTCTTGAAATAAATAAGCACATTAAAAACTGTGCCACATCCTACTACAGTCCTGCTTCTACCCATGCCTTCCACTTTGCTGCCTGCAAATTTTTTAAACTGCAGGGTTCAAAATAAACGCCCAGTGGAGGTCACCCTTGATTTAGCAAGGCATAGGTTTCTCCTAATGGTGCCAGTTAAACGGAAGTAGCTGGAATGTAATTGGGCTCCTTGTAAACAAACAATCCCCAACATTTTAAAGGGTCTTTGGATCAGAAGAAACCCCCCTCCGTGGGCCCTTCACAGCTCAAATGCTTGTTCTCTGCAGCGCGAAGCTTAGACAGCTTCAAGGGATGAATGAGAGATTTAATTTCCACTCACAGGCTGATGCCATCAGCCTTTGTAATTTATTATTGTTTCTGGCCTAGTGCATTAGGCGCTTGAATCCTAATCAGCAGGGCTGCTGCTCTCATGGTTACAGGGGAGGAGGGGCCTCCCAGGACCCCAGAGCAAGCATCTGAGGCCAGCTTGCAGGACATTTATATATGTCTGTAGCTTAAAAAATCGCTTGTGAACGCAGTACAATGCATCAGTAACATACCTCTTTAATGTGAGCCGATCTCGTCGCTGAAGAGAGAGGATAAACACGCAGCACCCATGCCCTCCTGTCAGCCGTCCTTTAACCCTGCCATGGAGTGACCCTGCAGACAGGGGTACGAGGAGAGATGGCGCAGGAGGAACACAAGCTCAGTGAAAGTCTGCTCGCTGTGGCTCATTGGGAATCTAAGAAAACCCGTAAAACCACTACTAATTGGGCATGAAATATTTGGCGCTGTTGCTTTTGTGACAAGGAATAGCAGCGATTTCCATTTTCGCTGCAGTGTTTTTTTTCCCAGATGGAAGTTAACCCCATTCCCACGGCTGCCTCGGCTCTTTGACACCTAAGGCTCGCTTTACACCCTAGCTACTTGTTTTTATAGTGAAGTATTCCTTCTGCCTCATTTTACAATCAAGGTTGAGTAGTGTGAATATGGCAAGCTGCCCATGATATTAAACAGGACGAAGCGCGAAAGCCCAACCACCACCCCCAGTGGGGCAGCTGGTGCGGTCTGCTCTCTGCAGCAGCCAATCAAAGATCGTGCTGTTCTTCCAATCTCGCCTATGTAGAATTCTTCGTATCAAGTGTCACTATACAATGTAGGCTGCCAAGTAAACATGATTTATTTCAATCAAGCGTCATTCTACCAGGGGGGTTTGTTTGGACTCCAGTTTCAATTTTCAAGAACCTGCATTAAGAAGCCTTCTCATGAGGAGTGACAGCCTTTGAATGAATAAAAAAACTAGAGGGCTAACTTCGTTTCCTGAATGTACCATCAGTGGGCGTCATGAATCTGCAACACAAATCATTGTTAACCCCTTCCGTGCTCATGACGAGCTCAGCTCGTCATGCTGCGCGGTAGCGCTGTGCGCATGACGAGCTGAGCTCGTCACGACCCCACCCGCGATCGGAATGTCCAGCACACGAGCGGAATTCCGATCGCGGTCAAGGGGTTAAAATCTTTCACCTTCCCACACAGAAAAATGAATTCAAAGCCTGGACGGGAGTTTGTCGTTCCGTGAATAGTCTGCACCGCATCCTCAGCCGCAAAGTCAGATTGGCAGTGCTTATTCCATGGCGGGTGCCCCAGGGGCACCTGGAACCTATGGTGCATAGTCTGTGGTGGGTGCCCTAGGGGCACCTGAATGTTTGGCATGGAAAGAGTCTCTCGCGAGATCGCGTGTCCCCGGCAAGTAACGTGGAAGTGCGGGGAGTATGATTGTCCATCAAGGATGGCGACTCATGAGCACTGTAAAGATCCTTTCATTGAACACGCTCCAAAACTTGGTGTTCTTACGGGATTATTGCACTACATGCCTGACAACCCGCAGATGAGCCGCCTGACATGGGAGATGACCGAGTGTAATACAAGCAGGAAACAAATAAAACAAGTCTTCAACTAGCCCAATCCCCCTTAAAAGGAAGCCAAAAACTAAACATATCCTACCAAAAAAGCCCAACTGCGGTAAACATCGAAAAGTCTAAGAAGTCTGAATAAATAAAATCAGCAGAGCGGGAGGAACAGAGAGGGAGGCAGTACTGACACAATTGTGACAGACCAGGAAACCAAGAAAAAAGTAGTCCCCCAACGAATACATGAAGAGCCATAGCGGAATGAAACAGTACTTAGTCCCTGCTGCATGGGAGGATCAGAAAGGAAAAAGGAGGACAAAGGAGGCAGGGCTGACCACTAGCAAGCAAGGAATTTTAAATGACTCTGAAATAAACAAATCAAAAGCAGGGGAATGGCTTTACGCCAACATGAGAAATTACAACAGTTCTCGAATGCTCGGCCGCACAGCCCCTTTCCATGAACCTTAATAGGCCCCCGAGACCCCATCCTACAGGGCCGTTTGTTTTTTAAAAGGGGAAGAGGAGGGCCACTTGGCCCCTCCACGGCCCTCTTTTGGCCAGAGGGATTCCATCCCCGGTGCTGTCCATTTTTTAAAATGGAAGTGACTATATGGCTTCCCTCCCCAAGCCTTATTAGGCCCGGGGACCCCATCCCCCAGAACTGGGTAAATAATTTAAGAGAGGTTCACTGACAGAATATCGATGTATAAAATATAGAAGTAAAAAATATCGATGAAAAAATATAGGGCCAGATGCATCAAAGGGTTTTGCCCATTCTGTGTCTATGGGAAAATGTGTTCATGCATATGGCATAGAATGCAAACATATCGACTCCCTATACTTAAACAGGTAAGTACAAAAATATCGATGTAAAAAATATAGTTGTACAAAATATCAATTTTTATATATATATATATATTCACTGAAAAAACCATAGGTTTCAGACACGTTATAGTTAGAAATTAGCATTTAAAAAACCTTTGAAATTCACTGAAAAAACCATAGGTTTTAGGGACAGTTATAGTTAGTTGGACATTTCACTCGTACAAAACCCGTGAAATTCCCCTGTTATAGTTAGTTCAGCTAACTATAACTCGCGCCCCCGCAATGCACTGCTGATGACGTCACATATTACATCACTCATGACATGGTCAGTGACATCACTGATGACATCACTGATGACATCTCAAATGACATCCCTCCCAACTATTTCACAGCCCCGGGGAGGTGGTGGTCCCCGGGGCTTTGGGGGTCCGTAACGGACCCCCATACCCCCATATTCAAATGTTTAGTGCCCCGGGGAGGTGGCGGTCCCCGGGGCGTGTGGGGGGGGCTGGAGCCCCCCCACACAGGTCAAATTTTTTTTTTAAAAAGAAGCCCCGGGGGTGGCGGTCCTCGGGGCTGCGGGAGGGCAAAGAGCCCTCCCGCACCATTATTTTCTTAAGCCCCGGGGGTGGCGGTCCTCGGGCTTGGGGGCCTTAGAGGCCCCCCACATTAAATTTAAACCCCCCCCACCATGCCCCCGGGACTTGGCCCACCCGGGGGCAAATTGACATCGAAGCGCGGGAGACCGCGCTTCGATTTTTTTTTTTCGGCAGGATCCGCGTTCCCTGAGCGCATCCTGCCGATTTAAAAAAAAAAAAAGTGCTTTTTTCTACCCAGGGGTCCTTGTGGGACCCCTGAGCAGACCTAGGGGGTCAGGGTGTTTCTACCCTGCCCCCTTTGTGCGTTTGCGCACTTTTTTACTGCTTTCTTGTTCCTTGGTTCTACCGAGGAATAAGATGGCTGCCAACACTTCCTGGTTTGGAGTGTTGACAGCCAATTAGCAGACAGCTCGTGATCGGGAGGGTGCGCGAATCCAACGCGGCCATAGATATATATGTGATTTTCCTTTTGATTTTCTCAGGAACTACTGAACGGATTTACACCATTTAACAAAAGGGTTCTCTCTGAACCAAGAACTACCTCTTTGCCAAATTTGGTGTAATTCCGTTCAGCAGTTCGGGCTGTAGCCGTGTCTAAAGTTTCCTATGGGAAAATGAATGGGGAAAACACGTTTTGGGACCCCCTTTTTCTCGGCCCCCGCTTGACGAATCACCCCGAGACTTTCAGGGTAGGAGCGGACCGGAGCGGGCCATAAAGTTTGAAAATTTTGCGAAGATTCGTCAACCGGCAAGAGAGTTATTTCAAATAGAATGTCGCGGATTTCCTATGGAAAATAGGTCCTAACTATAACTATCTTCTGGCGACCGCCAGTAGATAATATATATATATATATATATATATATATATATATATATATACACGCTCCAAGGCACCATAAACGGAGAACTCTCGGACGGGTGCTACAATCGCAGGGGTGCACCTGCGAAGTTTATCACAGCTCCTTTTTCCTTATTTCATCAAAGAAAAACAGCACTCGCGGGGGCAGTTGCGTCGAGATTTTAATAGCAACGCAATTGTTGCGTTGCTATTAAAATCTCGAAGCAACTGCCCCCACGAGTGCTGTTTTTCTTTGATGAAATAAGGAAAAAGGAGCTGTGATATATATATATATATATATATATATATATATATGTATATATTAAATAAAATAAATACTAATTATGTTAAATAATAAAATCAATATAAAAAAATAAAGTAGATTTAATATGAATTTAAAAAAATATAACAAATAAACTTAATTAAACACACCTACATAATAATTAATGAACAAGTTACTTACCTTCGGTAACGATATATCTGTAAGAGACATATATAGGTTATACATTCCTTACCTTAGAACAGACATCTTCAATCTGTGGGGCGTGACCCCCATGGGGCCCTGGAGTCCTGGGAAGGGGGTCGCGCATCCCCAGCTTCACCTGTCCCTATCAAACCAAAGTGTCTGCTTTCCTTTTGGAAAAAGACAGTGGGAGGGCTGATTTAGATTGTTATCAGCTGCTTGCCTGAATGAAATGCAAATCTGCAAGTGTAAAGGATGCTTGGGAGCAATTTTGGCATTAATTGATCAAATCACTCCAAGCTTTGTGATGACAAAGTTTTGGTTTTTCGAGTGGTAGTGCAAAGATTTAACAAATGGGCTGGGAAGGGCTTGCTTTTAATTTTAACTGCATTTACACAGCCCTTAGTACCTCTAAAGACCTGTTGAAGGGAGAGTTATGTTAAAAAAAATTGCATTACGAATGCTCTGGTATTACTAAAATCTGCATTTTGGGAGCACCATTTTTTCGCAAAACTATTTGCACGTTTTGCAGCATTCTATCTTATACTGTGTGCAATGCAAGTATAAAATATTGACTTACATATTCACAGTGCTTTCTGACACAGACTGCGACCTTGTAGCACTAAAAATACACATCACTATTCTCCACTGCACCAATCAAGATTTAAATCTGTGGCTTTCTGGTTACACACAGACCTCTGTAGTGCATTAACTAATAGAGGTTTCATAATGTACTACAGTGCATTTCCCACTAACAACTTTTTAAAATTTATTTTTCATTTATGCTGCAAATTATTTTATATGTAGATGATACCTGATGGGGAAAGACCTAAAAAACATACATAATATTTTGGGGCTTATTTATGAGAGGCTTGCATCGCCAGAGCATCAATTACTTTGATGCTACGGTGGCGCAAGCGTCTCAACCATACCTTTGAGGCAGTGCAAAGTCACCGTGCATTACTTTGCATGACTGCATAGATATGGAGTAAGACATAGTAGCGCAGGTCACTACGTTGCCTTACTCTGCGTCAAGGAGGTGTTGCATGTGCTTTGCGTAGGGTTCCCACGCAACACCCATGGATTTTGATGGTGCCCCATATTTACAAAATCACGTAAACCTGGGGCAGCTCCAAAAACGGACCCCTCCCCAGCAGAGACATAACGAGGAGGAATGTTTTCATTTCTCCTCATTTTTTTCTCTTTCCATGAGTGCTGCATTCTGCATCTCACATGGAAAGAGGAAAACGCCTCTTTGGATTGTTTTTGTGAAGGAAGGTGACCCTTTCTGTACAAAAACAATCCTGCCTATGTTGGTGCTATAGGATGCAATTTGTGCGCCAACACAAGTGAAAAGGACAGGAATGCACCATATTTCATCAATACAGTGCATTCCTGCACTTTCACATTGGCATAGGGCAGTGCTGCAAGAAGACTTGCGGCGCTGCTCTACGCCAATTCCTCATAAATGATGCCCTTTGTTTTTAGCTACACACTTTTGACTATGCCCCCACGCTCACTGACCTTTGGTTTGCTAAACACTGTTTAATATTATTTCTCCGCCGTAAAAATTATTTGCTGTGGGAATTGGGGGCGTTTATAGTTGTAGATAGTTGTCGATGATGAGGAGTACCAGGTTCCAGATATTTTTGTCAGAAGGGGGTCCTTATGCCTAAAAGAGTTTGACAAGGGGATCTCGGCATCAAAAAGTTTGAAGACCTCAGCCTTAGAATTACCCCCAGGCGTCAGACTGGATCCGGAGAATTTTTTCTTCAGCAGTACCCCTGCACATCGGTAGGTGGCGTTGGTCGACTCCGCGTTCGACGTTGGCGGTTTGATCGACGGAATGACGTAGCGGAATCTACTTAGACGCCGCCCCTGCGCGCTGACGTCAGTTCTTTACACGACATTCCACGCCAGAAGCGCAGAGTCATGCAAGACACTGACCACTGGTGTACAAAACTCGGGCCCTTAAAAGGAGTCCCTTACTCTAGAAGTCAGTTCGCAGAACGGGGAGGATGGGTGGGGTGGTAAGGAATCTATAACTAATATATGTCTCTTACAGATATATCGTTACCGGAGGTAAGTAACTTGTTCATCTGAAAGAGACTATTAGTTATAGATTCCTTACCTTAGAATAGATACCCCAGCAATACCAACCCCGGAGGTGGGTCTGCAAACTAAGTTCACACCAGAAAGTCCTGGAGAACTGAACGGCCAAAGAAGCCATCTCCCTGGACCTGACTTTCCAGGAAATAATGCTTAGTGAACGTGTGCAGTGATGCCCACGTGGCTGCCTGGCAGATGGCACCAAGGGGGACTCCACATCCCAAAGAAGTAGTGGTTGCTGTCGCCCTGGTGGAATGGGCACACAGCCCTACTGGAGGTTCCTTTTTCATCAACGAGTAGCAGATCTGAATGCAAAGGATGACCCATCGAGAGGTGGTCCGTTTTTGTACAGCCCGGCCTTTCTTGGCACCCACATAGCCAACAAAGAGTTGATTGTCCACACGGAATTGTTTTGTGCAATCCAAATAAAAGGATAATGCCCGTTTTGGATCCAGACGGATGATTCTCTCCTCCTCCTTAGAAGGGTGCGGGGGCGGGAAGAAGGTGGGAAAAGTGATGGTCTGTTCAATGTGAAAAGAGGTAACCACTTTGGGAAGAAAAGAAGGTCTAGTTCGAAGGACAACCTTGTCCGGATGAACAGCCAGGAAAGGAGGTTTAAAAGAAAGAGCCTGAAGCTCACTCACCCTGTGAGCAGAGTTGATGGCTACCAGAAAAGCAGTCTTTAAAGTCAAGACTCTGAGAGGACAATTATGTAGTGGCTCGAAAGGAGCACACATAAGGTAAGTTAAGACCAGATACAAGTCCCACTGGGGCATTACAAAAGGAATAGGAGTAACGAGGTAAGTAATGCCCTTAAGAAATCTATTTACAATGGGGGACTTGAAAAGAGAAGGCCGATAAGGAAGGTGAAGAAAGGCCAAAATGGCCGAAATGGCTGAAAGATAGCCTTTAAGGGTGCCCAGAGCAGAGCCCTGCTGGGCCAAAGAAAGAATGAAGAGGAGAACTGCTGAAAGAGGGGCAGAAAGGGGATCCACAGCCTTTTCTGTGCACCAAGCCACAAATTTGTTCCATCTACAAGCGTATACCATTTTAGTGGAGGGACGCCTGGCTGCCAAGATGACATTACAAACTTCGGGAGGAAGGTCAAAAGCTGTCAACTGTTGCCGCTCAATCTCCATGCAAGGAAGTGGAGGCTGGACAGGTTTGGGTGGAGGACCGTCCCCTGTTGCTGCGACAGAAGATCCTCCCGAAGAGGCAGTCTGATCAGAGGATCGATGGCCATGTTCATGAGCTCGGGATACCAGACTCTTCGTGCCCAATCCGGAGCCACAAGAATGACTTGGGCCCAGTCGCGCTTGATCTTCTTCTGCACGCTGGGCAGAAGTGGTATAGGCGGAAAAGCGTATAGAAGACCGCAACCCCACTCGCGACGAAAAGCAAGGCCGAGCGAGTGCCGCGTTGTAAATTCTGACATCTGCTGACATTGCGTGTTCTCTTCGGTGGCGAACAGATCTAACCAAGGCTCTCCACACTGCAGAAAGAGACCTTTCACCACCTCCGAGTAAAGACGCCATTCGTGATCCATCATGCACCGGCGGCTGAGTTTGTCCGCCCTGGCATTCAGGGAACCTGCCAGGTGTTGGACCAGCAGGGACATACCCTGATGTTCCAGCAACGCCCAGAGGCGGAGAGCCTCTTGACATAGGGTCCATGACCCCACCTCGCCCTGTTTGTTGCAGTACCACATGGCGGTGGTGTTGTCCGTGAACACCTGCTCTACTCTTCCTTTGACAGAAGGAAGGAATGCTTTCAGTACAAGACGAATCGCCCGGAGCTCCAGCAGGTTGATGTGGAGCTCGGACTCCGCTGGACACCAGAGGCCTCTGATCTCCGCCTCTCCTATGTGGCCGCCCCATCCCAGAAGTGATGCATCTGTCACCACTGTGAAGTCTGGTTGGGGAAGGGAGAGGGATCTGCTGTTGACCCAATCCTGGTTCATTAGCCACCACTGCAATTGATGTGCAGTGCCCTCCGTGATCTGGACGACATCGGAAAGATTCCCCTGATGCTGCGCCCACTGGAACTTCAGGTCCCACTGCAGAGCCCGCATATGCCACCTGGCATGATCCACCAGCAGGATGCACGAGGCCATAAGTCCCAGGAGCCTCAAGGTCAATCTCACTGAAACCCGGGATAGAGGCTGAACCATCGGTATCATAGCCCGAATATCCCAGACTCGCTGCTTGGAAAGATAAACCCGAAACCTCGCTGTGTCCAGAACTGCTCTGATGAAAAGGAGCTTCTGAGAGGGAATCAGGTGCGACTTCCGCACATTGATCGTGAACCCCAGCGAATGCAGGAGGTCCGCCGTAGTCTGGAGGTGGGAAACGACAGCTTGGGGCAAGCCCACCTTCAACTGCCAGTCGTCGAGATAGGGGAAGACTGGAACCCCTGATCTGCGCAGATGAGCTGCGACCACGGCCATCACTTTTGTGAACACCCAAGGGGCGCTGGTAAGGCCAAAGGGGAGCACGGTAAACTGAAAATGCTCTTGGCCTACCGTGAATAGTAGGTAACGCCTTTGGTCTGGCAGGGCGGGAATGTGGAAGTGAGCGTCCTGCAAGTCCAACACTACCATCCAGTCTCCATGGTCGAGGGCAGACTGGACCTGAGCCAATGTCAACATCTTGAACTTCTCCTTCCGTAGGAAGCGTTTGACGTCCCTGAGATCCAAGATAGGACGCAGGCCTTTGTCCTTCTTGGGCACCAGGAAGTAGTGGGAATAACAACCACGACCTACTTCTGGGACAGGGACTCGCTCGATAGCTCCCTTGGTCAAGAGAGCCGTAACTTCCTGATGGAGAAGGGCCAAGTGATCCTCCGACATGCAATGGAGTGTTGGTGGCATGGAGGGAGGGGTAGTCTTAAAGTGGAGGGAGTAGCCCCTTTGGACTATCTGCAAAACCCACCTGTCCGACGTGATGTTGTGCCAGTGAGGGAGGTGATGGCAGATCCTGCCGCCCACTGGCAACTGGTGGCCCTGAAAGGTCGGACTAGGAAGGCATAGAGGCTGCTGCAGAGGGGGCACTGGTGGACTGGCCAGCCCGCTGGCCCCCAGACCCACGGCGTTGGGTTCCACATCCCTGGCCGCACAGAGGCTGGGTAGCTTGTGCCGGCCTGTGGCCCTGGGTGGAACATGGTGGGGCACCCCTTCCGTTAGGCACGAAAGGGGCAAAAGGCAGACTGCACAGGACAAGAGGTTGCAGCGAGGCCCAAGGATCTGGCCGTAGCTCTAGAATCCTAGAAGCGCTCGAGCGCACTGTCCGCCTTGTCACCAAACAGGCAACGGCCATCAAGGGCATGCCCAAAAGAGTCAAATGGACACCCCCAGAAAAGCCAGTGGATCTCAGCCAGGCATAGCGCCGTAGGGCTTCTGACGTAGAAATCATTCTACCCAGCGAGTCGGCGATGTCCAGCCCACATCGGATGGCGAACATTGCTGCGTCTCTCCCCTCCGTGACCGCACAGGAGGGTTTGGCCCAGGCCTCCTCCTGGAACTGTGGCAGCACTTGCACAACCGTGTCCCACACTGAGTGGGTGTAGCGGCCCAAGAGACATGCAGTGTTCACCGACCACAGTCCTAACCTGGCGGAAGAAAACATCTTCTTCCCAAGATGGTCCAGCTTCTTGGATTCCCTATCTGGGGGAGCAGAAGGGAACACACCTTTGGAAGTTGAGGCTTGGACCACCAAGCTCTTGGGGGAAGGGTGTTGGGAGAGGAAAATTGGGTAACCCGGGGCCGGGCGGTGGGGTCAGGCAATCATCCTATCCACAGGAGCCCCTGTGCTGGGCCTGGACCAAGTGCCCAGAAGGATGTCTGTGAGGGCCTCATTGAACCCCCAGGTAGACAGATTGATCAGATCTACTGCTCTGCGATGCTGAGACACGCACTACAGATCTCTTCTATTCAACTTTAAGAAGATACCAGAACACGGAGTCACAATCCAGTACCCGTGTCAGCCAACCGTGCCAGTTATTCACAAGCCGCTACTGCACCACACGTGCAGTCTTCTTCTGAGATCTCTCCGCTCAAACCACAGGCAGAGCACACCTTCTTCCTTACCCTGCAGCACCGACCGCGCCCTACATCCAATTGTTTGCCAGCCCCTCACTGCGATACGCACGAAGGGTACCCGGCTGGGTCCCTTGTGAGTATCTTTCATTCCTTTTTCACTAAACCGGTGTGTCACACTCTTCACATAGCTGCGCAACCGCAATTCAGATGTCCCTACACCCATAGGTCCTGAAGAGACCCTGTATTGTGTAAAAGGGTCGAAACGTCGTCGACAACCTAGCAAAACGAACCAATTCAATCAGCCCTGATTACTGTACACAGTGGCTGTGATTATTGTACAATTGCTTATGGTCGTTTTCTTACGGAAACCAAGTCACATTTGTCACTAATTTAAAAGTTTTATGCTTTATGTTTGGTTCCAACTTCACTGGGGACACCTAGCACTATTGTGTTTTTTCTTTTATGTACATATTGATACGTTGTTTGACATATAAAAACAATATTGCGAATACAGTCATCTGTGTCCTTGCTAGCTTTCTTTCTGACGTCATTGTAACCCTTTATCATTGCGATTGCGCATATTATTATCAAGATAGTCTTCATTGCCCCGCAGGAACCGCTGTTTCTGTTACATACCTAATTACCCTGGTTCCTAGCGAGTAGGGTCTCCCTTGTTCTTGTTTTCGTCATTGAATGGCAGCAGGGGCTCCGAAGAGGCCGCTGCCAGCTGAAGCACCTCAGTCAGGAGATTAGTCCTGACTTCCACTGTAGGAAGCAAAAGGCTCAAGGCCTCAGCCGCCCTACGCAACACCACAGCGTAGGAGGCTCCCTCCTCCGTGGCCATGGTGGGGGTAGAAAGAATGTCAAGGTCTGTGGAGGTATCCAGACCACTGGCCTCACCCAACCCCTCTCTCCAGTCTGGCTCTTCAAGCTGGTCTGCCAAATGGTCAACAGACCCCTCTCAGTCCTCCTCACCCTCCTCTGGCTGCCACTCAGGGTGATAAGGCACGCCAGGGTAGAACAGTGGTACAAAATTACTGGTCAGCGCCGGTCCAGCTCCGTGTCCAAGTCGAGGCTGGGGTCGACACTGGCCGGGGACACAACCGGTGTTGGAAGTGGCGGAGGCATCGTCAGAGATATCGGTGCCAGAGGAGGTGTCGTGAGGTCGACCTCCATTGATTAGGATCCAGGCCTGGATCCCTGGGACCATGCGGCGCCGAGGCTGTAGCCGCTGGCATTGAAGGCCCAGAGCTCCCAGCTGAGTCCGCGGGGCCCGAAGGCGCGCCGGCGGAGTCGGGCTGCCTAAAGATGCAGTGGAGAGCTTCGTAAAATGCAAAAACCTGGGCAGGGGACGCTCCGGCTCCCGGGAAGGGAGGGAAGCTCGGAGCCATCCCAGCAGGTTCCGCGGGCGGAGCCGAAGGACGACTAACTTTCGCATCCTGCGTCGAGTTGGCTGACGGACGGGGAGAAGGCGAAGAGCGATGGTGCTTCTTTGCCTTCTTCTTGTGCTTCGACTTACCCGAAGACGAAGACTTCGATGTGATGGTGGTGACTCCGCGACAGGTCCCGCAATCTCCCTCTCGACCTGAACCTCGAGCGGCGCGGAGCTGACTTCCAGGCCTCCAGAAGCTTTTTGGACTGCTCCTGCAAAGACTTCGGGTTCATGGCCCAACAGTCGGAGCACGACTTCGGGTCATGGTCGCACTCCAGGCACCAAAGGCACACGAAGCGCGGGTCTGTGACTGACATCAACTTGTGACAAGAGTCACAAGGCTTGAAGCCGGTCACAGCACAGACAATGAGACATCCCTACTGTCACGTTTAGGCGCACATAGCGTGGGTAAAACAGTGCACACAACAGAATGAGTGAAAGTGGATGAATGGGTATGTAAGGCGTAGGACTACATGTCCCACAATGCCAAGGAGCAGTCACGTTCCTACTTCCTGCCTCTACTTAAGTAAATGCCTGCTGGCCGCCCGGGGCTTGACACCTGTGATTAGTCGTCACTTCGGGAAGGCGGTTTCCAGAATCCTAAGAACTCCCTGCAGTAGTGCAGTTCTGTTCTTTCCCTCGCGCTGGAGCGCACTCGACATTTCCCCTGTTGCCAGAGCCGTTCTGTCGACTCGCGCTGAAGGCGAGCCCCCGGGCAGAGAACGGCTATCAGTTATCTCGCGCTGGAGCACGTCCATGTTCTTTCATCGCGCTGGAGCGCACTCGACATTTCCAATGCGCTGAAGCACGTACACGGTTAGAGAGCGGCTCGCATTTCATTTCTGGAACTCATTAATTACATAGCGCTGGAGCGCATTTGACTATTTTTCCTTTACTTAGAAGCGTTCTGTCAACACGCGCTGATCGCGTAATCAGACAGAGAAGGCTTGTGTTGCCTACCTTAAAACTCAACAGTTTCTACGCGTAGGAGCGCATTTGGCAAGCATCCTCAGGATCTAGCCCAGCTTACTTTCATGCAAAAAAGGTTGTTCACCGAGCAGAGCGGACAGCTTTGTCCAGAGCCCAGCTAAGTACATTATCTGTTACTCCTTACAAGAAACTATAGCACTGTGCCTTGTTTCTATGGATTATAATCTATGAAAAAACATGAAGGAGGATATGTTTGTTTTCTTTTCTTTATTTTTTCTATTTTATGCCTTTTTTGTATGAGGAGTAGTGTGGCAGTATTAATCGTAAGTGCCTCCACATATTATATCTTATAGGTTATGGTGATTGAGGGTTGTGCCTTCATGTGTACTGTGTTGTGTCTCACTTACAGGATAACACGGGGCTACAGTAGGAGTAAAGTCTACAACTCCAGAACAACCCCTCCTTGAGTGTTTTCGCAGCTACACTGTTATTGTTTCGTTTATCCCTTTTTTCCCTTTCCCCTAAGGTGGTATTGTCTATGGAGTGGTTATACAGCACTCATAGGTAGTTCCATATAGGGGATAGGGTTATCTGGCATCTCTCCTCGCTCCCGCTGTATCCGGCTTCTGAGGTTAGTGGTTAACCATTCTGTGATCAGACACCTACGTGCACCAGGAGTCTAACGACTCGAAAAAGATGTCGACAAAAGTCGAAAACTCACTGATCAAAAAATGACTACGTTTACCGCTAACTCCAGATCTGCGCTGGCTGGCGCGAAAAAAGAAGGAACTGACATCAGCGAGCATGGGCGGCGTCTAAGTAGATACTGCGATGCCATTCCGGCAATCACGACGCCAACAACGAATGGGGAGTCGACCGACGCCACCTACTGACGCCCAGGGGTACTGCTGAAGAAAAAATTCTCCAGATCCAGTCTGACGCCTGTGGGTAATTCTAAGGTAAGCAATCTATAACTAATAGTCTCTTTCAGATATATATATATATGTATATATATATATATATATATATATATATATATATATATATATATATATACACATTAAAACAATTAATAAACTATTAATTTAAATTTATTTTATAATTTTAAAATTATATAAAAATGTACAAATTTATATATATGTGCCAATAACATAAAATCTAATTAAAAAACATTCTATTATAAATTAAAACATGAAACTATTTAAAAATCTTCAAACTTAAATTACCCACTCCAGTTAGTGCAACAGTAGGGAGAGTGTTGGATAGCGTAGGGGTAAAAATTACTATTCCCACTCCAGTGAGTGCAACAGTAGGGAAAGTGTTAGATAGCGGAGGGGTAAAAATTACTATTCCCATTCCAGTGAGTGTAACAGTAAGGAAAGTGTTGGATAGCGGAGGGATAAAAATGACTATTCCCAGTCCAGGTAGTGCAACAGTAGGGAAAGTGTTGGATAGCGGAGGGGTAAAAATTACTTTTCCCACTCCAGTGAGTGTAACAGTAGGGAAAGTGTTGGATAGCGGAGGGGTAAAAATTACTATTCCCCATCCAGTGAGTGCAACAGTAGGGAAAGTGTTGGATAGCGGAGGGGTAAAAATTAATATTCCCACTCCAGTGAGTGTAACAGTAAGGAAAGTGTTGGATAGCGGAGGGGTAAAAACTTACTATTCCCACACCAGTCAGTGCAACAGTAGGGAAATTGTTGGATAGCGGAGGGGTAAAAATTACTATTCCCACTCCAGTGAGTGTAACAGTAAGGAAAGTGTTGGATAGTGGAGGGGTAAAAATTACTATTCCCACTCCATTAATTGTAACAGCAGGGAAAGTGTTGGATTGCGGAGGGGTAAAATTACTATTCCTACTCCAATGAGTGCAACAGTAGGGAAAGTGTTGGATAGCGGAGGGGTAAAAATTACTATTCCCACTGCAGTGAGTGCAACAGTAGGGAAAGTGTTAAATTGCAGAGGAGTAACAAATAATATTCTCACTCCAGTCAGTTCAAAATTAAAAACAAACAAAATATTAACAACAAAAATATTTAAAAAACGAAATAAATAAAAAAATATATAAATATGTTAACAATTAAAATACAAATGTATTTAATATTAAAAATGTTTAAAAAACCTATTATAATGTTAAATACATATGACAAATAGCTACAAACATAATATTAAAAAAAAATAATAATTTCCAAACAAATAAATATTTTTAATTAGAAACTATTTAGAAACAAAAACATTAATTATTACATCATTTTACTTTTCTATTTCCTACCTTATAACACAACACAATTCACAACCCACATCTAAATTTTAAAAACAATTACTTCCTTAATTAACATTATTAATTACCAATTAAAGAAATATTATTAATTAAAAAACAAATTAAAACTCATAAAAATGAATTGACTTCCCGCACATAACCCCTATAATCCCCACAACCCACAGCTAAAATTAAACTGTAAAAAAATGAATTACACAATTAAAACTTATTTTCAATTAAAAAACTAATAGTATTTAACAACTAATTATAAAGTAAATAAAAATGTATTTACTCCCCACACTGTACCCCTATAACAGTAAAACCCACACACACAAAATATAAACAAATACCCTAATTAAATATCAATTAATTAATTAATAATAATGATCAACTAATTATTAAATAATTAAACATATATTACTTCCCACCCTTTACCCTTATAAACCCCACAATCCACACCTAAAATTAATTACACAATTTCCATATTTAATTGTCAATTAATTAATATTAATTAACAACTAATAATTAATTATTTAAACATAAATTATTTCCCACCCATTACCCCAATAAACCCCACAACCCACACCTAAAACTAATTGCATAATATCCATAATTAATTTAAATTAATTAATTGATATAAATTAACAACTAATTATTAATTAATTGTACATAAATTACTTCCCACCCTTTACCCCTATAAACCACCCAATCCACACCTAAAACAAATTACACAATTACCATAATCAATTACCAATACATTCATTAACATTAATAAACAACTAATTAATAATTATTTACAAATAAATTACGCCCTACCCTTTACCCCTATAAACCCCAAAACCCGCACCTAAAACAAATGACACAATTACCATAATTAATTACCAATTAATTAATACATTTTAATTAACAACCATTTAATAATTAATTACAAATAAATTACTTCCCACAATTAACACTATAAAATCTCAAATAAATAAATAAATATTAAATAAATAAATAATCATTAATTTATTATAATTAAATTACCTCCCACCCTATTCCCCCATAAACCCACAAACCGATACAGAACTAAAAAAAGCAAAATTTACCTAAAATAGAAATTGATAACTACAAAAAATGTAACACATATATTAAAAAATCCTGCAACGGGCTGTTTGAGCCCCAACACCACACCTGATTCCTGCTCCAGGCACTGCGCGGTCTTCCACGGGCTGTCCGAGGCCCCAGGCAAGCATCACCGCTGGCATCCTGACTCCTGCTGCGGTGGGACTCGATCCCCCAGCAGGCTTTGCTTGCAGTGCGGGAGGTGATGTCACCCTCCCGACGCCCTATTACCGGCCTCTCTCTTCCGCAGCGCGGGATCCTGCAACGGGCTGTTTGAGCCCCAATGCAAACACCTGATTCCTGCCCCAGGCACTGCAGGGTCTTCCACGGGCCGTCCGAAGCCCCAGGCAAGCATCACTTCTGGAATCCTAACTCCTGCTGAGGTGGGACTCGGTCCCCCAGCAGGCATTGCTTGCGGCGTGGGAGGTGACGTCACCCTCCCTATTCCTTATTACCGGCCTCTCTCTCCCGCGTCGCAGGAAGCACGATGGGCGCGCCCTGGCCAGTTTGGTGCTTATTTTCCCTCCATGTTAAAGAACAGTAGATGTTTCAGCACCCAGGCTAATGTGCTGCATAGCTAAATACATATAAGGTCCCAAAGGCGAGACCAATTGCATGCAAATGCTTGTTAGATTGAAATGTACTTTTTAGATTGGAATGTATGATGTTTTCTTTGAATGTATGTCTCTTTTATGGTATTTTACCGAAATTAAGATTTTTAAACTGGTAACTGGTATAAATAAATTACTTCCCACCCTTTACCCCTAAAAACCCCCACAACCCGCATCTAAAACAAATTACACAATTACCATAATTAATTACCAATTAATTAATTAATTTTAATTAACAACCAATTAATAATTAATTACAAATAAATTACTTCCCACGATTAACACTATAAAATCTCAAATAAATAAATATTAATAAATAAAAATAATCATTAATTTATAAAAATTAAATTACCTCCCACCCTATTCCCGTATAAACCCACAACCCGCTACGGAACAAAAAAACGCAAAATTTACTTAAAATAAAATTGATAACTGCTAAAAATGTAACACATATATTAAAAAACATAAACAATACTTATACAAAAAACATACATCACATACATTTAAAATATAAACTAAAATACATAACATTAATTTAAAAATTGATATTTTAAACTATATTTTTGCAAACAATATTAATGACTTCTATATTTTTGAAACTATATTTCTTACCTTAAATTCGATATTCTTGACCACAATATCTTGCTGGCGATATTTCCGTGTCTAACTCGATAATTGTGGAAGTCGACATTTCCAACTCGATATTCTGTCTGCATACCATAAAGGGAGAGGGCCGTGTGACCTCCTCCTTGAGCCTAATTAGGCCCCGGGGACCCCATCCCCGAGAGCGAAACTTAAATAAAAGAATAGGAGGTGCGAGTGGCACCGTCTCTCAGAGCCTTATTAGGCACTGGGGACCCCTTCCGTCAAGCCTCATTAGGATCTGGGAACCTCAACCCTAGAACCATTTTTACTTTAAAGGGGAAAGGGCTACGTAGCGCCCCTTCCTAAGCCGCATTAGGACCCCAACCCCCATGGTGTGATTTTAATATTGGAGTGTACCCCAGTGTCCACTTGGGGTACCCACTAATAACATGTTGGGAGCAGCAGGGGAAGCCCCAGGACCCCCATGGCTCCAAGCAGCTCCTGTGAATGGTACGGGAGCCGGCATTGCTCCCACCCGGAGGGAGCAGCTATTTATGCTGCTCCCTCCGGGTGGCAGCAGTATGTGTTCTATTTTGCGGGAAGGGAAACAGAATACAAGTCTGCTCCTAGACGGTGGGAGCATTTTTAAAGCTCCCATCCACTGGGAGCAGACTTTATGTTTGCTCTTGTTTGGTGGTAGATATGAAAATGCTCCCGCCAGGCAGGAGCAAGGACAAGTATCCCTAACTTGGTCTGCTGTGGGCAGGGAAACCACTGTGTCCGAGGGGTGGACTCCCTGGGACACAGTAGGTGAGCTGCCCCAGGGGATGGCTTTCCCATTTTTATGGGAACGGGGCGTGCAGCCCTCATTCCTTTCAAATTGAGTAGCGGCCCTTGGGAATGGAGCCTTTTAAAAGCTCAGGGAGGGGGGCCACACAAAACAAACAGGTTTATTTCTCTTCAATGATTGCCTCCCTTTAGGGTCAAACAATTCATGCATACGTTTATCTAATGCGTTGCAGCTCCCACGTAGTGGCACGTATGTTTTTTTTTGTACTTTTATTTATTGAGATTTTTGTGGTGCATAAAGGTACAATATCAGCATCAATCGAGAGACTAAATCTCGAACATCTCAAGATGTAATAAACAAAACAACGTAAATTAAACATCAAAACACGATACAGAGTTCCACTTCAATTTGAAAAGTAATGATCACAACCATTCGTCGTGTTAAACACTATGGGCCCGATTCCGATCTCGGCTGGAAAGCATCCCGACCGAATCAGATGGGGAATGCTTTCCGTATGGCTCGACCGCGAGCCCTCCGAGTGACGGAGTACGATGCATCCCATGTTAAACACAACCGAGTCATACAGAACACTATCATTCTGAACGAAGCCTCTGTAAACCGCACCGATGCGACCGACTCGTTTGCAAATGCTCAAGAATAGCATGCCGGTCATGAATCCGTCTCGCATCAACCAGCAAGCAGATTATGTTGCATGAGACTCAGTTACAAAACCGTGTCGGTCAGTGTTGTACATGTCAAGGGGGGGAGTCAAAAACAGTCAAAACAGCCATTGGCTACTGCAAAAAAATATATAAACCATACCCACAAATACACCTATGTAAAGGGCCAACACCATGACCATGATCCTTTGCCATAACTGCTATTAGGTCCAAAGAGCTACCACCACACATTCCCTGCTCCCTGACTCTCTGCCTTACACACTCACATACCACACACCTTTCACAGATTTCATTTCATACAAAATCACACAAACACACACCTTTTTGCATATTCACACTCACACTCACAGCCACACTCACACTCACCCTCACCTTCACATTAACCCTCACCATGGCCAAAAGGAAGCAGCCACATTTTACAGATAAGGAGTTTGAAGTGCTTGTAGATGAGATTGTTAGAGTAGAGCCACCGTTATTTGGGAACCTAGTCCAACAGACCCCTCTTTCTCAAAGAACTAAGATGTGGGAGAGGATAGTTAACAAGGTGAATGCTCAAGCACCTTGCCTGCGCACAATGGATGATAGCAGGACCAGGAGACATCACTGTAAAGGAAACAGTTAAACAAAGGACAGTATAAATAGATAAAATGTACTAGATTATAAGACCATGTGATGTGTATGTCAGATTGTTAACAAAAATACCTCAAATCATATTGAAATGCACTAAACGATAACCATGTACATACTTCTCACAAACTCACAGCAAGGCATTCTGCTCCAAACAACTTGCAAGATGGCTGCACTGCTGCATGGTGTCAGGAATACAAGGCCTGAGGGGAGGTGTAGTCAAGTCAAACAACAGGCACCAGTGTCAGACATCTTGGCCCCGTAACTTTCCACTCACTCACAGGAAAGCTCAGTCACAGGTAGGCTGTTTGAGATGGCTGGGAAGGGGGGTGTGGGCACAGGCCCAATGGCACTTGTAGCCACTGCAAACACTCCTCCCCACACACAGCTCACACAGACACACTGGGACTATGTGAGCCTCACAGTTAGTGGAAAAGTACTAGCAAGATGGCTGACACTGCTGCATGGTGTCAGGAGCACATGGCCTGAGGGGAGTTGTAGTCAAGTCAAACAACAGGCACCAGTGTCAAACATCTTGGCCCCGTACGTTTCCACTCACTAACAGGAAAGCTCAGTCACGGGTAGGCTGTTTGGGATGGCTGGGAAGGAGGGGTGGGCACAGTCCAAATGACACTTGTAGCCACTGCAAACACTCCTCCCCACACACAGCCCACATAGACAAACTGGGACTACGTGAGCCTCATAGTTAGTGGAAAAGTACTAGCAAGATGGCTGACACTGCTGCATGGTGTCAGGAGCATAAGGCCTGAGGGGAGTTGTAGTCAAGTCAAACAATAGGCACCAGTGTCAGACATCTTGATAGTACATTTCTATTCACCATCAGGGATAGCGTAGTCCCAGGTCTGCTATCTGTGCTGGCTGGGAAGGTGTGTGTAGGACAGGGCATGATGGAAGTTGAAGTCAGTGCAAACACTCATCCTCACACACAGACCAACAAGACCACATAAAATTGAGCTTCCATCACAGTCAATGAGAATATTCTGGCAAGATAACTGGCCCTGTGAACTGCTGTTTGGAGCTCAAGGCACTGTTTGTGAGTTGTGGACAAATCAGACACCAGTCACCAGTGTCAGATATTTTGGAAGCACAGTGCCACTCACTGTCAGGAAAGTAGACTCACAGGTAAGATATTTAGGATGGTTAGGAAGGTGTGTGGAGGACAGAGTCTGATGGGAGATGGAGTCAGGGCAAACAATCCTCTTCCCAAATAGCACAAACAGACCACCAAGAAACATGCTTACCTGAGAGTGACTGGAAATCTACTGATGAAATGGCTGACACTGGGGACTTCTGTCTGGACACCTACGCCCTGATGGGAGGTGTGGACAAATAGGCACCAGTCATCAGTGTCAGACAACTTGCAAGTACATTCACACTCACTGTCAGGAAAGCTGAGTTTCAGGTAGGCTTTTGGTGCTAGCTGGAAGGTGTGTGAGGGACAAGGCCTGATGTGACTTGTAGCCATTGAAAATACTCATCCTCACACCCAGCCATGCTAACTACTCTGGGCTCATGCTTACCTCACAGTGAGGGGAAGTAGACTAGCAAGGTGGCTGATACTGCTGTGTGGTGTATGTAGCACAAGGCCTTTTTTGTGTGTTGTAGGCAAAGTCAAACAGGCACCAGTGTCAGCCATTTTGGAAGTACATTTACACTCACTGTCAGGTAAGCATGGTTCCTTGTGGGCTGTTTAGGATGGGTGGGAGGAGGAGTGTGAGCCCTGATTACATCTCCCAGCAGGCCCTGTTTTACACACACTCTATCCACCCACAACAAACAGCCCCCTGTAACTAAGCTTAACTGACAGTGAGTGGATATGTACTGCTAAGATAGATGACACTGGGGACTGCTGTGTGGACCACAAGGCACTGTTGGGATGTGTGGCCAAATCAGAGACTAGGCACAAGTGTCACACATCTTGATAATGCATTAACAACCACTCTCACAAAACCATTCTGACATGTGGTCAGTTGTCTCTGGGTAGGAAGAGTGTGTGAAGGACAGAGCTTGGTGTGAGCCAAAGTAATGGTAAACACTACTACACCCACCACAAACAACCACTTCATCTGGGCCTATGCCTACCTGACAGTGAATGGAAGTGCAACAGCAAGATGCCTGACACTGGTGCATGGTGTATTGGCCACAAGGATTTGGATTCAAGTTTAACACCAGGCACCAGTGTCAGCCATCTTTGTCAGTACATATACACTCACTTGCAGGAAAACATAGTTCCAGGGGTGATGTTTTTGAACACAGGAAAGAGTGTGTGCAGTACAGGGCCTGATGGGATGTCTGGTCATTGCAAACACTGCTCCTCACACACAGCCATAAAAGACCACTAAGAACCATGATTACCTGACAGTGAGTGGACATCCAACTCTAAAATGGCAGAGACTGGGGCTGGTATATGGAGCAGAAGGCCATGAGGGGAGTTGTCTTCAAGTTAGACACCAGTTCCCAGTGCCAATCGGGTGGCAGGGACATTTTGTCACACTGTGAGGTGAGCTTATGTGCTGTTCACCTGTTTGCATTTGGCAAGAAGGTATATGTAGGACTGGCAATGATGGGACTTGGAAGAACAGCAAACATTCCTACACACCCACTTCATTGTGGGCTATGTCTATCTCACAGTGAGTTCATGCGTACTAGCAAGATGGCAGACACTGGGGAATGCTGTCTGAGCCTATAAAAACTACCACATTTGCCTATGTGCTACAAAGAGCAGCCAACATAGACACATATCTTTCAAATACACTTACAAACATTGTCTGGACAACACTATTCCTGGTGGCCTGGTGGGGCTGGGTGGGAGGAGGGGTGTAAGGTTCGCAAATAGAGAACAAGCACTCAAACAACTATTTATCATACTTCTTTGCCACTAAATGGCACAAAGCTGAGTTTGTGAAATCATTTGACCATGGAGTCAATGTACAAAGTACATGGATCAGTGTAGCCACAAAGTTAAACAGTCACACAATTTTGCTACTCACAGCCATTCACATGTGTAGTGTGAGATGATAACAAGAAGCACCTTCCACACTCAATTCACCCAACTTCCTGGCTAAGTTAACAGATTGTGAGTGTGTAGGCAGCCACACCAATGTGACTGGTAAAGACATGCACCTAGACCAGTAGACAGGCACAGAAAAGTACCCACACAGGGAGTGAAAATGTATGTATCTCACTGTGAAAGTAAAGATGTGGACAACCTAAACACACCTGTGGCATTCACAGGGTGTCAGGAACCAGGCAATGTCTTCCGACATGTAATGTGAACTAAACACAACAGGCCCATTAATGCACATACCTGCACATGTCCATCAAATCCCCCTCTTGTACTAAAAACATAATCATCCGAAAAAATAGGCCAGCATCATGTATGAATGAGTCCAATCTAGCTACAGTAACTCATCATGAACTTCTGTAGCCTATGCAATGTGCATGACTTGAGGGGCAGTGGACATTCATAGCAGTCATTGTGTTATGTTTGTACCTACAGGGACAGCTGAGGACACCACTGGAACCATCCAGGACAGCCAGGCCCAGACTCCAGTTGAACAGGAGCCCTCCGGCGTTAATGACTCTCATCATTCTTCGGACAACGACAGACCTGGCCCTTCAGGTATGGGTCACCCCACAGCACCAGTGGCTGCAGCATCTGGATAATCTGGGACCACTCCCGCCTCAGCTGCCAACACCCAGCTGACCCCTACCCGCACGGACACAGCAGCCCAGGACAACATCAACAGCACAACAACACGGGGCACTCTTGAGTTTCCCAACAACACCACCAATACCAACAATGAAGGAGGCTCTGTGTCGACTGTGCCAGCACCAACTGGTCCTGCTCGGGTGGGTTGGGGTGGTAGGAGGGGTCGTGGGGACTGGCGCCATCATGCAGCTGGTGCTGCTGATGTGGAGACCCAACACCTCTCCAGAATCATCCATGCATATGAGGATTCACAAGGAGAGATGGGCCAGGTCATAGGGATCCTCAGGACCATGCAAAAGCAGCAGGCAGAGCAAAACGTAAAAATGGACAGGTTTCTGGACAAAATGGATGAACAGACTGCGGTGTACAGGTACATTGTCACCTGCCTCCGTCAGATTGCCACCAACATCTCCACACCTCCCTGTGTGCCTACCACAACCAGTGCAACAACATTTGCACCAGCCACAGGGAGGGTTGTGGACTCTGGTGGAGAGCACCCTGCACCGTCGCTGCCTGCACCTGAGGGTCCCCCCGCAAGACATGAAGTAGGTTGTCCAAAGAAGATTCCTTGAGGGACAGATGGCTACGCATCATCCCGAGGAATTGACTACCTGCTTCTGATATCCTCCATTGTGTGCCAAGCATTCACTTTGTTGACTGTCACTGAACTCTCCCACATTGGCTGGAGGGTCTAAGTTGGACTATAGACTCAAATAACTGTGGATCTACTTTGGAATACCTCATCTACAAACTCTACCAACTCCAATCTGCACTGAACTAAATGTTTGTATGTTGAGTACATCAACATAATGTGGACTGATATCATCACATTATGCTAAAAAATAAATCACTCAGCACCAAAACTGTGGTCATGTCGTTACTTAGAATAACAAATGTAATAACTGTAATGATGTTGAAAAAGTCAAACAAGAAAGTGTCCACAACATTGGTAACACATCACTTTGAAGAATGTACATTACTGGCTTGTGAGTTTATGAACATTGTCACAGCATGATAAGTAGACACAACCACGTCATGGCATAACCCATAGGACATGTTACAGATGCAATGCAAGTCTAGTGCTTAAAATACTAGCACCAGTTTCAATCACAATAAAGAAACATTTTTAGCAAACCAGTGCATCACGGAGCATGTTTAGTTTTAAAATAACCTTTGGATGTGTGAAAACAGACAATGCACAAGTCATTGCGTAGCCTAGGCTTATTTTCATGATACAACCTGGCACCTTAACCCAATTTCAAAGGACATCACACAGTAAGAAAATGCTCTGAAGTAAAGAAAAATGTCCATCAGTTCAAAGGAAGTGTTTGCCATAGATTTACAAACAAGTCCAATGTTGGACTAGGTCACAGAATTAAGTCCTGGTGAGGTCACAACTCGCATGGTTGACACGGCAAAGTACCCTGGTAAGGAAAAACATAGAACAAAGTTAGGCACTGTTCAATTTAACAAAGAATGTCATCATAAGCACAAGATTTTCAAAGTGGATACTAGCTATGATTCATAGTAACACTGGACATCTCAACATTTCCATCTCACAAAAAATTATCATCCAACTAACATCATGGCAATTTTCATACACTCACAAACATACATACACATTGTAAACCAGCAACACATTAACAAACACTTCATTCTAGTCCCTGCTTTCATTGCATACCTACACTCATGTGAAGAAGTTGTTGATGAGCTGTTGTCTCAAATCCACGCCATCATCATCATCCCCACTGTCGTCATGTCCCAGTCCAGGATTCTCCTTTGCTGGCGGCTGCTGGTCTCCATCGTCCTGTATAAGTGGAATTTCCCTCGGTATAGCCAGGTTGTGGAGCATGCAGCAAGTGGTGATAATGTTGAACACCTTCAATGGTGCATATTGTAGGGCTCCTCCCATCCGATCAAGACAGTGGAATCTTGTCTTCATGAGGCCAAAAGTCCGCTCAATGACTCATCGGCTCCTACCATGTGCATCATTATACTGCATTTCAGCAGGGGTGACTGGGTTACGGAGTGGTGTCAGTAACCAAGGTTGGTTAGGGTACCCAGAGTCTCCTACATTGAAAACAGAAAATAGATTCAGTTGTTGGTTGACAGAGAATTTTCTGACATACAATCTACACACAGCAAAGCACACACATGCCACATCACCTACCAACAAGCCAGGCACGGTCACTTTGTACCTGGGACATCAAACGGGAGATTGCACTGTTGCTCATGATGTACGCGTCATGTGCTGATCCTGGGAAACGTGCACAGTCATGGGAGTTGGTCATGTCGGCCAAACATACCACCTGGGCATTAATCGAGTGGTAATGCTTGCGGTTGCGATACACAATCTCATTAGCCTGTTGTGGCACCAATCCAACATGGGTGCTATCAATGAAGCCAATTATATGGGTTATCCATCCCAATGCATAAAATTCCCCCATTGATGTCTGCCAATTCTCCAGGTGTTGGGAACTTAATGTATTGGCGCAGGTAATGCAGCAATTCCCCCAAAACATCTCTCAGAACATGGCTAAACATGGTTTGTGACATCCCACCAGATGTTGCCCCTGTGTATTGAAATGTACCGGTGGCAAAAAAATGTAAAGCTGCCATAACCTTCACTTTGGGCGTCAGTGCAGTTGGATATGGCAGACCAGGCTGCAGATGAGGTGACAACTGCTCAGTCAACTGTTCAATGATTGCCCTAGTGAAGCAGTACTTCCTGACGGTGTCACGTTCTTCCATGGTTGCCAAGTCTGGAAAGGGCCTGTGGACTGCAGGTTGTCTGTGATACCTATGTGTAGAGTGTAAACACAGATGGTGTCAGGTCACAATGTACAAAACAACATACTTAACCCGTTGACCGCGGCGCGAATTCCGCCGCGATGCGGGTTAAATAATGAGTGGGCGTGTCTGGGACGGCCCCCGGCCGTCCTCCGCACACGCCCACCGTGACGTCGGACGGCCGGGGGCCGTCCGACGCATCGAACGGGTTAAAGACAAACAGACCATGAAATGTGAACACCACTGAAGCTACAGATCATTTAAAAATCAAATTTCTATTTACAAAGTATGCCCTTAGATACATCTCACTGCTTCAGCAACCTACACAGACATGTCACCAAGGTATGGTGAAACAGCAATTACAGTGGTGTAGTGTACAAATCACTAGTGTCTGAAATCATAAATGTCAGCAAGCATCACATATTCAAAGGATCCACAGAAAAATTATTAAACTGTAATGTTTCTGCGAACAATTACATGTGCAATAGGTAGACAGTATAGGAACATGTAATGCAAGAGATGTGTTACACCTGATATACACATCATCTCACATACTCAGCCATGCCCACCACTGTCACAGGTTGGACAATGTTATGTAGTAATGTCTATATAACACATACAATCACATACACAGACTTTTTTCAATGTTGAGGATGCTAACATATGTACTAACACCATGCACTTCAGTTTTGGGCACACAGATAGACTAGTAATTCACATTTCACAAACAAGCTAAAGATGCAGAATGATTTCACTGTCTACTCATCCAACGGTTAAAGCCTTAGCCATTACTTACAAAATAGACATCTACAGTCTTAAATGACAACAATTGTACAATGGATCATACAGTACACAAATGCAGTGACAATGCAAGAATGCACATGTACATCCACACAAAAAGAATGGACACTGTGACCAATGCAATGCGGATAACAGGATTTGTCTCCTGACATGCTTATATATGCAAATAAAACAGTGTGTCATGTGCACCTTAAGGTTATCTCCTCATGGGAGTGTGTCTTATCCATGTAAAGGTCACTTTTCTCATTTAAAAAGTACCTCCACACATGTAATGTACTAAAATAATTCAATCACTGCAGTGTGCGCTTTGACGACCGATTACTCAAAGGACGCATTATCTGAACCTGAAAAGATTTGGTCATAGGCATTGGTTGTCATGGAGAAAGATGCGGGTGAGTATTCAAAGGGCGCGTTATTCGCATCCGAAACGATTCGGTCATAGGCATTGGTTGTCATGGAGAAAGATGCGGGTGAGTATTCAAAGGACTCGTTAGCCGCATCCGAAATGATTCGGTCATAGGCATTGGTTGTCATGGAGAAAGACGCGGGTGAGTATTCAAAGGACGCGTTAGCCTCATCCAAAACAATTCGGGCACAGCCATTGGCTGTTGGTTGTTATGGTGAGCGACACGTGTTTGGGCTCATGTCTTCAGCACGTGGAAACCGACTCGGTTACCTCCCATCACCAATATATCAAAGTCAATCACAGTTAGATGAAGAGTGTTTGAACATCGCAGTAGGCGTGTTGTTTGCAAGCAATGTTATGCATTGGACCGATTCGTTCAATGCGACCGACGCAAACCTATCACTTTTAATGCATGGATTTGATACTGCCTCTGCTATAGAGCTATAAGTCTGTCTGATCCCCAGAGACTGCACTTGCCTGCACTACCTGCTTCATTCCTGCACCTACCCATCTCTCTGCTGCTGTGACAACCTCCTCTGGTAGCCACAATGGCAAGGACACAGCCCAGGGCCCCAGCTTTCACTGAGGAGGAGAACCGGGCCCTGCTGGACACACTCCTGCCACTACACAGCCAGATGTATGAAAACATGTGGAAAAGGTGAGTGATGAATGCTGCAGCCAGGCTTCTCCTCAACATCCCTAATAGAAGCAGCATGAGACAACATCTGCACACACTACATTGGCTTCCCGTTGCTGAACAGGTCAAATTCAAATCCTTAGTCGTTGCACATCGCGCCCTTCATGGCTCAGGCTCTATCTATCTACGAAAACGGTTCTCTTTTTATAATCCTTCGAGACAACTGCGCTCCACTTCACAACTCCTGGCCCAGGTTCCTCGCTTCAAACGACAAAGGATGGGTGGAAGCTCCCTTGCCCTGAAAGCTGCCCTGGCCTGGAATTCATTGCCTTTTGCTCTGCGCAGCATTCAGGACCCCACTCTTTTTAAGAAAAACTTGAAAACATATCTCTTTGTTTAAAAGGACTTCCCTTATTCCTCAAGGTTCGCGCCGGGACACTCTTCGGAGTATCGGTGCGCGTTATAAAAATAAATAATATAACATGATAACAGTGCATTGCCCTTGGACATGTGCAATAACTGTGCACCTCTGGCATTAGGAATCTCAATCACAGATATTCCTTTGGGCTTTTTGCAAGTTTCACTGCGTGTAGGGAACTGTTTTGGGCTGGCACATTGCAGTAGAAGAGTGTGTACTGGGGCAAACATGTCATCACTGTTCTCATGGAACAGAGTTTTAATTGAACACAGGACTGATGCACATGATACCACCTGCATTCCCCTAGATATGTTTGCAAAACAGACCATGGCCTATGTATAGTTGTGTATGACTCAGAAACATGACGCATGTAAACTAAGGGATTATCACCACACCATCCTTACAGGTCAACTCCCATGAGAAGTCAAGGATGTGGCTGACCATCACCAAGAAGGTGTGTGACGTGGGGGTCGCATATCGTCGCATCCGTCATTACCGCAAGAGGTGGCAGGACCTTGGTGGCAGGGCCAAGAGGATTGTTGAGGTCCAGCTGGGCCTGTCACAACCAGGCAAGCGAGGCGGCCGTCGAACCTTGACCCCCCACATGCTCCGCATCCTGGCGGTGCTCTTCCCTGACCTGGATGGGCAGTTGAAGGCCAAACAGCAGCAGGGAGGGGGTGAGTCAGTTACTTGTTGCACTTCTATCTTTATTCATGCATGTTTTGATATATGAGCCTGATGGCACTTTCACAGGTCATAAGTCTGCAAAACATGCAATTATTTTCACAAGATGAAAATGCAGAAGGATCAATAGATGGCAGGTAATGCCCCATTCATCAGGGACATGTGAGTGAGTTATGTTCAGGGTAGTAACAGTAGTGACATGCACATGTGGCATCCAAAATTTTACAAGACGCGTGTATGAGTGCCAGCATGAATCCCATAGCTTGACATGTGTCTGCACATTTACTGATGTGTGATCCTGGTCTCAGAGTGGTCTGAACAAATCATTGAAGTATGTTGTGATTGGAGCTTTCAATTGTGGAAATCACATCTGTTAGAAACGGGTAGCGTGGTGCAGAGCGGGCGGGCCGAACTCCGGAGGAAATGTGTAAAGCATCTGCGCAGCACACTCACAGGCGACACACCAGGCACACTACAAAAGGAGACCACACCAGGTTAGGTGGAAAAAAAACAGCATATGTATTATGCAGAACACATTAGGATGCAATCACAGGTGTACACATTGTGCCAACTGGCACCAGGTAGCAATTTACACGGGATTATATACAGGGCAGGGCCAATCGGGCCGCTGCCAGAACCATCACAACAGTACCCAAAGATAAATGGAAGTCAATAGGAATATAGGTGCAACAGCCAGTGCCTACTGGCTACCTCATGCACTTGGCACCGTCAGGGCATTAGGCCTAAACATAACCCATTATAGCATGACATTAGGCAAACTTGCATGAGGCATCTCAACATGCATAAATACACATTGTGGGCAACAATTAGGCATGGAAACATAGGAGACACTCTCATCAGGGTTAGACCACCTTAGGCGGGGCATAAGCCACCTCAGCTCAGGTACCGCCCCGTTTACAGGACACCAGCAATGTAACCTTAGGGGTAAAACATTATCAGTAACATAGACATTAGCATAAATGCATTAGGCCTGACAATAGGCATCAAAGCACATTCTGCACAGGACCATCAGGGTAAGCATTAGGCATACACGCATAAATCACATTAGGTATAAATCATAGTAGGCCCAAGCTCATCAGCATAAATCACATTACGCAATAATCATGGGGCCTGAATCGGAGGAGGCATGTCATTAGGCAGGACACATCTTAGGCATGAAAGCAGCAGTGCCCCATAGTAGCACTGGTAAGGGCCTTGTGCCCTAACAACACCCAACAATGACCCCAGGCCAACTGGCCTCTCTCGGAGGCTCAAATGCCCTATGTCCCACACAGTCAGGGTTGGCTGCAAGGGCGGCGAAAACAAAGGTGCGCAAAGCGCTAGGGTAGGAGGATCCCTCACACCTCTCTCTTTCCCTTCTGGGTAATCCAATGCCCCCAATGCGTGGCAGCTGCCCCCTGTCCTGCAGGGTAGCTGGGTAAACCCAACAAGCACTGGCGCCAACAATGCAGCGATGGGAGCCCCACTCCGGGCTCTAACAGGAATCTGCCCAACACTGGCACGCTGGAGCCCCTCTTCTGGGACTCTAGAATTTCACAAAATGCCTCTGTCGTGCAGCTGAGGGATGAAACAAGTACTGGGCACGTTGGAGCCCCCCTCCTATGGGACTCTAAACACAACCAATGCCCTCCAAAGAATACTGGCACCGGGGGCGGGCACCGACAATGTGCCTCGGGCCCCCTCCGCCGCAGGACTCCTCCTTGGCAATTTACATATAGCGCTCACGAGGCGCTAGGCGGCAGGAAAGTTCTTGGGCTGAAATTAAGTTGTAGCGCCCACAAAGCGCTAGGTCCCACACCATAAAGTGGTAGCGCTCCCCTTCACTGGCAATGAAATATAGCCCTCCCGAGGCGCTAGGGAGGCAGGCAGGAAGGCACAGTCACTGGAAATATAGCGCTCTCGCAGCACAGCGCTGCAGATGTCAGCTCCTCACCTCCTGGGCAATAAGATAAAGCACTCTTCTTCTCCAGGCGCTAGCCAGCAGGCAGGGATGGTCAGTCACTTCAAATGTAGCGCTCCTCTTCTGCTGGGCACAGTTATAGCGCTCTCGCAGCAAGCAGAGCACAGTCAATGCAAATATGGCACTCCGGCAGCCCAGCGCTGCAGGACCCACGCACCTTCTTCTCCTGGGCAGGGCTGGAGGCAGCGCCCTCCTGGTGCAGGAATAAGGTTGTAGCGCTAAGTCCCACAAAATAAAGTTGCAGCGCTCCTCTTCCCCTGTGGCACAGTTATAGCGCTTAGCAGCACAGCGCTGCAGGCATCAGCTCCTCTCTTCTCCTGGGCAGACCACGTGCTCACAGGGTGCTAGGCAGCAGGCAGCTGGCAGTAAGATATAGTGCTCACCAGGTGCTGGGTTTAGGGACGGCAGGAGAGCAGGCAGGCAATACTGGGCAAGATCAGCAGGCAGTGGGTACTCATCAGAACAGGACAGCAGCTCCTAGAAGCAGTCATCTCCCATAAAGTGGCACTCCTCCTGACACAGCAGTCTTGACTCCAGTAAAGGGCTCTCACTGGCCCTGTGGACAGCGGAGGGGTGCAGATCGGCTCAGGGGCCAGCACACAGGCCCAATGTGGCGGTACCTCCTGGCAGAGTGTCCCCTCTCATTCAGGTCCACGCTCAGTCTGAGCACATGGAGGCACAGCCCCCCTCACCCCAACTACCAGAAAGGGCTGGAAGCTTCTGGAAGGTTCCCTGGGGAACCGGTCCCAATTGGTTTAGGGGTGTCAGGCTTCCCTCCAAAAGCTGGGGGTGCTGGGAAACAGACAACTAGACCGCCAACTCACCTCAGACAGGCGGCACATGTGCAGACAGGAAGGGCGTCCATTTTAAAAGTAACATTTTACAAAGGTGCATTTCTACAATGGTGGAAATAAAGGTGCGTACACCATTGCACAGCATTTATTATTTTCAGTTCAGACACACCATGTCAGTAAAAAGGCTAGGGGGAAAGCGAAAAATTCAGGGAAAAGGGCCAAGTCCAACACAACCCCTCCCAGCCAAAAGCCAGGGTAGACCACTCAATGCCTTGATGGGCTTCCCTGCTTAGAGCGAAAACGTGGACGCAGGCCCGCAACTGCAGGGGCACCCGCAGGTTCTCCGCCACTCTGGAACCCGATGGTTCCCTCTCTCAAACCTCCTGGACCAACTAAGCCACCCCACTGGTGCTCCCTAGTTGTCCGCGGCCAGGACCAGGCACTAGGCCGTCCAGATGTCTTTGGCCCTTGCTGTCTCACAGAGTGGGGGGCAGTAGCCCCAGGCCCATAGTACCTCGTCGGCCACCCTCCTTCTCCTCCGTGCAGTGCCAAACTGCCACTGGTCCTCCCACCTAGGGACCGCACCCTCAGGTTGACCAGCAGTCCGGGGCGAGGCTCTCCTCCCCCTACCTCTCCTTCTGGGGTTCCGCCCTCTCCTCCCATGCGGGGCATCCTCAGAACACCACTCTCTCACTCTTCCAGGGCCGTGACCCTGCATCCGATCCACCAACCCAGGGTCTAAACCCTTAGGTTGCCCCGGTGCCAGAGGCGAGTCCTCCCTCCCTCTGCACCCCCTCCCAGAGTTCTGCACCCTCCCAACTGGAGTAGCACCCCTGGAATACAACTCCGGGGGACACTGCTTACAGACGTCCCTCCCGCCAGGTCAGGCAGTACCTGTCCCTGGCCTCCCAACCCAGGATCGAAGCCCTGTGGCTGAGCCGGTGCCAGAGGCGAGTCCTTCCTCCCTCTGCACCCCCTTCCAGAGTTCCGCACTCTCCCACCTGGAGAAGCACCCCTGGAAGACAACTCCGGGGGGACACTGCTTACAGACGTCCCTCCCGCCAGGTCAGGCAGTACCTGTCCCTGGCCTCCCAACCCAGGATCGAAGCCCTGTGGCTGAGCCGGTGCCAGAGGTGAGTCCTTCCTCCCTCTGCACCCCCTTCCAGAGTTGCGCACCCTCCCACCTGGAGAAGTACCCCTGGAAGTCAAACCGGTAGGGACCCTGATTACAGGTGTCCCACCCTCCAGGTCAGGCAGTCCCTGAACCTGGCATCCCAGCCCAGGGTCTAAACCCTGTGACTGAGCAGACCCCAGAACCCCTGGAGCTCTGATTACAGACGCCCCGGGTTCTCCTGACACTAGGGGCTCCCCTTCCATGGACGGCCCATCAGGACAGCCTAGGCTCCCAACCTGGGGCTCCCTTATGGAACACTCCAGGCCCTGAGACTGCGGTTGGGGCACCTCGGGACACCTCCCCGTCTCACTCCTTCCTGTAGATAGGACGTGAGGCCCTATAACCCTCTCACTACCCTGGGACCTAGCTGGGCTACTCTGCACTCCTCCCCCCTCCCGGGGTGGGAAGATCCCTGAGCCACTCCCTTCTGGATCACTCCCCAGTGCCTCCTCAGACACTCTGACGCTCACCCAGAGGTCTGCCTCCTTCGCAAGCTCCCTGGGGTCAGAGAGCCCACACTGCAACAGGTGGTGGCGCAACCTTGGGAAACAATTCCTTAGCATGTGTTCCTTGATAACTACATGGAACAGCCCTTCCCAAACATTCACCGCGCTACCCACCACCCAATCCTCCAATGCAGTCCAACACACGTCCACATACTCCCCCCAAGACTGATGGGACAGTTTCTTGCCGCCCCTAAATTCCAACCTGCCCCCCTCCTCCTGGGGATCAGGCACCATCTTCCGGGCTCTGGGAGTGGGACTTCCCACACTGGAGTCACTCTCGCTGCCACCACTGGATCCCACTCTCACTGGTGAATCCAAACTCCTGAAACCACTCTCAGGGGACAACCTACCCTCCTGAGCTAGTCTCTCCCTGGCGAAGGCCCTTTCAGCCTCAGCCATCCTTTCCTGCGCTAGGACCCTTTCGGTCTCTAGCATTTTCTCTTGCACCCTCAGCCGTGCTATCTCCTTGGCGTGCTCCAACCTGAGCCTCTCCAAAGCCAGCTGATGCTCCCTTTCTTCCCTCCTATCCACCCACTCTTCTGGGGACAGGGACAGGGGTGGGGCAGTGCCCCCGGGGCTGGACCCAGCACGGGACTCCCTGTCTATGGGGTCCTCCCTACTTACTGGTGTCCCCGCCCTGTCATCTTCGTCCTCCTCAGTGTCACCACCCTCCAGGGTTATGGACTGGGCACCCTCACTCTCAGAGTCCTCCTCACACTCGAGGTCCTCCTCCGGGTCTCCACCTAGTCCACCATTTAGATATGCGGAGGGGTAATCTGACAGGTCCCCACAGCGCTCTAAAGGTTCCCCCCTTTTTAGTGCCTCATAGAGGAACAAATTTCTGCGGAAGTCACCCTCTATTGGTATCCCCCTTTCTCTGCAGAAATCCATCACTTCCTCCTCAGTGTACTCCCAAAGTTCATCCTCATCATAGAGTAACCCCATCTTGGCGAGATACACAGATACAGCAAACAGGGAAACACAATTCCACAGTGACCCTTTTAGGAGGAAAGGTAATCAAACAAAATAATCCCCAAATCTGTGATTATTTCAACTGCTCAGTTTGCAGTGCAACCCGTTGTCGCTGTGGTACTGCGCAAACAAAAGTCCTATCCCACCGCTGAACACCAATGTTAGAAACGGGTAGCGTGGTGCAGAGCGGGCGGGCCAAACTCCGGAGGAAATGTGTAAAGCATCTGCGCAGCACACTCACAGGCGACACACCAGGCACACTACAAAAGGAGACCACACCAGGTTAGGTGGGAAAAAAACAGAATATGTATTATGCAGAACACTTTAGGATGCAATCACAGGTGTACACATTGTGCCAACTGGCACCAGGTAGCAATTTACACGGGATTATATACAGGGCAGGGCCAATCGGACCGCTGCCAGAACCATCACAACAGTACCCAAAGATAAATGGAAGTCAATAGGAATATAGGTGCAACAGCCAGTGCCTACTGGCTACCTCATGCACTTGGCACCGTCAGGGCATTAGGCCTAAACATAACCCATTATAGCATGACATTAGGCAAACTTGCATGAGGCATCTCAACATGCATAAAAACACATTGTGGGCAACAATAAGGCATGGAAACATAGAAGACACTCTCATCAGGGTTAGACCACCTTAGGCGGGGCATAAGCCACCTCAGCTCAGGTACAGCCCCGTATACAGGACACCAGCAATGTAACCTTAGGGGTAAAACATTATCAGTAACATAGACATTAGCATAAATGCATTAGGCCTGACAATAGGCATCAAAGCACATTCTGCACAGGACCATCAGGGTAAGCATTAGGCATAAACTCATAAATCACATTAGGTATAAATCATAGTAGGCCCAAGCTCATCAGCATAAAACACATTACGCAATAATCATGGGGTCTGAATCGGAGGAGGCATGTCATTAGGCAGGACACATCTTAGGCATGAAAGCAGCAGTGCCCCATAGTAGCACTGGTAAGGGCCTTGTGCCCTAACAACACCCAACAATGACCCCAGGCCAACTGGCCTCTCTTGGGGGCTCAAATGCCCTATGTCCCACACAGTCAGGGTTGGCTGCAAGGCGGCGAAAACAAAGGTGCGCAAAGCGCTAGGGTAGGAGGGTCCCTCACTCCTCTCTCTTTCCCTTCTGGGTAATCCAATGCCCCCAATGCGTGGCAGCTGCCCCCTGTCCTGCGGGGTAGCTGGGTAACCCCAACAAGCACTGGCACCAACAATGCAGCGATGGGAGCCCCACTCCGGGCTCTAACAGGAATCTGCCCAACACTGGCACGGTGGAGCCCCTCTTCTGGGACTCTAGAATTTCCCAAAATGCCTCTGTCGTGCAGCTGAGGGAGGAAACAAGTACTGGGCACGTTGGAGCCCCCCTCCTATGGGACTCTAAACACAACCAATGCCCTCCAAAGAATACTGGCACCGGGGGCGGGCACCGACAATGTGCCCAGACATACCCCCAACCACAGGATGACTGAGCCCCACTCACCGGCAGTCTGAGGCCCCTCTGGATGTCTCTGCAGTCTCCGGGCACCAGCAATGTGCCCCGACAGGTCCCGCTTCTGGGACCTCTCCTGGCTTCACCCTCAGCGGAGCCTTCTCCTCATCAGCAGCGCGGAGGGGCAGGCACCGACAATGTGCCTCGGGCCCCCTCCGCCGCAGGACTCCTCCTTGGCAATTTACATATAGCGCTCACGAGGCACTAGGCGGCAGGAAAGTTCTTGGGCTGAAATTAAGTTGTAGCGCCCACAAAGCGCTAGGTCCACACCATAAAGTGGTAGCGCTCCCCTTCACTGGCAATGAAATATAGCCCTCCCGAGGCGCTAGGGAGCAGGCAGGAAGGCACAGTCACTGGAAATTTAGCGCTCTTGCAGCACAGCGCTGCAGATGTCAGCTCCTCACCTCCTGGGCAATAAGATAAAGCGCTCTTCTTCTCCAGGCGCTAGCCAGCAGGCAGGGATGGTCAGTCACTTCAAATGTAGCGCTCCTCTTCTGCTGGGCACAGTTATAGCGCTCTCGCAGCAAGCAAAGCACAGTCAGTGCAAATATGGCACTCCGGCAGCCCAGCGCTGCAGGACCCACGCACCTTCTTCTCCTGGGCAGGGCTGGAGGCAGCGCCCTCCTGGTGCAGGAATAAGGTTGTAGCGCTAAGTCCCACAAAATAAAGTTGCAGCGCTCCTCTTCCCCTGTGGCACAGTTATAGCGCTTTAGCAGCCCAGCGCTGCAGGCATCAGCTCCTCTCTTCTCCTGGGCAGATCACGTGCTCACAGGGTGCTAGGCAGCAGGCAGCTGGCAGTAAGATATAGTGCTCACCAGGTGCTGGGTTTAGGACGGCAGGAGAGCAGGCAGGCAATACTGGGCATAATCAGCAGGCAGTGGGTACTCATCAGAACAGGACAGCAGCTCCTAGAAGCAGTCATCTCCCCATAAAGTGGCACTCCTCCTGACACAGCAGTCTTCACTCCAGTAAAGGGCTCTCCACTGGCCCTGTGGACAGCGGAGGGGTGCAGATGGGCACAGGGGCCAGCACACAGGCCCAATGTGGCGGTACCTCCTGGCAGAGTGTCCCCTCTCATTCAGGTCCACGCTCAGTCTGAGCATATGGAGGCACAGCCCCCCTCACCCCACCTACCAGAAAGGGCTGGAAGCTTCTGGAAGGTTCCCTGGGAAACGGGTCCCAATTGGTTTAGGGGGAGGTGTAGAGCACCCTGGGTGCCAGGCTTCCCTCCAAAAGCTGGGGGTGCTGGGAAACAGAAACTAGACCGCCAACTCACCTCAGACAGGCGGCGCATGTGCAGACAGGAAGGGCGTCCATTTTAAAAGTAACATTTTACAAAGGTGCATTTCTACAATGGTGGAAATAAAGGTGCGTACACCATTGCACAGCATTTATTATTTTCAGTTCAGACACACCATGTCAGTAAAAAGGCTAGGGGGAAAAGCGAAAAATTCAGGGAAAAAGGGCCAAGTCCAACAACATCCTAAACATTTTTCCAGAATGATTTGTCTATATTGAGGCCTAGATTGGTTTGGCTTGGTCCTTGTGCAAATGTTTTTCCCCAGATGTGCTGCTGATTGTGATCACATGTATCTCATGGGACAGTAACAACTAGGGTAACTCTGGTCTCATGTCGCTATGACCTTACCCATGATGTTTTTGAAAACTCAATAGCAACATTCGGAAGAGTGAGTCCATGCGTAGGAGTTTGTGATGGAGAAAACACAAGCCATTCAGTGTCAAACACAGGTTGACACTGATCGCAACATGGCAGCATTTGTGAGGTATGATGTGAAGTACACAGTCACAACTGTTGACATGTGTGTTAATGGTCTTGAATACTCCAACTTGATGACTTGCTAAACAATGTTTTTTTGGCATCACTGTCTGATTCTGAGATGTCAAATATGCACCAAATTTAAGTTTGTTACCCACATGAGATATGGGCAATATCAGCAGTACAAAGTGTGCATACTGTGTAATCAAAGTGAGGGACATTCAGACTTTGTCCATACAAATGTGGACTTGTTCAGTGTAGTCAAGATTGTTCCACAGTGTTGACTGTACTCATGCTGGAAATGGATTCAGTTAATAGAGTCCCTACAGTCATTGCACCCAGATGTGCCAGTGGAATGGTGTTCCTCCTAAGGCATTGTGAAGCTGTAGTTATCAGACTTAGAAGTTTGTAGACCATTTATTACATCTATGAAACTTGATTTTTTAAAATATTCAAATCTTTATGATTCTGCTACATGACATTGTGCATTGATGACACAGGACAGTGTGCTATATGCCTGTCAGCCCAGCTATGCTTACTACCTTGGTGTCTCCAGGATGACACTCAAATGTGTGAACTGACATTAGAGAAGCAAAGCTACTGAACATGTTATCAATCACTGTGAACTGTGTAACATGACTCACGCAATGAGTATGCATTGTGCATATTTGACAAGGTAGACATGTGAGCCGTGACATACAAGCCAATCATTCCACATTGGATGACTAAGGATTGCAGAATGTGTACCATGTCTCAATGAAATCTGAGATTCCTATTCCCATTTTGATGGCTATACTCACTTGCAGGAGAGGAGACAGTAATGTCAGTACACAAGACCGTCATGAGCCCAAGACAAAACATTCCCTACCACAAACTCCATTAGTCAAGCTTGTGGTTCTGTACTTTGAGGTTGATATACGCAGTGTTGCTGATCACATCATGTGTGATTGAGCAATGTTAAAGTGGCAGACTAACAAGTCCCATTTATGGTAATGCAGCATGCGCTAATAGCACAACTCAATGTGATGTCCAATATCTGTGAATATCTGTGATGTTAACTATGTGTTAAGTAGATATAGATGAATCATGGAAATCGTTGTCTTTCTTGGTCACAGCATCATCATCGGACACAGGAGGAGACAGTGTCACTGATGTTGTGGGAGCAGAATGTAATACTGGGTCCAGTGAAGAGTCATCGAAGGGGGGACCCAGGGATGGAGAGGGTGAGGGGAGTCTCATTGGGAGCGGGTCTGCAACACCATCTGCAGATTCTGAATCTGATCACAGCTCTGGTGAGGACTCCCGTGTGGTGGGACACAGAGACTGCATCAACAACATCAGAGTCCATCATCACCACCACTACCATCTCCACCCTCCCAGCTGCTTCCAGTCCCAGTGTCCGTGGCCGCTCTTGTGGCAGGGGTAAACTCTCTTTTAGGCCAGGCACCTCACCCCCTGCATCTGTCTTCCATGCTGCCCTCAGTGTTGAGACCAATGACCTCTTGAGGAAGATCTCTGTGGGGCAGACATCCATGCTGAGTGTCCTCCGTGCACACACCACTCTTTTGACAGAAATTTCAGCGTACATGGAGGGCATTCACTCAAACATGTCTGCCCTACAGAGATCAAATCAGGCTATGGCCTCAACACTAACGACAGCACTGTCTCTTCTCCAGCAGTACCTCCCCCCTCCTACTTCTTCCTCATCCACTGTCCCAAGTACCCTCCCTGACCCAAGCACATGCAACACACACATTCACACACTGCAACATCCAGATGCAGCACACAAACACACAGACAGCAGTTGCAAACCACACACACGCACACTCATTCTACAGACAGCACACTCTCCCCCAAGGAAGTGATAGCACACACCACACATGCATTCAGTGACACTCCACACACCTCCTGTTCCCCCCTCAGCCTAGGCACCCCACCTTGTTTACATTGAATTCTTCCCTCGCCAAACATACACCCCCCTCCTAAGAAGAGGAAGTACCTCCAAGATGACCCACCAGTAGCATCTGCAACCCCCCCGAGAAGGAACAGAAGGCAACAAATCCCAGCAGAAAATCCATCCAGTCACAATCTAAAACATCCACTCCTACAACCCATAGCTCCCCAGACAAGCCCAGTACCTCTAAATCGAGAAAAACCCCGCACAAAAAAGACCTCTCCCATCCCCATTTCGGACACACCCCTCAAAAAATATAAGATCCCAAAATTAGTTTAGGTCACCCCATCCCCAGCTCCAACTGACCCTTCCACTACAGCTGCCCCCCCTCACACTTAGAGCCAACCACTGTAGTGGAGTCCCACCCCCCGCCATCAGACCCTGACACCACTCCTGATCCCATCCCTCCCAAAACACAACTCAGTCCCCATTAGTTTGTCCCCTTTGGTGCCTGGCATGCCCCCAAGATGCTCCTCCTAGGGGAGGTGTCCCCTTGCAGGAATTGTGCAGGCAGGACTAGATGGGCATGATGTTTTAAGCTCATCAGAACAATGAACATTGATGGACTAGCCAATGTTATGTTATGTTATGTTATGTTATGTTACTCGGAATTTGTAGAGCGCACGGCTACTCAATTGAGTGTCCCGGCACTTAAACGACCTAAGCGTGTCCGACTGTAGGCTCTTAACTCACTAAATAGTGAGCTATTGCTGGAATAGCCATGTTTTCAGTGACTTCCTAAAGATGAGGAGGTCCTGAGTCAGTCTGAGGGCCAACAGGAGACTATTCCAAAGTTGCGCTGCTTGCACCTGGAAGGAGCGGCCGCCAATTCGTGCACGAAGAAATTTGGGGGTGCGCGCTAGATGGAGCGCAGCGGAATGGCCTTTTGCTATTCATTGAAGTTTGATTTTGAGGCTGAATAAAGCATGTTCTCATTGTTGTTTACACATTTTTGTGTCCACCAACTTGTTTCTGAGTTAACTGAATTACATGTACAATTGGTTGTTTATATGTACAATGATGTTAGTATGGCATGGATTGCATATGTTCCATGGACTATGAGCACTTTGACAGAATTTATTGAAACATGTTGAGTCTGCATTTCATGGGTGTCATTGCCAAATTAAGTTTTGGATCAGAGTGTGACATGAAGTCACAAACCATTTAATTTTATTAGCACACTTACACATAGGTCATGCTTTCATTGTCAACATAGTGCAAGTGTCTCAAAGTGCAACAGTTTAGGCGAAGCATGCTGCATATGTTTGTGATGTGCAGAAAGGCACCTGTTTAATCTATTCACCTGGATACATATGGATGTTTTTTTTTTTTTTTTTTTTGAGATTTATAGAGCGCGAAACAATCACCCAAGGGTGTCAAGGCGCTAGCTCATCAGAGACAGAACTTAAACTAGGAGGTTCGCAGATATGTTAAAGATTAAACAGCCATGTCTTTAGTGATTTCCTAAAAGCTAACAGATGTGTTTCCTGTTTCAATCTTATTGGGAGAAAATTCCATAACTTAGCTGCGCCAAACAGAAAGCTTCTACCCCCAGGAGCATTTTTTACCCTGGGAATAATCAGATCGTGGGCAGAGGATGAGCGGAGACAACGGACTGGAATGTAAGGTAACAGGTTCCTCTTAAAAAACCTGGTCCTATATTCCGTGTGGTCTTAAAAACAATGCATAGAACCTTAAACTCTATACGTCTTTTTATAGGCAGCCAATGTAAATCCTTGAGCACCTTTGACACAGATTTGTGTCTAGGAATGTTCAGCAGCAGCCGAGCCGCAGCATTCTGTACAACCTGCAGTTTAGACAGGCATTTAATCCGAAGATTGATAAAAAGCCCGTTACAATAATCAGCTCTTGACAGAACGAGTGCGGAGACTACCAGTTTACGTAGCTCAACTGGAATAAATGGGAGGATCTTTCTCAAAAGTTTTAACGTGTAAAAAGAAGAGAGGTAACCTGGTTAACATGGTTTTCAAATGAGAGTTTGGAATCAAAGATGACTCCCAAATTCTTAACCTTGGTCACTGGCGTAGGAAATGGCCCAAGCTCCAGGGGCCAAAGATCAGGTGACCAGAAATCAGTATGAGCACCAAAAAGTAAGACCTCCGTCTTACCAGAGTTAAGTTTCAGACAATTGGCAGCCATCCAGTCCCCAACCTGACGAAGGCAGGTATGGAACTGTTCCATGGTGTTAGTGGGGGATCCTGACACTGAGACAATGATCTGCGTATCGTCAGCATAGGATACAGCCGAAAAGCCTAGGGACTTGATTAACTTCGCCAGTGGTGCCACATAAATGTTAAAGAGTCGGGCTCAAGGACGATCCCTGTGGCACACCGCATGGAAGTGTAAAATTGGGAGATTTAAAATTTTCTAGGGCCACAAATTGTTCCCTGCCAGACAAGAATGATTCAAGAAGGGAAAATGCATTTCCTGTGACCCCAATTCCCCTCAAAACTTCTAAAAGTTTCTGATGGTTCACCGTATCAAATGCGGCGGAGAGGTCAAGCAGCACAAGTGCTGCACTGCCCCCAGCATCGACTGTCTGCCTAATCAGTTCAGATGATGTGATCACCGCCAGTTCGGTACTATGATATTTTCGGAACCCGAACTGAGTTTCATCGAGAAGGCCGTGCTTTTCAATGTAGTCTGATAAAGTATTATTCATGGCCTTCTCCACCATCTTTGCTGGCAGGAAGTCTGGAAATTGGGCGGTAATTATTGGGATCAGTCTCATCAAGATTTGGCTTCTTCAAAAGGGGAAGCACAGATGCCAATTTCCAACTAGTAGGGAATAGACCAGAAGAGAACATTTGATTAAAAATGGGCAACAAATGAGAGGCAAAGATCTCTGGTAAAAGATGGAAGATCTTTGGAGGGCATGAATCCAGTGGAGAGCCTGATTTAGTAGATCTCAACAAATCTATTGTTGCTTCCCTTGTCAACATTGGAAAGGCAGATAGTTCAGGATGGTCCTTATATTCAGCGTGAGTACTGGGAATGAGTCCGGTAATCCCAGGTCTAGCAGCAGCCTCTAAAAAAGGAACCATTCCTAGATCCGCAGACTTGATGAGTCCATTATAGACCGCCTTAACTTTATCCTGGAAAAACGTAGCTACCCTGTTGCAGAATGCCTGAGTTTTAGGTGAATCAGCCGCTACAGAGCAATTGGCTAATCGTTTAACCGTCGAAAAAGTTCCTTTGACGAGTTTTTGCTGAAAGTATAGCTGTGGTAAAATAGCTGGTTTTCTCCTTATCAATAAGTTTTTTATACTCAAGCAAAGCCGATTTATAGTTAGCTTTATCCTCCAAATCGTCTGAGGATCTCCACTTCCTTTCCAGACGGCGACATTTTTGTTTTTGTATCCTAAGCTGTTCTGAGTACCAAGGTTCGGTAGGTCTAGACCTATGACTAGAGATGCATTTAACTGGTAGTACTTGGTCTATTGACTTTATTAGCCAGTCCTCAAAAGCAGCAACCGCTTCATTTGAGTCTCCTAAGGGAGAAGGAGAATTTTGGGCTAATGCAGATTCAAACATACCCACTGGCAGCTTATTCCAGGGCCGGATCATTTTCCGTTGCCTATTTGTCAATTTCTTTGTCTGGGGGTATTGTACCGGAAACGAAAACATAATAGCTTTATGGTCCGACCATATAATAGGCAATGGAGGAAGACATTGTAAATGATCATTACTGGTAAATATTCCATCCAGTAAATGGCCCCCCATATGTGTAGTGCCAATCACCTGCTGAGTAAGGCCCATACTGTTTGCAATATCAATAAAGTGTACAGCATGGCAGTGACTTTGTACACACCCATGTACACAAATTGATTTCACAATTCCAATATGTGACTTTCATGTGGTGAATCAATGTCTGTGTCTTCTTCAGATCTTGTAGAATAGTGGCAAGTCAACCTTGCATCTGGTTTCATGGCACTGTGGGCAAAAAGCCTTTCCTGGCTGTGAACACATCTGGTGCATTACCTGAGCCCATGGTGAGCAGTATTCTCACAGTCTTCCAACCCTCTGCTTCTACTGGACTCGAATTACTACATGGATTTTTGTTAGGCAAGGTGTGTGTTTTCTTAATAGTCTGTTGCTCACTCATTTAGCAGTTGTTCATGCCATCCTGATTTTGGTTAGTGACATTGCAAGTATGTTGTTTATGGATTGACCCAGCTTGGATTGCGTTTACAACCACACACAAGTCGTAGTTGAGCATATGAATTGTGTGTCATATCTATTTTGTGAATGACTGACAAGGGTGTTGATTTGAGCTTAGATTGATGCAGTTCCATGTCACACCAAGCTGTATTATGAGTGATGTGATGTCTGTTAAATTGCCAGGTGATACATGTGGTTAGGAAAGTGGACAGTGAGTGCCCAGAAAGGATGTGTGTCTGTCTACTGTGCAGATGCTCCCAGATCTTGAGTCTCCACCATGCTCTTAGTTGCCACACATGGGAGGATGTGTTGATGGAAATATGCGTCCTGGTTGCAGATGAGTAGTCAATGGTTCATGTTGCATGTGCTGAACTTGCTTTAACAAGAGTGAAGGTGAGAGTGACTAGTATTTAAAGTATTGGTTTGAGTGGAGATACATACGTCATGGTGGCAGGACACATTTAGTAGTTGTCAGAGAGTGTGAGGTATGAGTTGAGTTCATAGGCAGATCTTGTGTAAGAGACATGAGGTATCCACATTCCCCCTATGTGAGTGTTTACAGATAGAATTATGTGATTCAGAGTATGTGACTATTTGAATCTTGTGCAAGGTATGAGATGAATGGGTAGATGAGATATGTGTTGAAGCCCTTAAACAAGGTTGGATTCGGGCAGGTGGTGATCTGTAGTCTGTGTGTCTACAGTGAGGGATGACTGTAACCAGGCATTTTCAAATGAACGAGGATAGTTGTTGATGTGCAATAGTCAATGGTGTAATTGAGCATGTAGGTAATATGTGGATGTGACAGTGCCACAGTGAGACAAGGTTCAACTTGTCCTTTGTGACAAAGTGGATAAGTGTATGTGAAGGGTATACTCCAGTTGTGTTCTTTAGTGTGCAGACAGGAGAAACGTGTAGTGTCATATAGTTGATGTATATTGTTATTGCATCTGTGTATGCATGTGTTTCTGAAATGACAATCTGTGTAACTTAAGCAGAGTAGGGGGTTGTGTGATGATATGTGACTGAGGACATATTCATTGAGCAATGTAAGTGTGTTGTTGTGAGATGTGGTGATGTATTAAGTTTGCATGTCAGAGTGGGCAGTGATGCTGCACATTGTGATATGAGTGCATTCCAAATACATTGCTGAGGGTGCTAATGGTGATCAGCGTGGTAATTTTTACATGTGAGGTTTGTCGTCTGTTGAGGAGGTGATGAGTACAGTACATAGTGTGCATGTCATGTATGTGCGAGTTGTTGTGTACATAGTGATGAAGAGTGGTGCTGTGCATGTAGGTGTGCATGTGAGAAGGGGAGCACATGAGTGAGCTTGTGACAATTGCGTCTGAACAGTTTGAGTACAAGGCTGTAGCTTGCGGTGCAAACATGTTTTTGAGTAGAGGGTATGAAGCTGCTGATCCTTATCCCGAACCCAATGCCTCATCTTCCCTTTGTGCTTGGGTTTTTTGCGTGTTTTGATGCTGTTTCTAAAACTTCGTGGCTACCTTGGCGGTGTCAGAAATCTGCACCTTTCTGGCGACCTGAATGCGAAGGCGCACCGGGTAGAGCATAGCATAGCGCACATTGGCCTTCTGCAATGTTCGCTTAATGTCCGCATATTTGTGCCGTGCCACTATTGGTGTGAAATCTGGAAAGAGCGCCAGTTCGTTGCCTTGGTATGTGATGGTCCCCCGCTCTCGAGCCAGTCGGAGCACCACATCTTGGTCCTGGTAGTTAAGGAGCTGCGCTATTATTAACCTCGGAGGCGCCCCCAGCACCGCCCGCGGTCCCAGTGTTCGATGTGCTCTCTCCACTACAAAAGTACTGGAAAAGGACTCTCTGCCGAAGATGTCCAGCAGGACTATTTCAACAAACTGGGCCATGGGGCTAGTATTCGTGTACTTGGCCACATCAGCAATCCGTACGTTGTTGCGGCCTGAACGGGCCTCCAAATCTTCAGCCTTGGAGGCCATTGTTTTCAGTAAGCGTTCTGTCCTCTCTAGCCTCTTGCTGGTGGCAGGTTGCGAGTCTTCCAAGTTGGATATCCGCTGTTCTGCATCTCCAATGTAGGTACCGTGTTGTTCGAGTCACCCATTTATGTCATCTAGACGTGCAGCGAGGGTAGCTAGGCGAGTCTCAATTGCCCTGAAACTAGAAGGTTATTCTGCCATGATGGCAGCCGTACCATCTAGTGTGGGGGCTTCAGCATCCGGTGGCCCATCTGTATCATCACGACTGGGGGTCTTCGTGCCCTCAAAGGACAGTTAGCGCTGTTTGGGGTCTGTCTGCCCTATCGTGAAGTGCGGCCACTGGCAAGACGCCTGGTGCGAGAAGTACTGGCCTCTATGTAGGTCGCGCAGCTTATGCCTGCAGCGTGAGTCAAAGGGCTTCCAGCCAGGGAAATGCAACAGCCCAGTTAGTTAATGTAGGTCAGCAGACACGTCTATATAGGCCTGGTTTCAAAGGTGCAGTGTCTGACAGCTTAAAAAGAGAGAGTTCTGCACGTGGTTGCCTGTTGGGGGGCCTCTGTAATGGTGGCATACAGTCCCGCGGTAAGAGCTTTAGCGTCTAGCCACTATGCATGCCGAGTGCTGCTGGCAGGGGGGACTCAGCATATCTGAGGGCATGCTTTGGTGGCCTTGTGACCGCATTTCTCACTGTGCCGCTGTTCAGCGCATCTTCTCGGGTAGCCCCCCACCTTGTGTACTCATTGCTGTTAGGTGCCACAGTCAGTGCCCGAGGGCGTCAGGCACGTGAGCGGCGATGTCATCGCTGTTCTATCTGCAACCAGCACTCCCCATAGACCCGGATGGGCGACGGGGGCCACATCTGCCGCAGCGCCGCGCTCCCAGGACCTCGCCCGGGACCTTGCCCTCCCGGGGCCTCCGAGGGCCGCATCAGGCCCAGGTGAGCACGAGCAGCAGTGCCGCCGTAACCAGGCCAATCGCAGTCGCTAAAGGCTCAACGCTTGGCCACTGACTTGCAGCTCTCCGTCCGTGCTGCCTTCATCGGGACAGGGGCTGCATAAGCAGCGGGCGGCCAATTGCGTAGCGGGCGGCTCCGCAGCTTCGGAGTCAGGCGACCACCTTGGTCGCCGGATCGGCCACACCCCGTGGAACGTATGGTTGGTTGTGAAGAGACGGGGACAGAGCTAAGAACGGTTAGAGAACCATTAAACAAAAAGACTATGGGGCATATTCTCAAGGACTCATCGCCGAATTAGCGGCACTTTTCCGCCACGAAAGTGGCGATAGATTTATCGCCCTATTCACAAGCTTGCGCTAACAGCCGACATCGTCAGTTTACCTGCGATAGCTGCCGCTAAAAACATCGCCAGGGCTGACAGCGACAACTAACGCTAATCATATGCTGAGTAGGCATTCCAGTGCAAAAACTCACGATAACACCACTTCGCGATATTCTCAATGACCAGCCAGATCGGCGATGCGGTCCAAAAACAGGCGATAAGGCACGTTAGCAGCAGGGACTTAAGACCTGCTTTTTACTGGTCTTAAGTAGGACGAAAACCTGCAGTATAAAGGGAGCCCAGCCCAGAGCCACATCTGAAGACCAACAGATGCCATGGAGCTGTTGGGTCAGGTCATGTTGAGCAGTGTCCGGTCCCCCAACTCCTGCCACCGTCTCCCCACTGATGACTGTGGACACCATTTCCTCCATCTCATCCAGCTCCTGCTGTGGCGCTGGACTCCCACCTCCAGTCTGCATTGCGGCTTTCCGGTTGTTAGAGAGTTTCAGCTTGGTCTTGCGCTTCACATCAATCCAGCGCTTCTTGCAGTCGTCCACTTCCCTTCTCTTCACTCCGACTGCATTCTCCTTGGCCAAGAAGGACTGCCATATTGCATTATTAGTTGCCAATGACACAGTGGAGGTGATGAACAGTAGTTGGTGGTGTTCTATCACCTCCGTAATCAGGATCTTGTTTTCTTGCAGACTGAATCGCGGGTTCCTCTTCTTCTTCTCCTTGCTCTTCTCCTTCCCCGAGGTCCCTGGCTGATCCTCCGGGGGGTTTGTGGGGTTCTGGTTGGCCTCTGTAGTTGCTCCAGCTTCCTCCATGGTGCTTCTCAGTTGTTTGTATTTATTTATTTTTTTGCAGATTTTATGGTGATTTTTCCCACCTGACGTGGGAATAGCAAGCCTGGTGCTGCTTATCACTGATATTTTTATCGCTGTTGGGCCCATCGCCACATTTTTCACGTTCGGGTTTCCTTTTTTATCGGCGTCCCGGTAATTTTAACGCGGACATTTGACGCGTTATCAGGATACTATCACCTGTTGCCGGCGTGTTGAGAATACGACATTAACACGGCGTTAGTTTCCCGCGATAGACGGCGTTATGTAAAATTGCGTTGACCTAGGTTGGCGATAATTATCGCCCGTTCTTGAGAATATCCCCCTGCATTAGGGACCACTGAAAAAATTACGAGTTCGGGGAACCTCTTTCAAGAAATTACCCACAACCTTCTGACCGAATGACTGTATTTATATGTGAGGAAATTTGTAAACTTATGCATGGATTGTTTGACCCTAAAGGAAGGAAATCATTGAAGAGAAATAAACCTGTTTGATGAGAGACAGTATATACAACAGAAATTGCCTTGACGAAACAGCAAGTATCGCTGCAAAACATGTGTTGGCAGAAAACATGAATCACTATATAACTACAATTGCAATCATTCTTTGAGTTGTCACCGTTTTTTTTCTTTCAGAGCTTTTCGATCTATATAGCTTTTTTACTCCAGGTGATGTCCAAAATGCTATTTAGCTTTCCTTTTTCACCTTCTCCTTCAGCCATTGCTCTGTCTCTTCCCAGGTTCACAAATGATAGAATTGAATGTGTAATGTTCTGTTACACATTACGGGGCAGATTTACGTTCCCTGGCGCATCCCTGCAAATCAGCAGGGATGCGCCAGAAAGATGCGTGACTCAAGTTTACCCTTGCGCCACCACAGATGCGCCGCATTTACAATGCAGCGCATCATGGCGCATGAGATAAACAGATGCGTGACGCATCTGTCGGCGGAAGAGGTGGCGCAGTACTGGAGTCGTGTCGCAAGTGCGGCGTAACTCCAGTACTGCTCAGAGGTGCCCTATACCTAACATGATGCGTCACTCCTTACGCCTGCTTGTAGCAGGCGTAAGGATTGGCGCAGCAGGAAACGTAAAAGTGACTCCGTGAAATCTTGTAGATTTCACTGCGTCACTTTTACGGAGCTTTCCTAACGCAGGAACGCCCCCTGCGCCGGCACGCCCACATGAAACCTGGCGCAGGTTTCATGTGGCGCAGAGCTTACTAGCGTGACGCATCTCCCTAGATGCGTCACGTTGTCAATCCCCGCAGCATGGCGCATGATTTGCGCCGCCGCTGCGTCACAAAATGACATGCAACGGCGGCGCAAAAGTGGCGTAAGGGGCTTGTAAATCTGCCCCTACACATTTACAAACTCACTAAGTGTAAAAGCTGATTAGCTGCCCTTTCCCTTACTTTTTCAAAACCTTCAACCACTACTGGCAGTTCAGTTTTTTAATCCCTACTTCACTTTCAGTGCAAACTCAACCATTTATCGCACTATTCTTTTTTATTTCCAGCAACCAATGATATCTCATAATTCACATATCACCCTTGGGGTTTTCCAGGACCTTCGCTTTAGCAAGACCCTTTGCTCTAATGTGCCTTTATTCTGAACCTTTGTAATGAAATCTCAAAAGATCCGGCTGGAGATTCCTAGCTGTGTTTGTTGTGCTTGTTCGCCCATCCTGTGGTATTAATACTAATTTGGGCTTTCCATGACTTTACTTGGGTTGAGCTGACAGTGGTGTGGCCTTTTTCTAATTTACATGGCATCACAATGTTTCATCAACCACATGTAAAGTTAATTGTTAACCTATGGCCAGACCTCGTCGCCCCCACTCATGCATCTATCCAGGCCCCAAACTCAACACAGATTCGACACCAAACCAGTCAGGCTTTAAAAAAAAAAGAAAAAAAGAAAAATGTATTCAAAGTCTTGATTTCTTACTCACGACATTTAATAACTTTATAACTTTATTCTTCATGAAACTAACTTTTTTAGGTTCAAACAATGGTTGTTCTGTGCCTTTCATCATTCTCCATCACTGTCAGTGGGCCCAACTCGCAGAAAACAGACGTAAATCTACATCCCCACTAATACTCCAATGAACGGGTGCAGATTTACTACTTTTAAGAATTCACTTTGTCATTTAAACCCTGCAATCAGGATTATTACTAAGAAATACCATGCTAATTCCTTATAAATAAATACAATAAAAATGATGCTCCACATCGAACTTCCAGGTCAGGGCAGGTCTTAGCATCTGATCCCTTGGTGGTGGACCGCCTGCCAAATTGAGAGCTTGTCATGGGGAGTAGTCTTTGGGAGGGAACTCTGGGGACCGTCACCTGCCCTAAGGACGGCGAGGTGACTGCTACATAGTAGCTGACTACCCTGTGGTAGACGGGCCCTCAGGTCAGAGGTACTGGCCTAGCTATTGTTTAAGAGACAGCAGAAAATGCTTTGAATTGATAGGTCCTCTTGTGCTGGTTGAATCACTTTCCTTGATTAAACCTAAGCTCAATCCACTGGTTAAATATTGTGTTTAACATGGATTTCCTGGAGAAAAGGTATGGGTTGAGTCAGGTGTACCCTTCACCTTACCTACCCTTGCCCCCAACACACAGGTAGAACGACTGGGAAGACAAGAACATATCGAAAGCAGAAAATCAAATCAGGACTTTCCTTCAGCTTTCTCTCAAAGAGTTGTGTGCTTTTTACTCCTGAGATGAAACAATGAATTACAAACACAACCTAGGCACGTTATTAGGTTATTAACATTAGTCTCTCTGTGCCAGAAGAGTGAAAGTTCAAAAGCAATTCTGGTACGTAGGATAAAACAATGTTTCAGACTAAGCTAGAGGCAGCTCAGCACTTTGAAAACTCATTAAGTATGGTTGGCAGAAAGATTTAACACAGAAAAATATTTCAAAGGCATTAATGTGCTTATCTACATTATTGTCTTCCAGCTGTTATGCTTGTACAATATGAGAGCTCCTGGAACCTCAAAAGGCAAGATCACACGGATTGTCATTTTACACCCCTACAACTCTGGATTGAGGTCTGAATTATCTTCCAACTTCTCAGACGTTCTGAGTCACGTGCCCTGGCCTCATACTTGTGGGTCTCATTTCATAGCTCTCCTCATGGCAGTTTCCAACTGATAATGAATGAATGAAACAATACATTGAGATTAAAAAGCCATGAAACTGCATTTCCCATATACATCCTGGCTGATAATATCAATTTGTACTGTAGTAACTAGGGGCCAATTTATCAAGGGCTTGTGTTGCCCTTGCGTCATGCAAGGTGACACTAGGGCAACGCACGTCCTTAAGTGAGATTTATTATGCCACCCAGACCCACCTTGCCTGTAGCAGCGCAAAGGCAGCCCAAGTCACTGCCTTGTGTTACGCTGCTTTGGGTGGAGCTCTGGGGTTCCCATGTATCCATATCCAACCATGGTTTTTGGCACATTCCCGGTTTTACTAACACTAGCAAACCTGGGAATGCGTCAAAATGGTACTCCTTCCCAGGGGATGTGTAACGAGGAGATAGATGTTTATTTCTCCTTGTTTTTTCCACTTTCTACTTGGGCTGCATTTTGCAGAACACATAGAAAGAGGAAAAAGCCTCAGAAGACTGTTTTTGTGCAGGAAAGTGTCCTTTCCTGCGCAAAAACAATCCTAGGTGTAATGCAGGCATCCTTGCACCATGGTGCAAGGATACCTGTGTTGCCGCATGGCAGCCGCATGGGCGCCAGCACAGAGGGCGAGCAAAAATGCACCATATCTTAGCAGATATGGTGCATTCCTGCCCTTTCTATTTAACGCAGCACAGCAAACTGGCTTGCTATGTTGCATTGCACCAAATATTAGTAAATATGTCTCTAGATTTCTATAGTAATCTTTTGCCTCACCCACCTTCTAATCATTTTCAAGCTACTGGTAAAGATTCCTAGCACCACTTTACACAAGACACAGTCATATGAACAGTAACATTCAATCCTGTCAAACTACATAGACCTGTATCTGTGGACATGAGTATATGTCCTAGTATGCCACTGCTCCCTCCTCCCACAGTTAAAACATTATAACAGTATTCCTCCAGCCTATCTGACCAAGCACTGACATCAATCAATAATTGTCAATGCTACGTACAGGGGTGCGTTCATGGACCAATGCATGATGTCATCTGTGATCCATGGGTTGCTCGGTAGACAGCCAGCCATAATAGGATCATGCGGCAGGTACTGCTCACAAAACTTCAGGAACCTGTATATTGGGTACAAGAAACATGGTATACAAAAATGTAAGTATCAAACCACATATATATATGTATTGTGCATCACCCGCTGTCTTTAAGTAAGCCTTATCATGAACAGTCAATGGGAAAACCGGAGACTCTACAAAATTCTGCAGCTGTACCTTTTGAAATCAAGAATCTTTATATTTTTCTTTCCAAGTACCTTTTGTTTTGCAGATAGTATTTTTGCATGTATATACATATTTGGGTTATTTGTGAAGCATCATATGCCCCACAGACTAGTCTAAAGAACTGAAATGACTTATTGCACAAATAAGTGTAACAACTCCAAAGTTATCATTCAAACATATAATTTACAGTGGAAAGTAAGTGTTGCTAAGCAAGTGTGAGCTGCTAATCAATCAAACGCTTGCTGGAGGAGGAGAATTTTCAGAGCTTTAAAAGTTTCCTGAGCTTGGCATGGTCTTACTATTTTCTTATGGCCAGATGTACAAACTTTTAGCGATTCGGCAAACAGTCATAGGGCCAGATGTACGACCCTTCCAATTTGCAAGAAGCATATTGCGTCAATTTGCGGCTCGCAATTTTGCGACTCGCAAATTGGAATTCGCAACAGTCTCTCAGATACTGTTTTCTCTTCCTAATGGTGTCGCAAATCGCCTGCCTCATGAATATTCACGAGGCAGGTGCAAGTGGCGACCCCATTGGGAATGGCTAGCACTCAAAGGGATGGTGGCCTGCTGGGGTCAGCAGACCACCATGTCTGTGACTGCTTTTTAAATAAAGCAGTTTTTAAAAAAAAATGCAGCCCGTTTTCCTTAAAGGAAAACGTGATGCATTTAAAAAAGAAAAATGATACGTTTCTGTTTCAGGGCAGACCTATTTTGCGGTCGCAAAAGGGCCGATTGCCCATTTGCGACCGCAAAAAACGGTCGTACATCTGGCCCTCAATCCCTAATTTAGCAACTCCAAATTCCGAATCACTATGAGTGACTTCCTAGTTGTGATTCAGTATTTGTATGTATTAAGCATTTGCAAATTCGACTAGTCGCATAATTTAGTTTTTGCATGTGCAAAAATTACCACCAACTTGAAACAGGTTCTACTTTGGTGCAGCCTATATAACCAGCCCCAAAATGCATCAGAACCTTTCACAATGGCGTTTTTGAATGTGTTGGCGGGGAGGATTCTGGCTGTTTTGAAGAGGAGGGGGCAGGAAAGGATTTTTAAGGTTAAGATAATCCTTTTTGAAGAGACAGAGGTGAAGATCTGTGACAAATATTGGCCAGTAGTTAGGTCATTTTAGATCTAATTGCTGATTTAGAACAACTTTTAGAAAGACCGACAGAGAGAAGTAATGCAATTCCACCCAGTGCACAAGTGCATACACCTTTTAGCTTCTAAACATTACCAGGGAGTAATTGCAGTAGCAGGGGGAGTTTCACAAAGTACATTACCCCATTTCTTTGTAGATTTTGAATCTGATGTTCTTACAAATTAATCAGTATATATATTTTTCTAGCTCACAACAGGAGTTACAACAAATTAAACTTTTTTATCATATTGCACAATTCTTACATGTTGTAGGTTGTGTTGATGGTACTCATATTGCAATATGCTCGCCATCTGCAAATGAGTTCTTATACTGTAATCATTAAAATAGCCACTTACTCAACATACAGGTTGTGAGTGATGCCTCCTGTGTATTTAAAGACCTTGCAGACAACTCTCCTGGCAGCACTTCCGACTCTTACATTTTCTGACACAGTGGGAATTTATAATCTCCTTTCTGGAGATGACTTGGTGATGGATTTTGGGGAAAGATTTACTAAGAATTCACGCAAAGCAGTGTAGGAATGTAACTTCCTGCGTGAAAGGAAGAGCGCTGAAAAGTGCAATTTTTACAAAGATATAGCGCTCTTCAGCTCTCTCCCAGTGGCGGCGCACTTGTGGCTGCATAACGCCGACATAGGCACTGTTGCGCCATGTTGCAAGGGTGCCTGCATTATGGGCAGGATTGTTTATGTGCAGGAAGCGATACCTTCCAGTATAAAAACAATCCAAGAAGGCATTTCCCTCTTTCTATGTCTGATGCAGAATGCTCACTGAGGAACGTGCAGCCCATAACGATAAGCTATTTGGGAAAACCTCATTCAATGTCTCGGTGCAATGGTGCCTGCATTGGCACTAGGCTGCCGAATTGGCACCAGCACAGGGGAAAAGGAAAAGAATGCACCGTATTGGATAAATATGGTGCATTCCTGCCCTTTCCCTGTGGCGCAGGGCAGCACTGCAAGGTAACTTTCTGCACTGCCCTGTGCCACCATTTCGGTAAACATGCCCCTTAGTGTAATAAGGAATTATTAGTGTAACACGTATGGAGAAATTGAGACGAGGGCCGAGACAAGAGAGATGGAAAGAAATGCAGAGATGATTGAGAGCGACAAGGAAACTAGAGCAAAGAGGAAGGATGAAGGAAGAAAAGAAAAGGACTAGGTCAAGTAACAAACAAAATCATAATTTGAACTATTGTAATTTCAGCCTTGGGGAAAGCAGAAGTTTAAAGACCCATGTGTTCAATGAAGAGAGTGAAAAACTGCAATCAGCACTTTTCCAAAGTACTCCATAATACCACAGGTCATTACTAAAGGTCCTATGAGTGAGATACAAATACTTGCTGAAGGAGGCCGCACAACCTTCAGCCATTACTTATGAGTTGCCAAACAGGCCAAAATTAAATTACTTCATATGTGACGTATATTGGCACATTCTTCACAGTGGTTCACATAGCAAACAGATTGGTTTATGTATGAAAACTTTTGGATGTGCCTTTCTGCACACTGCACTGATTCACACAAGTTGAATTGGTTTACGTGCACTATACTGGTTGGTATGCAGGAACACTGGTCTGATTAATCTGTATGCTGGTTAATGCTGGGTAAGTTACTGATACACTGATGAGGCACATTGGTTTGCGTGACAAAGCATACGGTTTAAGGTTTATGTTCCGAATATACCGGTATATATCAACAGCACACTGCTTTGTATCTTTAGTGCACAATACTGGTTGGTAGGCATACTCTATTGGTTTTTCTTCATAACTAATTAAATACTATGGTTTGCATGCATATGCTAGTGCTGTGAATGGGTAATACACAGATACACACGTCTAACTTATTAGCTGAGCTGCATAATGTATTGGTTTTCTCTCATATAATACTCGTTGTATTCATAGCATACTGACTGACGTGCATATCTTATTGATTTGCGAGAGTAATATTTGGGTGTCAATGTTTAGTGAATGGCTTCATATATATACTATATTGGTTTACTGTTGTAATGTTCTGGTTTTTGTGTCTAATATATTCAACCGATTATGTAATCTATTGGTTTGAAAGCATTCCATTCAGAATAGAATGGCACACTCACATAATTGCATGTTTGTATACATAATACACTGTTGTTTTGTAACAAAGAGAGCAAAGCTTAAACAGCGGACTAGTGGTTCTGCACCTCACATCAGTTTCCCAAATTCAAAGTTCCTGTGCACTGAAACCCCGGCACCAGCCGTTACGTGATGCCTCTGTGTTTCAGATCATGAAAGATGCAGCTGCAAGTGGGTGTGCATCAGGAAAAGAAGTCCAAGATACTCTTGTAATTTGAAAAGTCTTTATTTCCCATTCCAATGACACATTAAGTTCAGCCAACGTGTTTCGTTCTCTCCCTGAGAACTTCATCAGGGCCAAAAGTAGAATTCAATGCGGACTGTCAACCATTGAATTCTACTTTTAGCCTGATGAAGTTCTCAGGGAGAGACAGGCATTAGCTGAACTTAATATTGTCGTTAACTACTGGAATAAACACCCACTTGCAGCTGCACTGTTGTTTTGTGATATACTGATTTGTAAATGTGATATATTGGTTGTAGTGTACAGTCTATCAGTTTGAAAGCATTCCATGCTGGCTTGCATGCATGCCATACTTGTTCCAATACAAAAAAGGCTGGTTTACATTAATACCATACTGATTTGCATGTCTAATACACTGATTGACAAACACATTACTATGACTCATACACAAGATATGTAGGTTTATTCTGGTGATGTCTTAGTTTCTGTGTGTAATATATTGGCTACAATGTTCAACCATTGGTTTTAAATGTTACATGCTGATTTGCATGCATGATGTTCTGGTTCTCTTATTTAACATACTGGTTTGTATGTTTAACATATTGGCTTGGTTGTGTAAAGTACTGGTTGGCATGCATCATTGTATTGTTCACATGAATAGCACCTTGATTTATAAGCACTGTATATGTTTTTGTATAAATAATATACTGTTTTCTAAACATTACATAATGATTGGTGTGCACAACACAAATACACATATTGTAAGTGTGCCCTCTGCAAACTATTTATTTTTATAAGGCCAATCACACTGGTTAATAAACAGCAAATACCTTGTATTGAATGGGCTTTATATTGAAGCCTGTACTTCATGGATTAGTTTGCTTGCAGTCTGCTATGCTTTGACTGAGCAAATTTGAGGAGGCAGAGACAATGACAGAGGTCACAAGGTCTCTGGAAGCTGGAGGTGATGTTCATAATTGCAAGGTTATGCTTTTAAAAGTAATATTTTACATTTTAAACTGCTTTGTATTTGACCTCTGAAGTTTTAATTAGTTGATTATAAAGTAGCATTTAACCATAATTTTAAACAGTGTGCTCATAGCTGCCATGTTTTAAGTGTTCTCATTTATGACATGTCCATGTTACTAATGTGTTTTTATATGTGATTTCAATCCTTTGACATTTTAATATGAGTGTAACAAAGCAGGTATATCCATATAGAGAACGTTTTCTGAAATTATCACTTTTTCTGAAATGTTATGGGCCCAAAGAAGCCTTAATAACCTGCTGTGCCCTGGGGCAGTGAGAATAATAAGTGAATATATTAGCACATCAGAATTTATATCTGCCACGAAGTAGATCCTGGTACCCACAAATAGGCAGAATATGCACAAGCTGAAATCTGCAGACTTTCTAGCTGCATCTTGGTCTATCAAGAGTCAGTCCCAGGGAACAGCCACAGAGGCAGGCTAGAGCAGCAGGGCTCCACATTCTGACTCTTAGAACACTGGAAAATCAAAGTTTGACACTGAGAGTTCCTGGTAGTATTTGAAGGTTCGTAGCTTTCATTGGTGCAGCAGGTGCGATGGCACAAAGGCCTGGAGGCTTGAAGGGTCCACTGAATTGCTGTATTTAACAATTCAACCAGTGGCCTGGGTGGTCCATTTTCCTCCTTACACTAGGGTCCAAGGCAAACTGGCTACACCACTAAGTATTTCCTCCAGAATAATAGCCCTTTAATGAAAGAAATTCCACCAGTGTATTCACTTCTAGATTTAAGCCTTCAACCAGATAATGAAGACACTACATAACCAACCTTTAGATCAAGGGCCTAGAATAATGTACCACAAGGAACCTATGAGGCGCTGCTCCTTCCTCGTATGTGACACATCGGGAAACTCCTACCACCTCCTTCCTTTGCCATTCACTATTCCCTTTCTCTTCTCTTTCATCTACACCTTTGCTTCCAATCGTTTCACTCTTTCCCTGCCCTTCTCTCTTACTTTTTCGCCCTGTCCCTACTGTTCCACTTCCTATCTACATACTTTTGCTAACCTTCCTATATCCCCCATCCACTCCATTGTCTCCTCCTTCTCCCCTACCTTTCTCTTATTTTCCCCTCACGTCTCTTCTTCTCTACATTTCTCCCCATCCTTTTGTCTGTACCTTCTCTTACCTATGTCTCTTTTTGCTCCTACATTCTGCTCATTTGTTGTCTCTTTCCTTTTCTCAAATTCCTCTTCCTTCTACTTACCTATATCTTCCCCTCACACTCCTCTCGTTCTTTTAGTCTCTTTTCCTTTTTGTTTCTTCTACCATATTAAACATACCCCCTCCTTTATCTTTTACCTCAACTTCACTGTCCTCTCCCTTTGTCTCCACTTTTCCATGGACTTCAATTCACCAACATGCCAGGTGTAGCAGAAGTGACATTACACACCTTTTGACCTTATTTTGAAGCAATAAACATGACATCATATGACCTTTGGCCCTGAATTTTCCCAGCAAGTGATGCTACTTGACCTTAACCCAGATGATATCACAATCATTGACATCAGTGAAGTTACATCATAACTGTGTCATTAATTTAAAAATACAATACAACTTTCTCTTTTGACTACACCTATATTAATGTGCTGACAAAATCTTTAAAAGTGGTGGGGTGTAATACAATATGTGCTCTACATGTATTGAGCAAAGCAAATGAACCAGAGGTCTTTTGAATGGATTTGGAGGTAATGGGTTTCCCCACAAACATTTTTTGATAAAATTGGTCAAATAGTGCATTTTAAAGCAAACGTTTCACATAAATATGTTAAAAAGCAATGGAATATGAAAGGGCACTTGTTCAAAAATAAAAGTCCTTTCATGGTGTCCCAAGGCAATGAACCCTGACATTCCACAGGAGTTGACCCCCTTTTTCTCAAAATGGGCTCTGGTAGCCAAAAATTACTTCCATTGTGCCCAGGCCAGCATTTTGCCATGGGTGCCCCCGGTATGAAATGGGTGCCCACTTATGCAAACAATTACATAAAATATGCCAGTTCTGAAATGTTGCCATTAATGTTATCCATGTACCATGAGTGACCCTCATGTCAAGATGTACCTCTACCATGATAGGGCAGGCATATTGACATATTTGTCCCCCGCATATATGCCACAGCTGTCTTTCTTTATGCCAAGAACCACCTCCAATGTGCTAGGGCCAGCATTTTGTCATGGATGGCCCATACTAAGAATTGCCTAAAGTATGCCTGTGCCAGCCTTTTGCCATGGATGTACCACATATCAAGTATTAACTCTAGTATGCCAGGTCCCAATAGCAGGCTTGCATGCATAACACCGCTATCTCACTCATAATAATTTAGAGTCATTGACTCACATTCATTATCACTCACTTGTACTCATTCATTCTCACTCTTGCACTCAATCTTACACTCACTCACACTGGGTCACTCATTGTTACACTGACTAACTCACACCTACTCACTCTCACTGACTTGCACTCACTCTTACTCTCACTCCATCATTCTCACTCGACCTGACTCATTCATACTTACTTAGAGACTTTTAGGGCCTTATTAGGAGTTTGATGGTCCATGGACCACCGTACCAGTGGTGGAGGTCCAACTGCTGTGAGCTTGGCTGTCCAACTGCCGTATTAAGAGTTGGGCGGACTGGTTTTCCCCAGACTGCCGCCAGCCAACTCTGACCGCAGTGGCCACGGAGCAGACCTATGAGATTGTGGGAGGCTCAGACTGCCAGCGAAACCGCACGTCCAATTATGAGTTGCTTTACAGCCCGTGTGACCATGGTGGTACAACCACCACATCTGAAAAGGTGGAAAGGGAGGGATATAAGCCCAAAACTCCCCTTTACTCATCTCTACTCATCTTCAACCATCATGGAGCCCATCGGACATGTCCTGTTGCTGCTCTACCTGCTCAACAACATTCAAAACCCAGTCCGTTGTGGAGGAAATCGGTGAAAAATACAACTACCTGTCACCATAGACTCCTCTGCAAAACGATACCCTGCCATGGACCAGGTAAGGGAGTTGGGGGTCCCTAAGTAATTTGCGTGTTTATAGGGACCCTGCCTGGGATTGTCTCATAACAAACCATCAAAACTATATCTGTAGGAAGCCCTCCTAGGCCAAAACATTGGTGCTGCACGGGCACACTGTACAAAAATGGACATGCATTTACTAATTATATGCAGTGATAGTGTTGTGTGCATAATTGTTTGTAACACAACAGCATCTCCTAAACACGCTCTCACAGCTATTAATGTCTGTCACACAACTTTTGCCCTTTCTCACTTGTCTCACATGTTACTACTGATCTTCTCTAATCAGGCAGCTTACCATTTCCCAGGTTTTGGGAAAGTGACATTGAAGTGACTACAACTACCATGAGGCCTTGTGACTGGAACTCTAATCATGATGCTACACTCCTTTTGCCCCTTCTCATTTGTCTGCCATGTTACAGCTGATCTACCCTAGTCAAGCAGGTTACATTTGTCAAGTGTTCCTAAAGTGAGAATGAACTGACTACAATTACCATGAGGCCTTGTGACTGCAACTCTAACCAAGATGCTACACTCCTTTTGCCCTTTCCCACTTGTCTGCCAAGTTACTACTGATATTCACAGATCATGCAGGTTACCATTTGTCAAGTGTTGGTAAGTTGAGATAGAAAAACTACCACTACTACAATGACGCCCTGTGACTGTAATTCTAACCAAGATGCTATACCTCTTTTGCTCCTCTCACTTGTCTGCCATCTTTCAACTGATGTTTACTGATCATGCAGGTTACGTTTGTCAAGTGTTGGTAAGTTGAGATAGTAAGCTACCACTACTACCATGAGGCCCTGTGATGGAAACTCTAACCAAGATGCTATACTACTTTTGCCCCTTCTCACGTGTCTGAAATGTTACTACTGATCTTCACTATACAGGCCACTAGACTTGACCATTTGTCAGGTTTTGGGAAAGTGGCATTAAAGTGACTACAACTACCATGCAGCATTGTCACTCCACCTCTAACCAAGATGCTGAACTCCTTTTGCCCCTTCTCGCTTGTCTGCCATGTTACTACTGATCTACAGTAGTCATGCACCTTACCATTTCTCAAGTGTTGCTAAAGTGACATTAAAGTGACTAAAACTACCATGCTGTCAGGGGATCGCTTTCACACACATCAGGACAACCTCTGGCCTGCATGATCTGTCTACATTCACAGGGTACTCACATTAATCATGTGGCAATACTTCCAGGGTAGGTTGCATTTGATCTCTAAATATATATGTTATGCTCCGGAATATACTTTTCTCTATGCCCCTTAAATATGAGAAAAGCCCTTTATTTTGTTTTTCTTTATGTTAACATACACGTTTGTTTATCTAGTGATTCCTGTTTCCCACTTACAGTAATCACCATTTCTTTAATCACATTGAGTGCATCAGTATGGATGTGGGCGTAATCATGTAATGCTCCTCACATGGCTATAACATGTGTTTCAGCACATTCCTGGTACACGTTTCCTTAACGGCCATTTCTGGAGCATATAAAATCCTGGGCTTCTGTTGTTCATCGCTTGGCATTGTTTCCCGCGGAGAGCTTGCTGCTTCTTCTTTCGTCGGCGGTGGACGGTGGCTGTTTTCATCGGGCGAAGAGCAGATTCCTGCGAGCCGGCTCCAACATTCGTCTCGTCACGACGCGCACAATGCGATCTACAGCCAGTGACTAAAACCATTAATGAAGACGCTGCTCAGCTAAGCGACAGTCTTTCTGGAATACTCGTATGGCCTTGTACTTAAAACTGTACACGCTTGTACTTAGCGATGTGATTGCTAGTAGGTGATTAATCTGGGACATACGTGTTAGTGACATTGGTAAACAAAACCATCATGGCATTTGTACATCAGAAATTTACCCCTAGCGGTTATATAGCATTTATATATTAGGTAAGAATATGAATTGATATGCAATATACGAGCACTTAAATGCAAAGTGAAACAGAATTGTTCTTATGTTGATATATATTTTCTTGTCTCTTGTGTCTCTTAAGGAAGACTAATCTTTGACACTAATCGTTTCTTGTGTAACACATGAAGTGGTGAGAGAAGTTATCTCTCCGCAATTCAGAACTGCACATAGTAAGACACGCCTTGATGTTCCTAAAGTACTTACCTTCCAGTAGGAAGAACAGAAGTTAGCGCAAAGTGACTAAACAAAGTCGTGATTAGTCTAGTGTACTCAACAGTAATAGTTGTGCATGCACACGCTCCATGTCCTCTGTACTAACATACCTTCTATTTGCCATTTAGATACAGACACCTGCAACCCGGAATAGAAACCCGGGTGGTCCAGGTGATAGAACGCAGCAGTGTCTTTTTCTCTTGTCTCTTCTCATCCACTTCCCTTTCCGTCTCGGAACACCTGCCAAGGACTCCTGTTCTCCTCAGCAGCTTTGAGAGGTGTTCTGGTAGGTCAGGGAGCTATTTATCGCTCCTGTAGACGGCCTGGTATTCAGGTGAGTGGTCACGAGCTAACATATGCAGCCTTGCCACTCCAACTCTAACCAAGATCCTGGACTGCTTTATCCCATTCTCACTTGTCTGCCATGTAACTACTGATCTTCACGGTATTTTCAGGATATAATATAGATACATACATTCGCCTTACAGGGATTCTGGTGAATATTTGTGGAAACGGAAGGGGCGAGTTGACTGTTAATTGAGGACCGAAATCGCCTTTATTTTGGCTGAAAGGTCGGATGCTGGAGTTCCCTGATTTTATTGAAAGAGAGGTATGTATTGAGGTTCTAAACATAGATAGTGGGTACGATCTTATCAGGTATATCTTTTTTGAGACCGAAGGATGTCATCTTTAGTGTTTACAAGTGCTGACTCCTCTATTTTATCGCCATTGGCACAGGGATGGTTCACGTAGAATATACAGGAAACCCTTAATTTGGTTATGGGCCTGTCTCTTTTTTTATATCTATGATGCCCTACTAATAAATGATATGGTCTTTTTAGATCTTCGCGATACAACCTGACCAGAAAAATTGGGTCTCACGCTTTCTGGAACTCCTAGAATGTATGGAAAATACTCAGGAGTTTGCATCTAAAAAATCTTGAAAGGTATTACACCTATAGAGTTTCACACCTGGGTGTTTTATAATGAAACTGGTTTGAATGCGGTAGTGTTGGGTATTATTTTGAAATGACTGTATCATCAGGTTATAAATGGTTTTACTAGAGTCAGAGGGTGAAAAAATTATTCATGTGTTATTTATGCTTTTGTATTCTCTTTTTTCTTTTGTATGTATGATGTAGACAATACATTTCGTAGCTGGGAGATATCTACATTCCTGAAGAAGGTGGTTGCTATATACTTCTACCCACCGAAACACGTTGATGCTTCTTTATGTATAGACACTAGGGGGCAGATTTACAAGCCCCCTGTGCCACCAGTACATCACTTTTTGTGACGTACTGGAGGCGCAATCCACTTCTCCATATTTACAAGAAGAGGAAAAGCCACCCTGCGTGACTTTTCCTCTCCTTGTAAATATGGCCCCTTCACACGCAACACTTTGCGTGGAAGGGGCGTTCCATGGGTGTTGCTGTGGGTGTTCCCATGCAACACCCATGGAACGAGACACATTTCCAGATTTACGAGAAATCGTAAATCGGGAAATGCGTGTTAATGCTATGCCTCCCCAGGGGAGGCGTAGCGAGGCGCAACAAGGAGAAATGTTTTCATTTCTCCTCGTTTTTGTTTCCTGTTTCAATGTGTGCTGCAGAATGCAGCACACATTGAAAGAGGAAATCACCTCTAATGATTGTTTTTGTTCAGGAAGGGTTTCCTTCCTGAACAAAAACAATTATTGAAAGAATGCTGTTTTTCAACTTCTATGTGTGCTAATGCAGCACACATAGAAGTTGAAAAACGGCATTTCAGATTGTTTTTGTTCAGGAAGAGAACCCTTCCTGAACAAAAACAATCTCCCCACGACGCAGGCATCCCTGCGCCGGCGCATGGCAGCTGTTTGTGCGCCAGCGCAGGGGGAAGCACAGAGATGCGACATATTGTTGTAAATATGTCGCATCGCTGTGCTTTCCAAACTAACGCAGCACGGCGCAGCAAAATGACTTGCTGCGCCGTGCTGCGTTAGTTTATTGTAAATCTGCCCCACTATCTTTAGGATGTTTGCAAGTCAATGGAAAAATACTATGTAAAGCAATCCGACTGTGACAGATAATCTATTATTGACTGGTGTTTCTGTACAATGATATGAGCTTTCTGTCTATTGTTTTCTCCCCGCTCTTTTGTGTACAAATTGTGAAATTTCTATGTGTGTTTTTTTATGTGACCCTCCCTTGATACAATATAGGTTTTTATGCCTTTTAATATATATATAACAATTGAATGTGTTGAAGAAATGTAATGGTTAACTGAAGGCTTTTTTTAAAGAAAATGTTTTAAATTATTGTAATAAATTGTCTTAATAAGATTTAATAAAAACCATTCTTTAGTATTTTAGATTTGTGAATTTATGTTCTGATGATGCGGGATGGCTATATTGTGTGGATGTAATTGAATTGATTGATTATGCCAAAGAGGAAATTTGGTCTTTGACTTGACATCTGTATGATGTGTCAATAAAGTGACATACATATTTTCTGCTACAACTCTGTATTGGAATCTCACATGTCACCCACATGAAAAAGCAATATCAGTCAATATGATTACATAGAATCAATGTGAGAACCATTCTAAGGGCACAATGAAAACACTCTCTGCAGGATAGCCATGCCTCTATCGGGGGGGACTGTGGCCCAGGGGCACAGTACATTTTGCACATGTCTGACAAACTCCATGTGCACTGTACCTGGGAACTGAAGTATATCAGGAACAACCAATAACATAACCAAGTGCCACGCATGTGTAGGCAATGGGTAAGTGCAACTTATGAAAGCAAACACAAAACTAACAGCATGAGGCACACATCTAGATAAAGTAGCTGTAAGGTACACACTACAAAATGGACACATGTCCATGCAGAACTTCACAACGGTATGGCAAGTTGACACCCTCCATGGGTGGAAAAACAAATATCTAACTTCAACACATCAAAAACATATCCAACCTACACCGTACAGAGAAGTGCAACCTAAGTGACGCTGACAGTGGCCAGGCCAAGCTGAAATACTTACTGCATAATATGTCACCCAATGCTATGTCTGCCCCATCAGGATGTCAACCCACATAGACATCCATCCAACATTTCCCCTTGTCCTGTCTAACTCCAGCCCTGGTTCCAAGGTCACATCATACTAACCACTTCAACTGGATCAGCAATCAGGGATCAAACAAACACAACTTTACTCACACATCACTAACTAAACATTTACATCAAATAAATAGGAAGGTAATGGCAGGACTAATGTCTTCCAAACTGTGATAGTTTTTAATGAATGGATTTAAAGCAGTCCAAGAAAGAAGCAAAGGCCAATGGCCAGTCAATTCATTGTCCATGTGCCACAGCACAGAACTGTACCACCAAACGTGCCCTTACTGACACTGCCAGGGAACCTCCTCACAAAGGGGCATCCATTAGGCATAGTAGGCACCTAGAAGATGATATTTGGGAAAGGGGGGCAGAGGTTTAGGAAGGGGTGGGCTTGTCTGTGGGAGGTGGCTTTTTGGGTTTGGGGTCTTTGGCGCTGGGTTTAGGAGGTGTTTTTCAGTTTTTTTCTTTTTTGGGCTGGGTACAGGGGATGGGGAGGCTGGTTTCAGGGGTGGAGTGGGAAGTGGAAGGGATGGGTTTGGGTGTGGGAGGGGTTTTTGGGGCTTTGGGAGGCGTGGGGTTGGCTTTCACAGGGGTAAGGGCAAGGGCAAACATGACAGATTCACAGTGAAAATGGGTATGGTGTTCGAGATGGGGTTTTCCGATTGGGAGGAAGAGAGAGTGGAAGTGTGAAATTGGTCTGCTGTCTGCACTGGGTGTTGTGTTGGTGTCTGTTGTGCGGGTGACTGTGAGCATTTGCATTTTTTTGGTGGGAGTGTTGTGGATGTGCTGGGTGTTGTGGAGGGGTCTTTGGCTGTTTGTGTGGTGTCTGGGGATTAGGGTGTTGTGGAGGGTCTATGGCTGTTGGTGCAATATCTGGGGATATAGGTGTTGTGGAGGGGTCTGTGGCAGCTGGTTCAGTGTTTCGGGATATGGGTGTTGTGGAGTGGTCTGTGGCTGTTGGTGCGATGTCTGGGGATATGGGGTGTTGTGGAGGATTCTGTGGCAGTTGGTGCAGTGTCTACATGAATGCTGGATGTTGTGGAGGGGTCTGTGGGTGTGAGCGTGGTGTCTGCGGGTATGGGTCTGTGAAGGGATCTGAATGTGTTGCTCTATGGAGGGATCTGTATTTGTTGCTGTGGTGCATGGGGATATGCTGTGGGTGGTGAGGGAGTAGAGTGTCTGCTGTGTGCATGTATGTTTGAGTTTTTTTGAAGTCTTGAGTTTGTGTGAGGTGCTTGTATCTGTTGAAGTGTGTGCATGCTTAGGTGTCCATGTTATTGGGATAGGAAAGGGAATAGGGAATGTGGAAGGGGAAGGGGCAGGAGGGGGGTGGACGGCTGGGATGGGTGGAGGGCTGCTGTGAGGGAGGAGGCCAGAGCCTGAAAGGATCTCTGTATGGCAGACATGGCAGTGTGAATGCTTTCCAGGTAGGCAACCACGTGGGTCAGCTTGTTGCCTTGCTCCTGGATGGCATTCACTCATTCACCAGCAACCACCCTACCCTACCCCATCCACAACTAGAGTAACACAGTGACATTGCATGCACTCTACTCATTCACTACAAACTAACCCAAGACAAAGTTCAATGTCTCAGCACCCACTACAAAACTCCAGAAATCAAAGATATACACCATTCAATTCCATCTACCACACATTTCCACCATCACCTACAAACAGTACACAACTCTATCCTATACCACTAACCAATCCACTCATCACAACACAACCCGAATCCACACCATACTTAACTATATCCCATCCAGACACACACTGCCCGCTCAAATTGCTCCTACCAGACCTCTTTTTGTCCCTAACAAACCTATACTCAGCCTTCCATCATTTCTCCGATCAACACCTCCTCTTCTTTCTACCACAATGATACAACTGCACAACACGCACACTCCACTGCACCACACATATTACCTCTTGTAGCAATCAAGTTTAAGACAAACACTCTTAACTCTAATTCATCCCCTCTTACACACAACATACACTCTACACACAAACACATCACCACCCCTTTACCTTACAACGTCCACTCACAAACAATACTATACAAACAAATCTATCTCATAAAAAACAAGCATTTGCAATGCAATAGGTCTCGCATTTATGAGAGCTTGAGCTATTGGCATTGTAAATGACAAAGCCTTTTATTTATGTGTTGTTTTTAAAATAAATAAATAAAAGGCATTGTCATTTACAATGCCAATTGCTTAAAATCTTGCAAATGTGAGACGTATTGCATTGCAAATGAGTTCTGCGCCGTGTTATACATTTTTTTTTAAAAAGCGTTAAGAGAGAGCGTGTCCTGCCTGCAACAGCAGGCAGGACAAAGACTTTTGAGAAATAGTGCTTGGATGCTGTAATTAAAGTCTACCAATTAACAACACATGTAACAGGGGATGTCGCCATGGGAGGTTAAAAAAATGAAACTAGGCGGTACTAAGGAGGGACTACTACGCCTATTGACCAATGAACAGCCGCAGTTTACAGTGGACAATGACACAAGCCAATGAAAAATATGGGCAGAGAGTGGGCAGAGTTTCAAGTCCCTACCTGAATACAGCATGCCGGCAGAGTAGTGCATGCGCTGCCCAGGCTCGACCTAAAAAACTGTTTATCAGGTGTTGTGCTGAGGCCAGGCAGAGACCTGCGGTGTAACTGTGGTCAGGCAAAGCCCTGTGTTTTAAGTCAGGTCAGCCAGAGTCCTGTGGTGTAACTAAGGCCAGACAGAGTCCTGTGGATTAACTGAGGCCTGGCAGAGACCTCCGGTGTAACTGTAGTCAGGCAGAGCCCTGCGTTGTAACTGAGGCCAGGCAGAGCAGCCAGGGGAATCTGGTGCTGGACTGTGGTCCGGCCAGTGGTGTGACAGTGGGCACGCTGGGCCCTGTGGGATCACTGAGGTTAAGAATGCTCAGTCTATGGCCTGCTGCGGTTAGGTAGGGCTCCCTGGGTTTACTTTGGTCACTGTGATCATGGAGAGAGTGTTTGTGTCCCGCTGTGGTCCTTCCTCTGCAGATGAGCCTAGAAGCCCAGCGGGCGATGCAGTTAGCGCTTGGAATGTTCATTTCTGGAATGAACACGCAGCACGTGTGCCCAGTACTGGGTCGGTACAGTAGGCACCATACAGTCACTGGGAGGCAGCTGAAGGGGTGGAGCTCCAGCTGTGATTGGGGCACGGGTAAGTAATGAATGTACAGATGTCAGAAGTATGAAAGGCTCTCCCCCCCACAGCGTCCTGGCACATTTACTCATGAGCTCTGAATTGAATTACGTTTGAATGTATTTATTTATTTGTCTGTGTGTCTGTGTGTGTTCATATATTATTTGCTTTGTGTTAATTGTTGTATGTATATATCGATGTATGTTGATGATTTGTTCATGTATTTAATTGTTGCATTTATTTATTTCATTTATTTATTGATTACCTATTTAATTCATTGTTTTATGTACGGATATATTTTGTATACCTCTTTTATTTGGCGGTTTATTGTGTATTTCTCAGTAAAACTGTGTATTTTGTGTGTGAACCCTGAGCAGGGCTGCCTCTGGTGCAGGAGCTCCATATCCCAGATGTTGTCACCTCTGTACACCCACATCTGCGGGTGTGCGCCATGTGTGCTCTTGGTGCCATACTTAAATCACACTCTTAATGTAGCACACACTTGCACGAGCGTGGACGACTCACCCCTGCGATGCTGTGAGGGTTGGTGGGTGATGTCTGTCTGTCCAAGGAAGGGGATCTTCCTTTGCAGGCATGTGCGAATAGCCCCTTATTGGACCTGGGCAGGAGGCAATCCGATCAGGGGTATTGATAACGTGTGTACTGAACTGTGTCCAGTGATTCCCACTAATGAAATGACCAGGTGGTGTAGTGGCCACTAACTGCCATCTTGCGAGGCCAGCTGCAGGCAGTGACCATAGCCAGGGCACTGCCCACCCATGTCCAGTGTGACTCCAAGGCAGGGAGATGTGCCTGACTGACACCAGGTTCAGGTACCTTCCGGAAAAATACACATGAAACACGAGGGCCCCAGTCAAATAGAAAAACAGAAACCTGGATATTAAATCACTGAGTGCCTTATGGTTAAACGTATGGACTACTGAGCGGTCCAGTGTGTTGATTGGTGTATGGTTAGATGTGTTTATTGCTGTAGTGTGAAATGTATTGATGTATGAATTAAATGTATGGATTTCTGAGTGGTGAAATGCATTGATTGATGTGTGCTTAGATGAGTTTGGTATAGTGTAAAACATGCATTTGCAAATTGCACGCTCACCTCTTTGGGACGTCTTGGCGCTGAAGTACAGATATTTGTTGTCCCCCACCTCACTGGTTCTGTAGCCCAAGGAAGGATGAAAGGTGGGCTAGGCCCTCCGTGAGCAACCTGTGACCATGAGATCAAACTCAGATTTCTGGAGTGGATGCGTTCACCCCCTTCCCAACCACCAACCCTCTCCAATTCTCTGCCCTTCCCACCGCACCGGATAAGGAGTGCTTGGTGTATGTACATAGTTTACTTTTTCAAGTTGACCTGCGTTTATTGCCCACGTGAATAATATAATACACTTTTTAACTGAAACTCTTTTCTATTAATACACGTTTTGCCCCGGTGTGTTATTGGCTCCAATAACGTGTCAGCTCCCCATGATTTGCGGGTGTTTATGTATTGCCCGCATCACTTCTATGTAAAGCGCCAGCGACTTGAGGGCTTGTTAACGCTATATAAAACTCTAAAAACAATAAAGATATACATATATTACCTACTGGCGGTCGCCAGTAGATAGTTATAGTTAGGACCTTGTTTCTATTCAAAAAGCGTTTTTTTCTTTTGCCAATATCTTTGGCGCCGTTTGATGAATCTTCGCAAAATCTTCAAAACTAATGGCCCGCTCCGGTCCAGTCAGCTCCTGTCTTGAAAGTTTCAGGGTAATTCGTCAAGCGTGGACCGAGAAAAAAGGGGGGTCCCAAAATGTGTTTTCTCCATGTTAATTTCCATAGGAAACTTTAGACAAGGCTACAGCCCGAACTGCTGAATGGAATTACACCAAATTTGGCAAAAAGGTAGCTCTTGGTTCAGAAATCCCAGCAAGGATGCCCCACGACAGAAGGCCCGTCTCAGACATCAACATGACAACATCAAAGTGTCGCAGTGCCTTACTCCACTCTTCTTCACTCTGCCCCCCATGCAGAAAGCCCTCCTCTATCTACTCCTACATCCGAGCCTCTCTACCTGTAACTTGCACCCCCCTTTTTGCACATCACTCCGGGCGCCCGCCGCACACGCAAAAGGTGGGATCTACCCCTGTTGCCCTCCAATGCATCCTCTACCCCGCTGAGAGCTCCTAACACACCCTTCAGGGCCACCCGCCACCACCAGCTCCTCCCCTTGCCCCCACACCATGGATGCTGCCCACCCCCTGCGCACGCTAACATGGAATGTACATGGACTTACACATTACATAAAGAGGAAAAAAGTGCTCTCTTACCTTCAATCAAAGAGGGTGGACATAGCACTATTGTAGGAAACACACCTCAACACCCCAGAGTCTGAGAAGTTACGTAGGGACTGGGTGGGTACGGTGATCCACAGTAGCATAGGTAAGGGAGATACCCAGGACATGGCACCCACTAGGAAATGCGGGGTAGTGATCCTCATACGCAAATCTCTCCCGGCCACAGTGTCCAAGACATGGACAGACCCAGACAGGCGATACGCATTTGCAAGGCTGTGCATAGGGGAGGTCTCATTCTGCGCTGGATCAGTCTATGCCCCGATGGGAGCGAAAAAATCATTCCTTCTTCAACTAAACCGCCTCCTGGTGGAAATAGATGCCTTGCAGTACCTCATTGGCGGGGACTACAATCTGGCGAGGGACCCAGGTCTGGACAGAACGGGCCCCCTCGACAGAGGCAATGCCGCGGACAGAGCTCTAATGGACGACATACTGGCCATAAGATAATGGTCTGGTGGACCACTGGCGCCTCTGCCACCCGACTGACGCAGAATATGCATTCACCTCCCCGACCCATGGCACGCTCTCCTGTTTGGACTATTTCCTGGTCTCCCAGAAGACAGTGCAACCAGTCCGGGAATCCCACATTTTAGAAGCTGCACTTTCTGACCACTCACTGGTCCTCCTCTCACTGGAGGTGGAGCTGGCCAGACCATGACGCAAACCCTGGTGCATGAATAGCGCAATCACACTCCACAGGGCAAATCTCAACTGCGAGCACACCTCCAGGAATATCTCACCACTAACCAGGGATCCGTAGACTCGGACAGGATCCTCTGGGCCGCAGCGAAAGCTACCATTCGGGGCCAGCTCATGAGGGACGTGGCACAGGCCAATAGGCAAACAGTGGCTCTGCAGAAGGAACTAGAAAAGGACATTGCGTCCTATACCCGCTTATACACAGATAAACCAACCCTGCAGCACAGTAAATCCTTAGAGTAGGCCCGCATGGCACTAAATAGCCTCTTCACCTCAAAGGCAGGATACGCCTTACAAAGGAAAGAAAGGCACTACGAGCAGGGAGAAAAGGTAGGGACGCTACTGGTGGCACAGCTACGCCAAAGGTAAGCTGTCATGGCCTTACCCGCAATACAGTCAGCCAGTGGGACAACACTCACCCGCCCCCAAGATATTGTGAACAAATTTGCTCAATTCTACCAGACTCTTTACACCCCAGGGATGCAGGCTGATGAAGCTAAACTAACCACTTTTCTCACGGAGGTAACTCTCACCCGCTTATCGGACATGGGCAGAGAAATTCTTGAGGGAGAGATCAGAAAGGAGGAGATAGAGCAAGCAATAGCAAACTTTCCCTATCACAAGGCATCCGGCGAGGACGGCTTTCCAGCGGAATTCTATGAATGGGCCGGGAAGGGTGTGGTCGATACCCTACATGCGGCATTCCAAGAAGCAGAGCGCACGTCCTCTTTAGGTCCCCTCTCTAATAAAGCAGTGATTGCCAGGCAGCTATCTCCCCATATTACTGTTGAACTGCGATATCAAAAACCTGGCCAGCATTCTGGTCGCCCGCCTCCGCAAAGTCCTCCCCTCCCTAGTCCACCACACACAAGTAGGATTCGTACCCGGCCGCTCCTCCAGAAACCAACTGCGAACCCTGGCCCACACTTTATGGTCCACCAATCAATTGGCACTGTCACTCGATGTGGAGAAAGCGTTCAACCGCATCGAGTGGGACTATCTTTTTAAAGTAATGGCGCGATTCGGACTGAGTGATCAATTCATCGCCAAAGTACGACTGCTATACGACAACCCCACCGCCCACGTAAACTGCGGGGGTTTCGTCTCGTACCCATTTCTGATTCATCGGGGGACGCGCCAGGGTTGCCCCCTCTCTCTACTCCTCTTCCTCCTGGCTTTGGAACCCCTGGCAGCTACCATACGCCAATCGGCCAAAGTCACGGGCGGACTCCTCACGTTGGGAGAATCCAAACTCTAACTGTACGCGGACGGTATCCTGCTCACTCTCACGGACCTCCCAGCTCTCTACCGTCCCTGCTCCAAATAATAGACGACTTTTCCTCCTTCTCCGGCTACAAAATAAATTGGGACAAAAGTGAAGCACTGCCCATCTCTGACGGAACCACAAAGGCGGCCATACAAGGATTCCCCTTCTACTGGCAACCCTCGCGCCTCAAATACTTGGGTGTCTTGGTGAACAAAGGGATGGAGGGGATGGTCGCGGACAATCTGAAAGCCCTGCTCACTCAGATGCAACGTAACTTTGAAAAATGGTGCTGGGGCTCTCTATGTGGGGCAGGGTAAAGACGTACATATGGTCACACTCCTGCGCTTCATATATACCTTTAATAAATATCAAAAGGAGAGAGAGGAATGGGATAGACTAGTTCACTTCCCCAGGGAGTTATAATAATAATCAATAGGAGCTAACTATATGAATAAGAAACCTCTTATAATGTATGTCAGAAAAAACAATTCTGTTTTATATGAAGGCCCTCACCCACCAACCTAGTTGGTGGCATGCTTCATCATCGGGCCTCACCCGATGGTACCGAATGTGCCTCAGGTGTGCTACAACGTCTGCTTACAGCGGAGCGGATTGTGTAAAGTGAGTGTGCAGTGATAGCTGTGGTGAATATGAAAATAAAAAACTGTCCAATGAGTCCCAGGGTCCGCAGGGGAGTTTTATTCATGGGCTCATGGCAGTGTTTAAAAACAAGGCTACGGATGTTAACTGGGGGTAATTATCGCCCCCTACATCCAGTGAGGTCAACTAGTTTCAGCCAGGCCTTATGGTAAAACTGGCTTTCATCAGGACCGGTATGTGTGTAGTGAGTTAAAAGGGGAGTCTATAAAGTGTACAGGCTCCTATGTGTCGCACACGCTAAGGTGCGAGAAATGTAAGAGGATGATTTCCTCTATGGTCGTGCCTATAAAGTAAGGATGAACAAACATTAAAAAGAACATAGAAAACAGACAAACATGAAAAGTAAGAGGTATGGTAAGACACCGTAAAGATCACAGTGACTTGATATCGTAGTGCCTTAAATCGAAGTAATGCGATCTGTGTCGGCATGTGAAACTCAGTTGTCGTAGATGTAATTATGCGTTACCGTGCTAGTCAATATCAATAAACAGTGACATTTGATGCATGCGAGCACGGGAAACTGAGCGGCTTACTCTTATGATCTAAGAGACTGACTCCATGAGTCCCTGGCGGGGGTTCGACTTGCAGTCACACTCTGATAAAGGTTTAGGAGAGAAATAATTAGAGGGGGGCCCCTTAGCGGTCACACATATGTGTTTCACAGTGAAACAGCGGTTTCCCCCACTATTTTACTTACTTCGTCACAGTCCAGAACCCACAGCACCACCTACTTGATCGTTACGGGAACTCCATCGATGTTTGTGCTGGTTTTGGCGGGGTTTAAATACCTGTCAGGTGCTGTAGCTGCATTCGCTTTCCTGTCCAGTGCGGTTAGCGTCATTCAGAGACCGCAGCTGAAGTCAATTACCCCTCCAACGTGATTAGCGTCTGGGGGGAGAGTGAAAACAAACAACAGACTGCACGAAAGTCTCCCCGGCGTGACTAGCGTCTGGGGAGAGAGTAAAGACAAACAACAGACTGCACGTGTGTGTAGTGCCGTCAGTGACTACATTGTAGAGTATAGTGGTGGTTCCAAATAGCAGTGTATTAAAAGGCAGAATATTATGTTAAGAAGTAAAAAGATGCGTGGCCAATTAGTCTATATAGGCTCAGTATAGCGAGAGAATGCAGACTGGTTAAGAGTGTAATCTCATGCAGACTGTATGTACCATCTCCCAGGGTACGTGATGGTATGGCCCACAAATTCTTGAGACAGAATACACAAATTGACATTACTTCAGATCATATCTCTTGGTTTAAATCAAAGCGTATAGTGTCCATGTGAGGGGCTGTATAAATTACCCTAAGTTCTTAGATTAAGAGGGGGGACTGCACTTGTTGGTCTCAGTTGTTAAGACTGTTCCAAGGAATATTGTCATTTAATCCTTGGGTATGGGTCAAAAGGCGGTATATCCAACGCTGTTCTTTAGAAAGAATGAATTTGTCGTATTTGGTGTTAAGATATGGTATATGTTCTATTATTGTCCATGATATATCATTCGGAGTATGTCCTTTTTCCAGATAATGATCCATCAATTTGCTATTTGATTTTTTGCACCGAATGGTGCTACGGTGCTCCACAATTCTAGTCCTTACTTTCCTTGTGGTCATGCCGATGTACCGGAGTTTGCATGGGCATTCAATTAGATATATTACGTTTGTGGAGTTGCAATTCGTCTGTTTCAATTGGTGCCACTTTTTACCCGGTTCCAGATCGAGTGTTTTGCTGGGTTGCGTAAGATGGCATACACTACAATTACCACATGGGTAATGACCGGTCACATTAGGTAAACCCCATGCATTGAGAACAGTATTGTCAGCAATGTTCTGTTTTTAGGGCGGGTGGACACCAAACGATCTTTTAGGCTACTAGCCTTCTTGTATGCAAATAGGGGGATCCCATTCTCTGGGTCCTGTATTAAGAATTCTCCAGTTTTTCCGTATTATTTTAGCAACCTTGTTAGATACTACGTTGTACGTAGTGACACAAGTAAGTGGTGTTGATGTAGTAGTTCGTACTTGATCTTCAAGGAGGGCTTCCCTATTCTGGTTGCGAGCACGTTTCTTTGTGGTTTCAATAATTTTGTTGGGATAACCTCGTTCCTGTAATTTTAGTGCGAGGTCAGTTTATTGTCTCTGGAAATCTGCAGTCGAGCTGCAGTTTCGGTCGTATGCTTGGAGAAACTGTCCAAATGGTAGGTTCTCCCTGAGGGGCGTGGATGAAAGCTTTCAAATTGTAGCAGCGAGTTTCTTGCTGTGGGTTTATAATAAGTGGAGGTCTTGAGAGTTCCAGCCTCTGCTTCAATAATGAGGTCCAAAAAAGTTATAATTTGGGCATTGGCTGTACTCGTGAACCGTAAGTAGGGGTCACGTTCATTGAGCCAAGCAAGAAAAATAGTTAGTGACTCCATAGTGCCGGTCCATATCATCAAGATGTCGTCGATATATCGGCGCCAGAAGCAGATGTTGTTAATATAGGGGTTCGTGGTTGGTAGAATATGGGTCTTTTCAAAGTGGTAGACATATAGTCCAGCCACACTTGGGGCAAAAACACTGCCCATTGAAGTACCATTTGTTTGGAGATACAATTCACCCTCAAATTCAAAATAGTTCTCTTTAAGAGCCAGTGTGGCACATTGAAGGATGAAACCTCTGGGAGTCGTATAATCCCAGGTCGTCTCCATCATCATATCGTGGAGGACTTTCAAGGTGGCGTCTTGAGGGAGGCTAGTGTATAAACTTTCAATGTCTAGCCCTACACAAAGTTGTGTTGTAGGATCAAAATTCATATCTTTAATGAGAGACAACAGATGTTTGGTGTCTCTGATGTAAGTGGACGTTTTCTGAGTTAGTGGGTTCAAGAAAAAGTCGCAGTATCTTGAAAGGGGTTCTAGAAGGGAGTTAATTCCAGAAACGATTGGTCGTCGAGGTGGCGGTCTAGTCTCCTTATGAATCTTTGGTACTGTGTAGAAGTAGGGGATTTTTACAGTCTTAGTACAAAGGTAGTCTGCCTCCTGTTTGGAGATGTCTTGATGGCTTTCTGCTCTTTCTACCAATAGGGCAATAGTGGTTTGTAGAGTACTAGTTGGATCAACTTCAAGACGTCTATAGTTACGTTCATCACTGAGTAGTCTACGGCATTCAGAGTTGTAGTCCTCTTTGTTCTGGATGACCACTCCACCCCCTTCATCCGCAGGTTTGATGATTATGTTTGTGTTGTTCTGTAGTCTGCGTATTGCCTCCCTCTCTTCTCTTGAGAGGTTGTTAAAAGTGTTAAAAGAGGACTACAACTCTGAATGCCGTAGACTACTCAGTGATGAACGTAACTATAGACGTCTTGAAGTTGATCCAACTAGTACTCTACAAACCACTATTGCCCTATTGGTAGAAAGAGCAGAAAGCCATCAAGACATCTCCAAACAGGAGGCAGACTACCTTTGTACTAAGCAAAACCAAAGGGGATGATGGACGGAGTGTTGAACATTGCAAACACTCACCCCCAGTCAACTGATCTGGGTTTAATCCATCATCATTCTTTAGCTCACTCCGCCACCCCAGTTCAGACATGGCCATATGCAAATCAGTCTGACCCTGTGCCTCATGGGAACAGTCCAGCCCGAACTGCCAAGCCATGTCTTCCCTGGACCGGAAACAAGCTTCCTGGGACCGGTTTCTGGCCTACAGCCGTCATCAGCCAGGCTATCTTGAATCCAGTGGCAAAGTGAGCAAGGGACCCACGTCTGGGCATACCCTGCCAACTTAGGGCGAACATAGCAAAACCAAAGGGGATGATGGACGGAGTGTTGAACATTGCAAACACTCACCCCCAGTCAACTGATCTGGGTTTAATCCATCATCATTCTTTAGCTCACTCCGCCACCCCAGTTCAGACATGGCCATATACAAATCAGTCTGTCCCTGTGCCTCATGGGAACAGTCCAGCCCGAACTGCCAAGCCATGTCTTCCCTGGACCGGAAACAAGCATCCTGGGACCGGTTTCTGGCCTACAGCCGTCATCAGCCAGGCTATCTTGAATCCAGTGGCAAAGTGAGCAAGGGACCCACGTCTGGGCATACCCTGCCAACTTAGGGCGAACATAGCAAAACCAAAGGGGATGATGGACGGAGTGTTGAACATTGCAAACACTCACCCCCAGTCAACTGATCTGGGTTTAATCCATCATCATTCTTTAGCTCACTCCGCCACCCCAGTTCAGACATGGCCATATGCAAATCAGTCTGACCCTGTGCCTCATGGGAACAGTCCAGCCCGAACTGCCAAGCCATGTCTTCCCTGGACCGGAAACAAGCATCCTGGGACCGGTTTCTGGCCTACAGCCGTCATCAGCCAGGCTATCTTGAATCCAGTGGCAAAGTGAGCAAGGGACCCACGCCTGGGCATACCCTGCCAACTTAGGGCGAACATAGCAAAACCAAAGTGGATGATGGACGGAGTGTTGAACATTGCAAACACTCACCCCCAGTCAACTGATCTGGGTTTAATCCATCATCATTCTTTAGCTCACTCCGCCACCCCAGTTCAGACATGGCCATATGCAAATCAGTCTGACCCTGTGCCTCATGGGAACAGTCCAGCCCGAACTGCCAAGCCATGTCTTCCCTGGACCGGAAACAAGCATCCTGGGACCGGTTTCTGGCCTACAGCCGTCATCAGCCAGGCTATCTTGAATCCAGTGGCAAAGTGAGCAAGGGATCCACGTCTGGGCATACCCTGCCAACTTAGGGGGAACATAGCAAAACCAAAGGGGATGATGGACGGAGTGTTGTTCTGCATTCTGTCCATCAATTGTTGTTTTTGCATTTGTCACCCCGAGTGGGACGGGTATGCCCAGACGTGGGTCCCGTGCTCTCCATGCCACTGGAATCAAGCTATCCTGGCTGAAGAGGGGTGAAACCCCGAAACCGGTCCTAGGATGCTTGTTTCCAGTCCAGGGAGGACCTGGCTTGGCAGTTCGGGCTGGACTGTTCCCATGAGGCACAGGGTCAAGACTGATTTGCATATGGCTGGGTTCAAACTGAAATGGCATGGTGAGCAAAAAAACGATGGATTTGGGCCCAGATCTCTGTACTGGGGTGAATGTTTGACATTGTTCTGCATTCTGTCAATCAATTGTTGTTTTTGCATTTGTCACCCCGAGTGGGACGGGTATGCCCAGACGTGGGTCCCGTGCTCTCCATGCCACTGGAATCAAGCTATCCTGGCTGAAGAGGGGTGAAACCCCGAAACCGGTCCTAGGATGCTTGTTTCCAGTCCAGGGAGGACCTGGCTTGGCAGTTCGGGCTGGACTGTTCCCATGAGGCACAGGGTCAAGACTGATTTGCATATGGCTGGGTTCAAACTGAAATGGCATGGTGAGCAAAAAAACGATGGATTTGGGCCCAGATCTCTGTACTGGGGTGAATGTATGACATTGTTCTGCATTCTGTCCATCAATTGTTGTTTTTGCATTTGTCACCCCGAGTGGGACGGGTATGCCCAGACGTGGGTCCCGTGCTCTCCATGCCACTGGAATCAAGCTATCCTGGCTGAAGAGGGGTGAAACCCCGAAACCGGTCCTAGGATGCTTGTTTCCAGTCCAGGGAGGACCTGGCTTGGCAGTTCGGGCTGGACTGTTCCCATGAGGCACAGGGTCAAGACTGATTTGCATATGGCTGGGTTCAAACTGAAATGGCATGGTGAGCAAAAAAACGATGGATTTGGGCCCAGATCTCTGTACTGGGGTGAATGTATGACATTGTTCTGCATTCTGTCCATCAATTGTTGTTTTTGCATTTGTCACCCCGAGTGGGACGGGTATGCCCAGACGTGGGTCCCGTGCTCTCCATGCCACTGGAATCAAGCTATCCTGGCTGAAGAGGGGTGAAACCCCGAAACCGGTCCTAGGATGCTTGTTTCCAGTCCAGGGAGGACCTGGCTTGGCAGTTCGGGCTGGACTGTTCCCATGAGGCACAGGGTCAAGACTGATTTGCATATGGCTGGGTTCAAACTGAAATGGCATGGTGAGCAAAAAACGATGGATTTGGGCCCAGATCTCTGTACTGGGGTGAATGTATGACATTGTTCTGCATTCTGTCCATCAATTGTTGTTTTTGCATTTGTCACCCCGAGTGGGACGGGTATGCCCAGACGTGGGTCCCGTGCTCTCCATGCCACTGGAATCAAGCTATCCTGGCTGAAGAGGGGTGAAACCCCGAAACCGGTCCTAGGATGCTTGTTTCCAGTCCAGGGAGGACCTGGCTTGGCAGTTCGGGCTGGACTGTTCCCATGAGGCACAGGGTCAAGACTGATTTGCATATGGCTGGGTTCAAACTGAAATGGCATGGTGAGCAAAAAAACGATGGATTTGGGCCCAGATCTCTGTACTGGGGTGAATGTATGACATTGTTCTGCATTCTGTCCATCAATTGTTGTTTTTGCATTTGTCACCCCGAGTGGGACGGGTATGCCCAGACGTGGGTCCCGTGCTCTCCATGCCACTGGAATCAAGCTATCCTGGCTGAAGAGGGGTGAAACCCCGAAACCGGTCCTAGGATGCTTGTTTCCAGTCCAGGGAGGACCTGGCTTGGCAGTTCGGGCTCGACTGTTCCCATGAGGCACAGGGTCAAGACTGATTTGCATATGGCTGGGTTCAAACTGAAATGGCATGGTGAGCAAAAAACGATGGATTTGGGCCCAGATCTCTGTACTGGGGTGAATGTATGACATTGTTCTGCATTCTGTCCATCAATTGTTGTTTTTGCATTTGTCACCCCGAGTGGGACGGGTATGCCCAGACGTGGGTCCCGTGCTCTCCATGCCACTGGAATCAAGCTATCCTGGTTGAAGAGGGGTGAAACCCCGAAACCGGTCCTAGGTTGCTTGTTTCCAGTCCAGGGAGGACCTGGCTTGGCAGTTCGGGCTGGACTGTTCCCATGAGGCACAGGGTCAAGACTGATTTGCATATGGCTGGGTTCAAACTGAAATGGCATGGTGAGCAAAAAAACGATGGATTTGGGCCCAGATCTCTGTACTGGGGTGAATGTATGACATTGTTCTGCATTCTGTCCATCAATTGTTGTTTTTGCATTTGTCACCCCGAGTGGGACGGGTATGCCCAGACGTGGGTCCCGTGCTCTCCATGCCACTGGAATCAAGCTATCCTGGCTGAAGAGGGGTGAAACCCCGAAACCGGTCCTAGGATGCTTGTTTCCAGTCCAGGGAGGACCTGGCTTGGCAGTTCGGGCTGGACTGTTCCCATGAGGCACAGGGTCAAGACTGATTTGCATATGGCTGGGTTCAAACTGAAATGGCATGGTGAGCAAAAAACGATGGATTTGGGCCCAGATCTCTGTACTGGGGTGAATGTATGACATTGTTCTGCATTCTGTCCATCAATTGTTGTTTTTGCATTTGTCACCCCGAGTGGGACGGGTATGCCCAGACGTGGGTCCCGTGCTCTCCATGCCACTGGAATCAAGTTATCCTGGCTGAAGAGGGGTGAAACCCCGAAACCGGTCCTAGGATGCTTGTTTCCAGTCCAGGGAGGACCTGGCTTGGCAGTTCGGGCTGGACTGTTCCCATGAGGCACAGGGTCAAGACTGATTTGCATATGGCTGGGTTCAAACTGAAATGGCATGGTGAGCAAAAACGATGGATTTGGGCCCAGATCTCTGTACTGGGGTGAATGTATGACATTGTTCTGCATTCTGTCCATCAATTGTTGTTTTTGCATTTGTCACCCCGAGTGGGACGGGTATGCCCAGACGTGGGTCCCGTGCTCTCCATGCCACTGGAATCAAGCTATCCTGGCTGAAGAGGGGTGAAACCCTGAAACCGGTCCTAGGATGCTTGTTTCCAGTCCAGGGAGGACCTGGCTTGGCAGTAAGGGCTGGACTGTTCCCATGAGGCACAGGGTCAAGACTGATTTGCATATGGCTGGGTTCAAACTGAAATGGCATGGTGAGCAAAAAAACGATGGATTTGGGTCCAGATCTCTGTACTGGGGTGAATGTATGACATTGTTCTGCATTCTGTCCATCAATTGTTGTTTTTGCATTTGTCACCCCGATTGGGACGGGTATGCCCAGACGTGGGTCCCATGCTCTCCATGCCACTGGAATCAAGCTATCCTGGCTGAAGAGGGGTGAAACCCCGAAACCGGTCCTAGGATGCTTGTTTCCAGTCCAGGGAGGACCTGGCTTGGCAGTTCGGGCTGGACTGTTCCCATGAGGCACAGGGTCAAGACTGATTTGCATATGGCTGGGTTCAAACTGAAATGGCATGGTGAGCAAAAACGATGGATTTGGGCCCAGATCTCTGTACTGCGGTGAATGTATGACATTGTTCTGCATTCTGTCCATCAATTGTTGTTTTTGCATTTGTCACCCCGAGTGGGACGGGTATGCCCAGACGTGGGTCCCGTGCTCTCCATGCCACTGGAATCAAGCTATCCTGGCTGAAGAGGGGTGAAACCCCGAAACCGGTCCTAGGATGCTTGTTTCCAGTCCAGGGAGGACCTGGCTTGGCAGTTCGGGCTGGACTGTTCCCATGAGACACAGGGTCAAGACTGATTTGCATATGGCTGGGTTCAAACTGAAATGGCATGGTGAGCAAAAACGATGGATTTGGGCCCAGATCTCTGTACTGGGGTGAATGTATGACATTGTTCTGCATTCTGTCCATCAATTGTTGTTTTTGCATTTGTCACCCCGAGTGGGACGGGTATGCCCAGACGTGGGTCCCGTGCTCTCCATGCCACTGGAATCAAGCTATCCTGGCTGAAGAGGGGTGAAACCCCGAAACCGGTCCTAGGATGCTTGTTTCCAGTCCAGGGAGGACCTGGCTTGGCAGTTCGGGCTGGACTGTTCCCATGAGGCACAGGGTCAAGACTGATTTGCATATGGCTGGGTTCAAACTGAAATGGCATGGTGAGCAAAAAACGATGGATTTGGGCCCAGATCTCTGTACTGGGGTGAATGTATGACATTGTTCTGCATTCTGTCCATCAATTGTTGTTTTTGCATTTGTCACCCCGAGTGGGACGGGTATGCCCAGACGTGGTCCCGTGCTCTCCATGCCACTGGAATCAAGCTATCCTGGTTGAAGAGGGGTGAAACCCCGAAACCGGTCCTAGGTTGCTTGTTTCCAGTCCAGGGAGGACCTGGCTTGGCAGTTCGGGCTGGACTGTTCCCATGAGGCACAGGGTCAAGACTGATTTGCATATGGCTGGGTTCAAACTGAAATGGCATGGTGAGCAAAAAACGATGGATTTGGGCCCAGATCTCTGTACTGGGGTGAATGTATGACATTGTTCTGCATTCTGTCCATCAATTGTTGTTTTTGCATTTGTCACCCCGAGTGGGACGGGTATGCCCAGACGTGGGTCCCGTGCTCTCCATGCCACTGGAATCAAGCTATCCTGGCTGAAGAGGGGTGAAACCCCGAAACCGGTCCTAGGATGCTTGTTTCCAGTCCAGGGAGGACCTGGCTTGGCAGTTCGGGCTGGACTGTTCCCATGAGGCACAGGGTCAAGACTGATTTGCATATGGCTGGGTTCAAACTGAAATGGCATGGTGAGCAAAAAACGATGGATTTGGGCCCAGATCTCTGTACTGGGGTGAATGTATGACATTGTTCTGCATTCTGTCCATCAATTGTTGTTTTTGCATTTGTCACCCCGAGTGGGACGGGTATGCCCAGACGTGGGTCCCGTGCTCTCCATGCCACTGGAATCAAGCTATCCTGGCTGAAGAGGAGTGAAACCCCGAAACCGGTCCTAGGATGCTTGTTTCCAGTCCAGGGAGGACCTGGCTTGGCAGTTCGGGCTGGACTTTTCCCATGAGGCACAGGGTCAAGACTGATTTGCATATGGCTGGGTTCAAACTGAAATGGCATGGTGAGCAAAAAACGATGGATTTAGGCCCAGATCTCTGTACTGGGGTGAATGTATGACATTGTTCTGCATTCTGTCCATCAATTGTTGTTTTTGCATTTGTCACCCCGAGTGGGACGGGTATGCCCAGACGTGGGTCCCGTGCTCTCCATGCCACTGGAATCAAGCTTTCCTGGCTGAAGAGGGGTGAAACCCAGAAACCGGTCCTAGGATGCTTGTTTCCAGTCCAGGGAGGACCTGGCTTGGCAGTTCGGGCTGGACTGTTCCCATGAGGCACAGGGTCAAGACTGATTTGCATATGGCTGGGTTCAAACTGAAATGGCATGGTGAGCAAAAAAACGATGGATTTGGGCCCAGATCTCTGTACTGGGGTGAATGTATGACATTGTTCTGCATTCTGTCCATCAATTGTTGTTTTTGCATTTGTCACCCCGAGTGGGACGGGTATGCCCAGACGTGGGTCCCGTGCTCTCCATGCCACTGGAATCAAGCTATCCTGGCTGAAGAGGGGTGAAACCCCGAAACCGGTCCTAGGATGCTTGTTTCCAGTCCAGGGAGGACCTGGCTTGGCAGTTCGGGCTGGACTGTTCCCATGAGGCACAGGGTCAAGACTGATTTGCATATGGCTGGGTTCAAACTGAAATGGCATGGTGAGCAAAAAAACGATGGATTTAGGCCCAGATCTCTGTACTGGGGTGAATGTATGACATTGTTCTGCATTCTGTCCATCAATTGTTGTTTTTGCATTTGTCACCCCGAGTGGGACGGGTATGCCCAGAAGTGGGTCCCGTGCTCTCCATGCCACTGGAATCAAGCTATCCTGGCTGAAGAGGGTGAAACCCCGAAACCGGTCCTAGGATGCTTGTTTCCAGTCCAGGGAGGACCTGGCTTGGCAGTTCGGGCTGGACTGTTCCCATGAGGCACAGGGTCAAGACTGATTTGCATATGGCTGGGTTCAAACTGAAATGGCATGGTGAGCAAAAAAACGATGGATTTGGGCCCAGATCTCTATACTGGGGTGAATGTATGACATTGTTCTGCATTCTGTCCATCAATTGTTGTTTTTGCATTTGTCACCCCGAGTGGGACAGGTATGCCCAGACGTGGGTCCCGTGCTCGCCAATGCCACTGGAATCAAGCTATCCTGGCTGAAGAGGGGTGAAACACCGAAACCGGTCCTAGGATGCTTGTTTCCAGTCCAGGGAGGACCTGGCTTGGCAGTTCGGGCTGGACTGTTCCCATGAGGCACAGGGTCAAGACTGATTTGCATATGGCTGGGTTCAAACTGAAATGGCATGGTGAGCAAAAAAACGATGGATTTGGGCCCAGATCTCTGTACTGGGGTGAATGTATGACATTGTTCTGCATTCTGTCCATCAATTGTTGTTTTTGCATTTGTCACCCCGAGTGGGACGGGTATGCCCAGACGTGGGTCCCGTGCTCTCCATGCCACTGGAATCAAGCTATCCTGGCTGAAGAGGGGTGAAACTCCGAAACCGGTCCTAGGATGCTTGTTTCCAGTCCAGGGAGGACCTGGCTTGGCAGTTCGGGCTGGACTGTTCCCATGAGGCACAGGGTTAAGACTGATTTGCATATGGCTGGGTTCAAACTGAAATGGCATGGTGAGCAAAAAAACGATGGATTTGGGCCCAGATCTCTGTACTGGGGTGAATGTATGACATTGTTCTGCATTCTGTCCATCAATTGTTGTTTTTGCATTTGTCACCCCGAGTGGGACGGGTATGGCCAGACGTGGGTCCCGTGCTCTCCATGCCACTGGAATCAAGCTATCCTGGCTGGAGAAGTGTGGCTCAATGGTTAGAGCGGCAGACCCTGATGCAGAGGTCTAGCCCGGGACCAGTGTTCAATTCCCGCCTCGGCGGGTCTTGGGCTCAATTTCCTCGGACCTGATAATTCTCGCCTCGGTGCCTATTCTGATCATGGGTCCCACTCTGCAACTCTGGGCAATAGCTTGCTTAATCTCCACAACGGCCCCCACAACGCTAGGATGCCTGGCTTCACCTTGGGGGTGCCCAGGAGTGGGCATCTCACAGGGAAAGGCCAGGAAGGGTTCCACAGCGGTATGCGTACAAGCGCCTGAGATACCCCTTCGGGGGTCGATTCGGGCGCTATACAAATACTACTACATTTACATTTACATTTACAATGTATGACATTGTTCTGCATTCTGTCCATCAATTGTTGTTTTTGCATTTGTCACCCCGAGTGGGACGGGTATGCCCAGACGTGGGTCCCGTGCTCTCCATGCCACTGGAATCAAGCTATCCTGGCTGAAGAGGAGTGAAACCCCGAAACCGGTCCTAGGATGCTTGTTTCCAGTCCAGGGAGGACCTGGCTTGGCAGTTCGGGCTGGACTTTTCCCATGAGGCACAGGGTCAAGACTGATTTGCATATGGCTGGGTTCAAACTGAAATGGCATGGTGAGCAAAAAAACGATGGATTTGGGCCCAGATCTCTGTACTGGGGTGAATGTATGACATTGTTCTGCATTCTGTCCATCAATTGTTGTTTTTGCATTTGTCACCCCGAGTGGGACGGGTATGCCCAGACGTGGGTCCCGTGCTCTCCATGCCACTGGAATCAAGCTATCCTGGCTGAAGAGGGGTGAAACCCCGAAACCGGTCCTAGGATGCTTGTTTCCAGTCCAGGGAGGACCTGGCTTGGCAGTTCGGGCTGGACTGTTCCCATGAGGCACAGGGTCAAGACTGATTTGCATATGGCTGGGTTCAAACTGAAATGGCATGGTGAGCAAAAAACGATGGATTTGGGCCCAGATCTCTGTACTGGGGTGAATGTATGACATTGTTCTGCATTCTGTCCATCAATTGTTGTTTTTGCATTTGTCACCCCGAGTGGGACGGGTATGCCCAGACGTGGGTCCCGTGCTCTCCATGCCACTGGAATCAAGCTATCCTGGCTGAAGAGGGGTGAAACCCCGAAACCGGTCCTAGGATGCTTGTTTCCAGTCCAGGGAGGACCTGGCTTGGCAGTTTGGGCTGGACTGTTCCCATGAGGCACAGGGTCAAGACTGATTTGCATATGGCTGGGTTCAAACTGAAATGGCATGGTGAGCAAAAAAACGATGGATTTGGGCCCAGATCTCTGTACTGGGGTGAATGTATGACATTGTTCTGCATTCTGTCCATCAATTGTTGTTTTTGCATTTGTCACCCCGAGTGGGACGGGTATGCCCAGACGTGGGTCCCGTGCTCTCCATGCCACTGGAATCAAGCTATCCTGGCTGAAGAGGGGTGAAACCCCGAAACCGGTCCTAGGATGCTTGTTTCCAGTCCAGGGAGGACCTGGCTTGGCAGTTCGGGCTGGACTGTTCCCATGAGGCACAGGGTCAACACTGATTTGCATATGGCTGGGTTCAAACTGAAATGGCATGGTGAGCAAAAAAACGATGGATTTGGGCCCAGTTCTCTGTACTGGGGTGAATGTATGACATTGTTCTGCATTCTGTCCATCAATTGTTGTTTTTGCATTTGTCACCCCGAGTGGGACGGGTATGCCCAGACGTGGGTCCCGTGCTCTCCATGCCACTGGAATCAAGCTATCCTGGCTGAAGAGGGTGAAACCCCGAAACCGGTCCTAGGATGCTTGTTTCCAGTCCAGGGAGGACCTGGCTTGGCAGTTCGGGCTGGACTGTTCCCATGAGGCACAGGGTCAAGACTGATTTGCATATGGCTGGGTTCAAACTGAAATGGCATGGTGAGCAAAAAAACGATGGATTTGGGCCCAGATCTCTGTACTGGGGTGAATGTATGACATTGTTCTGCATTCTGTCCATCAATTGTTGTTTTTGCATTTGTCACCCCGAGTGGGACGGGTATGCCCAGACGTGGGTCCCGTGCTCTCCATGCCACTGGAATTAAGCTATCCTGGCTGAAGAGGGGTGAAACCCCGAAACCGGTCCTAGGATGCTTGTTTCCAGTCCAGGGAGGACCTGGCTTGGCAGTTCGGGCTGGACTGTTCCCATGAGGCACAGGGTCAAGACTGATTTGCATATGGCTGGGTTCAAACTGAAATGGCATGGTGAGCAAAAAAACGATGGATTTGGGCCCAGATCTCTGTACTGGGGTGAATGTATGATATTGTTCTGCATTCTGTCCATCAATTGTTGTTTTTACCTGTGTACTAAGACTGTAAAAATCCCCTACTTCTACACAGTACCAAAGATTCATAAGGAGACTAGACCGCCACCTGGACGACCAATCGTTTCTGGAATTAACTCCCTTCTAGAACCCCTTTCAAGATACTGCGACTTTTTCTTGAACCCACTAACTCAGAAAACGTCCACTTACATCAGAGACACCAAACATCTGTTGTCTCTCATTAAAGATATGAATTTTGATCCTACAACACAACTTTTGGTAGGGCTAGACATTCAAAGTTTATACACTAGCCTCCCTCAAGACGCCACCTTGAAAGTCCTCCACGATATGATGATGGAGACGACCTGGGATTATACGACTCCCAGAGGTTTCATCCTTCAATGTGCCACACTGGCTCTTAAAGAGAACTATTTTGAATTTGAGGGTGAATTGTATCTCCAAACAAATGGTACTTCAATGGGCAGTGTTTTTGCCCCAAGTGTGGCTGGACTATATGTCTACCACTTTGAAAAGACCCATATTCTACCAACCACGAACCCCTATATTAACAACATCTGCTTCTGGCACCGATATATCGACGACATCTTGATGATATGGACCGGCACTATGGAGTCACTAACTATTTTTCTTGCTTGGCTCAATGAACGTGACCCCTACTTACGGTTCACGCAGTACAGCCAATGCCCAAATTATAACTTTTTGGACCTCATTATTGAAGCAGAGGCTGGAACTCTCAAGACCTCCACTTACTATAAACCCACAGCAAGAAACTCGCTGCTACAATTTGAAAGCTTTCATCCACGCCCTCAGGGAGAACCTACCATTTGGACAGTTTCTCCGCATACGACGAAACTGCAGCTCGACTGCAGATTTCCAGAGACAATCAACTGACCTCGCACTAAAATTACAGGAACGAGGTTATCCCAACAAAATTATTGAAACCACAAAGAAATGTGCTCGCAACCAGAATAGGGAAGCCCTCCTTGAAGATCAAGTACGAACTACTACAGCAACACCACTTACTTGTGTCACTACGTACAACGTAGTATCTAACAAGGTTGCTAAAATAATACGGAAAAACTGGAGAATTCTTAATACAGGACCCAGAGAATGGGATCCCCCCCCTATTTGCATACAAGAAGGCTAGTAGCCTAAAAGATCGTTTGGTGTCCACCCGCCCTAAAAAACAGAACATTGCTGACAATACTGTTCTCAATGCATGGGGTTTACCTAATGTGACCGGTCATTACCCATGTGGTAATTGTAGTGTATGCCATCTTACGCAACCCAGCAAAACACTCGATCTGGAACCGGGTAAAAAGTGGCACCAATTGAAACACACGAATTGCAACTCCACAAACGTAATATATCTAATTGAATGCCCATGCAAACTCCGGTACATCGGCATGACCACAAGGAAAGTAAGGACTAGAATTGTGGAGCACCGTAGCACCATTCGGTGCAAAAATCAAATAGCAAATTGATGGATCATTATCTGGAAAAAGGACATACTCCGAATGATATATCATGGACAATAATAGAACATATACCATATCTTAACACCAACAACGACAAATTCATTCTTTCTAAAGAACAGCGTTGGATATACCGCCTTTTGACCCATACCCAAGGATTAAATGACAATATTCCTTGGAACAGTCTTAACAACTGAGACCAACAAGTGCAGTCCCCCTCTTAATCTAAGAACTTAGGGTCATTTATACAGCCCCTCACATGGACACTATACGCTTTGATTTAAACCAAGAGATATGATCTGAAGTAATGTCCATTTGTGTATTCTGTCTCAAGAATTCGTGGGCCATACCAAATTGGCCACGCATCTTTTTACTTCTTAACATAATATTCTGCCTTTTAATTCACTGCTATTTGGAACCACCACTATACTCTACAATGTAGTCACTGACAGCACTACACACACGTGCAGTCTGTTGTTTGTCTTTACTCTCTCCCCAGACGCTAGTCACGCCGGGGAGACTTTCGTGCAGTCTGTTGTTTGTTTTCACTCTCCCCCAGACGCTAATCACGTTGGAGGGTAATTGACTTCAGCTGCGGTCTCTGAATGACGCTAACCGCACTGGACAGGAAAGCGAATGCAGCTACAGCACCTGACAGGTATTTAAACCCCGCCAAAACCAGCACAAACATCAACGGAGTTCCCGTAACGATCAAGTAGGTGGTGCTGTGGGTTCTGGACTGTGACGAAGTAAGTAAAATAGTGGGGGAAACCGCTGTTTCACTGTGAAACACATATGTGTGACCGCTAAGGGGCCCCCTCTAATTATTTCTCTCCTTAACCTTTATCAGAGTGTGACTGCAAGTCGAACCCCGCCGGGGACTCATGGAGTCAGTCTCTTAGATCATAAGAGTAAGCCGCTCAGTTTCCCGTGCTCGCATGCATCAAATGTCACTGTTTATTGATATTGACTAGCACGGTAACGCATAATTACATCTACGACAACTGAGTTTCACATGCCGACACAGATCGCATTACTTCGATTTAAGGCACTACGATATCAAGTCACTGTGATCTTTACGGTGTCTTACCATACCTCTTACTTTTCATGTTTGTCTGTTTTCTATGTTCTTTTTAATGTTTGTTCGTCCTTACTTTATAGGCACGACCATAGAGGAAATCATCCTCTTACATTTCTCGCACCTTAGCGTGTGCGACACATAGGAGCCTGTACACTTTATAGACTCCCCTTTTAACTCACTACACACATACCGGTCCTGATGAAAGCCAGTTTTACCATAAGGCCTGGCTGAAACTAGTTGACCTCACTGGATGTAGGGGGCGATAATTACCCCCAGTTAACATCCGTAGCCTTGTTTTTAAACACTGCCATGAGCCCATGAATAAAACTCCCCTGCGGACCCTGGGACTCATTGGACAGTTTTTTATTTTCATATTCACCACAGCTATCACTGCACACTCACTTTACACAATCCGCTCCGCTGTAAGCAGACGTTGTAGCACACCCGAGGCACATTCGGTACCATCGGGTGGGGCCCGTTGATGAAGCATGCCACCAACTAGGTTGGTGGGTGAGGGCCTTCATATAAAACAGAATTGTTTTTTCTGACATACATTATAAGAGGTTTCTTATTCATATAGTTAGCTCCTATTGATTATTATCATATATACCTTTGGCATTCTTCCCCTACAGGTGCCTTTGGTCACACGGCGTTTAATCGACTCCAGGATAAAATCCTTCCTATGGGGCTCCTCGAGGCCCTGTCTGGGCGCGCTGAAACTTAAGGCTTGCCGTTCATGCAGGAGACTAAGCCTCCCATGAATAGAACACTCTGCCCTCGCACTGCAGCTCTCTCAAATGACGTATATGCTGCCAGGCACCCCAGGTGTACCGCAATGGGTACAAATAGAGAGACACCTGCTATCTACAGGGATAGGCCTCTCCGCTCTATATGGACAGGGGACAAGCGCCAAGACCCCTCCAACTCGGTACTTTTGGCCATACACAAGGCCTGGCAACGGGCGCATCGGCTGTTGGGCTCACACCCACGACTTCACGAGAAAGTCCCCCTATTGGGGAACACAGGCATACACATCAATGGGCAGCCGCTGTCCTGGCCCCTATGGGAGACAGCGGGCATCCACACTCTGTACCAGCTCCTTCATGAAGGGGAGCTCAAGACATTTGCACAACTCCAAGAGGAATTTGGCCTTCCCACGTCGCAGTCCTGGAAACACATGCAGCTCCAACATTGTCTGCAGAAATGTCTGGGGCCACGCCCTTGGTCGCTACCAACCTCGCCAGTGCTATTGTACCTCCACGGGTGGGGGACACACAAAGGAGTTACGTCCGGCCTATACGGAATACTCACCTCCCATCTTTTCTCACAACCCCTATCACAAGCCATTTGCACCAGATGGCAACTCCGGCTCTCGGTCTTCTATGATGAGGATGAGTGGGCAGAGCTCTTGGACGGCCTGGACAGGGGTGCCCGGGAGGCAAGACTGAAATTTTGTCTGTTTAAAACCTGACATGAGTGGCACTGGTCACCGACGAAACTGCACAGAGCAGGCCTTCTTCCACATGCAAACTGTTGGAGATGCACGAACACGGCTTGCGATATGACCCATATCATATGCGAATGTCCCTCGGTGCAACCCTTTTGGGCCTACGTGGGCAAGACCCTTAGCACCACTATGCCTTTGCACCTGCCGCTTACTTCCACTGCTATCCTTCTGCACGACCTGCAGCGCTCCCCAGAGTTGTCGAAGTCACAACGCCGACTCTACCACACAGCACTTGCCATGGCTTAGTTATGTATCCTGCGCCAATGGAGATCGCCGACCCCACCGTCACAGAAGGCTTGGTTAGTGGCCATGATCCACACGGCTTCCCATGAACGAATCATCTACAACCTCCAGGACCAATCTGACCTCTTCTTCCAAGTGTGGGCACCTTTCCTATGCACAGAGAGCAGCAGCAAGGGATGCCCCACGACAGAAGGCAAGTCTCGGACATCAACATTACAACAACATCAAGGCGTCGCAGCGCCTTAGTCCACTCTACTTCACTCTACCCCCCACGCATGTGCCCCCCACTCCCCTACCCATCCACCACCCTCTACCCCTCACCCTCCCCCACCCCTGCTCTTCCCTGTGAATGCTCCCCCTCCCGTAACCCCTGCCATCCCCTTCCCCCCTACACCCAAATACCCCCCTGGCACCGTGGCCCCATAGGTATATATTAGCCAAGTTACACCCAGGTATTGCGACCAGACTCATCATACGAAGATTTATTTGCAGAGTTTATATAGCTCTGGCTAGACCCGGAGGTATCAGAGTGCTTTACATGAGGATCAGCGAGTTACAGGTTACAAAATGACATCAGTTACAGGAGACAAGTAGAAAAACAGTGAGTACACAATAACATGAGTTATTAGCGCATAGCATAGCCAAGCAACATGTCTAATGGGGAATGGAAGGTAGAGGGGGAAAGGTAAAAAGAGTGTAAGGAAAGTAGATAGTGTCAGGCAGACTGGCAAGGGGGAAAGTACTTAAAGGGGACAAAGAAGTCAAAGTTAAAGACAGACAAACCGGCTGGGGACCAACGATCCAAAACATCCTGTGTATCGGTGGAAGTATACGATGGGAGGGGTGTGGGAGACCTAAGGGGGGGGGGTAGACTAGAGGATAATGTCAATCAGGTGAACGAGGAGCAGTCCAGCAGCAATGAGGATCGGACAAAACCGCAAGATGGAGGACTCACGGGAGCCGATAGCATTATCCCAAAATGGCGGGATATACAAAAAGCAATCCAAACACCATAAAGGTAGCTGACTCCACGGCTCAAAGGGGAGGCAGCCACAGGATCATGGAGGGACAAGGAGGAGGAGGGAAGGAAACAAAACGGGGAGACGAGGAAAAACTATGTCCAATGTCCGGCTGGGTAGGTGACGGCCGAGGGGGTGAACCAGAGCCAAACTCCTCTATAGCTGCCTAAACAGCTCCACCGGGCATCGGCCATGTTGCTCGGGCTCCGCGGTAAGTACAATATTCATGGTTTCAGCCGGGGGCATCGTCATAGTTCCATCGGCAGCACCAGTCCCGGTGTTACTGGGAAGCACCACCCGCCTCACCCTCCAGCTCGCCCTCACCTCATTTCGGCCCTGTGCCGGTGCATCAGCCCATTTCCTCGTGACCCTGACCTTTATTAGGTGGAGTATTGCAGCAGGGCACTCCTGAGTGCGTAATATAGGCCTTCAGTAGAGGAACTCTCCCCTCCCCACGCCCCTACTCTGCCCCAGATATGGCAAATGCAACTTTAAAGTAGGGCACCTACCCTCCCTTGCACCCTGCACCGCAGCCGACACGTAACAGAGGAGTTTCATTACATCGCCTGTCACACCCCCACTACTGAAAAATCACACGGAAGGGGGCCCCTGGAGGAATGCCTAGGCAGAGGAACAGGGGAAATCACAAGTAATCAATCAAGAACAACCCACTGCCTGAAAGAAGTTTACGGTAAAGCTATCCGTCAAGGATAAAACAAGGGAACAGCAAAGTCACATCCCCCACGAGCAAAAATACAGTGTGCTCACAGTTAAAAGGCGGCAGACGCTCAAATGCTAATACCCATCAAATTTATTGTACCAATTCTCAAGGTATAAAATAGACAATTAATAAATATTCAATAAATATTCCACAAAATACAACATACAATCAGAAACATGGTTATATATATAGTTGAAACCCAGGCGCAACACACATACATGTAACCAACTCATACTCTCAACAGAATCACACTCACTCATTCATGCAATCACAGTATTCATAAGAGGTCCACTGCATTAAAACCAATAGTCTCCACAGGTAGGTCTTTGAATATGTTATCCATAGGATGATCCACAAAGTGCTTTATAGTTCTTCCATCATGTCGTACAATCACCATTTAGACATATATTTCCATTGGGTGAAATAATAATCTTTTCAAAGCTTTATGTAGACCTCGAAGGAGGCCAAGACATAATGGTATTGGAGGAGACGTAAAGATCAGGGGACACCAGTAACAATGTGCATTTCGGTGAAACAACCCCAAATGTGAGTCACACCTTCTTCAGGGCGCAATAAACAAGATGCAGAGGAAACTGCAGGCGCCTGGGAAACCTGAAGTAATATCAGTTCAGCATGAACTGAGCGGATAACCTGAAAATCCGGAAAGGGTTTCGGATGTGGGAGGCCCCCAAAGGGTGAGAAAATTTGGCAAGGGGCCTGCACAGTATCAATTGGAAGCAAGGATCTGATAGTCTAAGAACCAAATCCAGGGAATGTCCAAACGTCTATATTGGTGGCACAAACCAATGGCAAAGATAGGTAGTCCCGAGTATCTGGGGCTGGGCCGATCCAAAGGTTCACAAGATTCCGGGTGTCTATGGATCCTTGGGGACTCCCCAATAATGACGAGCACCCCCCTACTGATCATACACTCTGGGCATAGTCCCCCCTAGGCTTGGGAACCAGCATGACCCCAATAAGATACGGCGTGGCTCTCTATACTATTTTACCGCTGAAACGTCAAACCTCTCCCCCTCACCCACACCTGGACACGGCACGATTAACACCTGATACGCTGAAATAGGCAGGTCCCCCCTCTCTATCTATGCCCCCCACCCTGCCATCATTTTTTGGATATTTTCTTCAGTTTTCAAGAGGCACACGCCACACAAGTTTTTGCTGTACTATCTAAGATAGCCATTGTCCATGTGTGGCTGATGCTGCTGTTCTTTAAAAAAAATCGGCGGGGCGAATCCCACCGAAATTTTAAAAAATAACGAAGCGCGGTCTCCCGTGCTTCGTTTCTTGTAAGCCCCCAGGTGGGCCAGGTCCCGGGGCAATGTTTAATTATTATGTGGGGGCCCGCCACCTCCCCGGGGCTTTGTTAATATTATGCAGGGGGCACGCAGCCACCCCGCAGTCCTGGGGACCTCCACCTCCCAGAGGCTTTCTTATAAATAAAAAAGCATGGGGGGGGGGCAGGAAACAGACCCAGGGACTGCCACCTCCCCGGGGCTCTGCATAAAAAAAGTTGTGTGGGGGAGCTCGAGCCCCCCCCCATGGCCCCGGGGACCACCACCTCCCCGGGGCATAGATAAATATTTCAGTGCGGGGCCCATTGCGGACTCCCAGAGACCACCACCTCCCCTGCGCTTTAAACATAATGGGAGGGGGGCCCCCCTCCTGGAGCTAGATGGCCCTGGGGGCAGCCATCCCCCAGGGCCGGCTCCAGCAATGTCCCGAGTTGCCTACCCCCGGGACATTCCGTTTCGCTATGGCAGGGCGGGAGCACCATGAAGCAAAGCAGTATTGCTTTTGGGCAAAGGGAGCTGCATGTCAGCAACTCACTTTTCCCAAATGCAATGCTGGCTCCCGCAACAGGCAGGGAGCCAGCAGGGACTGCAGGGGCATTGGGGCTCCCCCGCGGTCCCCAACGTGAGGCCAAGCCCCGGGGGATGGGGTCCCCGGGGCCAAAAATGGCCCGGGAGGAGAGCCACTTGCCCCCCTCCCTTCTCTAATTATAAAAAAAAAAAAAAAAAAAAAATAAGTCCAAGCCCCAGGGAATGGGGTCCCCGGGGCCGAAATCGGCCTAGGGAGGGGGCCACACACCCCCTCCCTTTTTATTTTTTTTAAAGAAAAATGTGTAAGGCCCCGAGAGATGGGGTCCCGAGGCCCAAAAAGGACAAGGGAAGGGGGCCACACAACCCCCATCCTAAATTAAAAAAACAAAACAAGAAATGGGCAACTTGCCGGAGGCCCCGCCCCCTCCCTGCACCACTCTGCAAACACGCCTCCTGCCGCGTTCTGGGTTGGGGGATTAAGTCCCCTTTACTGGTGAGGGTCCTTAGGGGCCAACTAGCCCACCAGGTACCTCCAGTAAGCCCCACATAGTGGGATTGCTGAGAGGTAGTAAGAGGCCACGCCCCTTTTTTCACCACTCTGCAAATGCACCTCTTGGTGCACTGCTGGTGGGGTAATGAGGTCCCCTTGTGTCCTGAGGACCTCAGGACTGAAGTGGACTTCATCCTCCAAGCAGCAGTGCGCCAGGAGGCATGTTTGCAGAGTGGTGCAAAAAGGGGGCATGGCCTCTGACCACTCTCAGCAATCCAGCTGGGTGGGGCTTACTAAAGGTAACAGGAGGGTAGTTGGCCCCCAGGGACCCTCAGTAGGCAAGGGGGGACTTCATCCCCCAACCAAGAGCGCCAGGAGGCGCATTTTCAGAGTGGTGGAGAAAGGGGGCGTGGACTTTGTCCACTTTTCAGCAATCCCACTGTGTTGGGCTTACTGGAGATAACAGGTAGGCGTGTTGGCCCCTAAGACCCTGAACAGCAAAGACCACGCCAGGGAGCTCGTTTGCAGAGTGGTGGGCAAAGAGGGAATGGCCTGCTATGGGAACTTAGCAATACTGCTGTGTGGGACTTACTGGAGGTACTAGGAGCAATAGTTGGCCCCTAAAGATGACCTTGGGGGCCAACTACCCCTCCTGTCACCTCCAGTAAGTCCCACACAGTGGGATTACCAAGAGATTTTTGGAGGACATGCCCCCCTTTCTCCACCACTGCAAACGCGACTCCTGGCATCCTACTGGTTGGGGGACGAAGTCCACTTTACTCCCTTTTTTAAAACACACTTTATTGTTTTTTTTTTCTTTTTCATGTTGACAGAAATATGTATATGCATAGTGAAATTTGCAGTACATTGAAAGTATTGTTGTACATTATATATCCTACAATCTATAGTCTATGAACTTCATTTGACACTACACATTTTGGTATAGGATATATTACATGTGCATTCTCACAGTAGTACCTGATAAAAGAGGCCACACATGAGTGCATTTATAATAACAAACCAACATAACATCTGAACTTCCCTGTAGGAGAGTAGGATCTGCTTCACATGGGTACCCCCACTTTTTGCTGATGCTTCACTGTTCTTAGACCTTAGTCTGGCTGGGGCCCTGCTAATCAGAACCCCAGCCTAGCTGCTTCCTCTCTAAAATGGTTTCCATGTGCCTTAGGCACATCTCTGATTGGAATCTGGAGTACCCTTATAAGTCCCTAGTATATGGTATACTATGTACCCAGGGCATAGGTACCTCAGAGGCCTACCAGGGGCTGCAGCATGTATTGTGCCACCCCTGGAAGGCCATCCAAACTGACACCACAGGTCTGCTACTGCAGCCTGGGTAAGGTGGTGCATGCACTCCTTACTGTGATAGAGGCTACCTATATCACTATATACATACACACATATAAACCTATAAGTCACTCCTATGGCAGGCCTTATCAATCCTGAAGGCAGAGTGCGTGGTTCCTATGTGAGAGGGTGCCCCTGCATGAGCAGGGCCCCTCTGCAGCGTTCGGAGACCCTTCTCTGATGCTGTTTGTAGTGCAGTCTGACCATATACTCTTAAGCGCATTATAACCTCGCGTTAAATGCTAACTTTGGGATGGCTGAACGGAAACATGTCGTGTTTGGTGTCAAACATCTTGGAATACTACCAGTTCTGGCGGCGGGGGTAGCATTCCACCCTTCTAGAGGGAAAGACATGTACACACCGGTATGCCCGGTACTGACTTTCCAGAGCCCTGGCATCACAAAATGGATGCCGCTGCCACAGACACGAGTCTGGCCTCCTGCTGCTGACCGAAACTCCGGCAGAGGAGGCCTGGACAATAGGTTTCCTGTCCCAGGGAGGTGTGACCACCTCCCCAGACAGGATAGTATATATCGGGGCTGGGCGGGAGCACTCTCTGGTGCTTTGAAGTCCTGCACTGGGGGCACATTTGGTGTCCCTGTGCATACCCCAGTTCAAACCGGCTCAGGGGCTTCCAGCCCCTGCTCTGGCACGAAACTGGACAAAGGGAAAGGGGTGTAACCACCCCTCTGCCCTGGCCCTCCCATAGGTGGGGCCACAGAGTATGTCCAACCTCCTACCTTAGTATAAGTAGGGGAACCCAGTCCTTAGGACTTTAGATTTACCTGGACGAAACTCTGACACAGAATCCTGGACCTTCGATGCTCTACTTTAAGATTAGAGGACTGAAGAATCTCCCTTGGGGTCAAGGAGTGACTCCCCTGCTTGGCAGGCACCAAAGAAGCAATTGTCCGGTCTGCATCGCTGAAGCTCCCGTCGGACGCCGAAGTCCTTGCATCACCAGAGGTGGATTTACAGACTTCCCCGAGGCTGCCCTGAGTCCCCAGCAAAGCTGAGGCCCGTAGCTGTCGTGGGTAACGTGAAACCGTGACCCCTGGACACCGAATGCATTTGCAAGTGCATCCTCTTCTGGGTATCCCACGAAGTCGTGCTTTGGGCTTCGAGTAGCCCCAGCCTCCAGCACCAACTGCACCGAAGATCACTGGCCTCCACTCCACGAGTGTCCTGTGAGCCAGCTCCACGTGCACCGTCTTGAGGCTCCTTCGCGGTCACTAGTCCGTTGGCTAGTAGGCCCTCACAAAGGCCAATCTTTTTCTGCTTGGGCTCCCTGGTTGCTCCAGGTGTGCCCTGACTTATCCTCACTGGGTGAATCTCCCAGACCTTGCTGGTCAGCAACATCGTCCTTCTTCTATCTCCACAAGACTTGCCGTTACCAAGGCTTGTTGGGTCCAATCCAGTCGCCGACACCCCTGCAATCGACAGACGTCGTGGGACAGCTCGAATCCAGCTCCTGGTTGTCGTCGACGCCTCCTGGACCTCGTGGCTGAAGAGTCAAGATGACCGTCAACCTACCTGAAGCACTCGACATCGGTGGGCATCTGCTCATCGCCTTCCTGGTCACTGGCTAGTGACCCAGACTCTGTCCCCTCTGCTTTCAGGTTCTTCAGATCTTCGATCCACCTTTGGATCCACCCGAACACTTTCGACTTGGCCGCCAGCAGCACTTTGCAGCAGATCGCCATTGAAAGCGACGACGAAACCCGACCCCGAAAGACACCTATGCACCCGGCTCCCCTGGGTGAGGTAACTCGACTACTCCGGTGCTCCGTGGGTATTGACACTAGAACAGCCTAGTTCTCAAAGGGTTTGCTCCAAGTCCTCCTCTAAGTGTCCCTTTTCTTTAAATTCTAATCGCGACTTTCCCCATAGAAGTTAACGGTGGTTCACGGCTGTGTTCATACACTGCACGCGTCCCCCGTGGGTCCCCTGTGTCACTGCCTTGGGTGGTTCCTTGTGGTCCAAGCACTTCTACAGGCTCTAGGCCTTGTGTCTAGCTCAGTCGTGGTTCTTATACCACTTTATTGGTATATGGTTTGGTACGCCCCTGGGGCTCAAACGTGTATTTGTGCTATTACTGTAGATAACTAACTCGTAACGTATGTACTTCGAACTCTAGCCTCATAAAGAGACTAGAGGGGTGTGTTTAGTAATAAATACATATATTTTGAATATATACCTGGTGTGGTCCTCTTTCATTTGGTCACTCAAGAGATTATATACTGGTAAAACAAGCTGCTTTACATTCCTTCAAGACTTAGCCTGAAGGCTGCTCTCCATAGCTACCACTAGGATAGCTTTCAATAAAGGTTGTCTTTAACCTATCTCCAATAAGGGGTTGTTTGGACTGGTGCAAGGTGCCCACTATAATTAGTGGACAGCATATGCCAGGCCAACTTCTCACATTGGTGTGCAGCGTGTGGGATTCCAGCTTGCTATTGTTTTACCAGATAATCTCAATTGAATTGATCAACTGAAAACCACTAAGGGTACCTAAGGTACATATAAATCAAGCTTAGTAATACAGTAAGTTCTACTGAACTTAGAGTTGTGTGTTAAGGGACAGCACACCCTTTCTACAACTCAAGAGAGTTTAGTAGGCCACACTAGAGTAGGTAGTGCATACACCACACCTCACTAGTAATGTCTTCAAAGCCAGGACCCAGTGAGTCCTTGCCAGAAGCCAGTGGGCTTCTTCCTCCAAGTATGATAAACTCCCATTCTTGGAATTGATAGCATTATGCACTACTAGGAAGTTGAAGACAGGCAAAAGTGCCAGCACCCAACACCTCAGGGAGGTGTTACTAGCTGATGATCTCAGCAGGCCCCTAGGGTCTGAAGGGGTAGGCAAAGAGGGTGGGGCAGAAGATGAGGACGGGGCCAGGGGTGAAGAAACCCAGGCCCCCCTCTGAAACTGGCCAGGAAGGTGAAAATGACCTTGCCCTGGAAAACCCAATTCCTCCTGTGGAGGAGGAGGAGGGAGAGGATCAGACTGACCTCCCTTTGTCCCCCAGGAAGAGTTCTGAGTGTGCCCAGAAGGTCTAGGTCTCCTTCTCAGGAGTCTAACCACTCTGACACCTCAATAGGGACCTCTGTCTCCTCTCATAGGAGGGAATACTCTCATGAGAGGAGAAAGAGACTGATTCAATATGAGCAAACTCAGCTTGAACTCAGGAAACAGCAATTGGCTATAGACAGGAGTCCCTAGATCTCTATAGAGAGAGAAAAGTTGGGACTAGAGTCCCATGGTGGCAGCAGTTTCCCCAAAGATAGGGAAAGGTCTTATGACCATAGAAACCTGAGCAAGATTGTCCCTCCCTACCAGAGTGGGGATGATATCCACAAATGGATAACTGCTCTAGAGAGGGCCTGTAAAGTACAGAGGGTCCCTCAGGAGCAGTGGGCAGCAATCTTGTGGCTCTCCTTTGCAGACAAAGGTAGAGACAAGCTCCTCACTGTTAGAGAGGAGGATGCTGATAATTACAAAGTCTTGAAGAGTGCTCTAATTGATGGGTTTGGCCTAACCACTGAACAATACAGGTTAAAGTTCAGGGATACCCAAAAAGCACAGACCCAAGACTGGGTGGACTTTGTTAATGTTCTGCCAAGGCTCTGGAAGGTTGGTTATTGGGCAGTAAGGTATGTGACTTCACAGGATTGTACAATCTGATAATGAGGGAGCAGATTCTTAATAACTGTCAAAATCAGCTGTTGCATCATCACCTGGTAGACTCTGATCTGACCTCTCCCCAAGAATTGGGAAAGAAGGCAGACAAATGGGTCAGAACCAGGGTGAAGCAGAAGGTACAGAACCAAGGTGGTGACCCTAAGAAGCAAGATTCGAAAACCTCTGATAAGGGTGGGGAGAAGGGTAAAGATCAAAAGTCTTCACAAGGCCCCCAAAAATCTTCTTCAGGTGGGGATTCACAGTCTACCAAAGGGAAAGGCCAAAGAAAACCATGGTGCAAGGTCTGTAAGCAAAAGACCCACTGGACCAGTGATTGCACCAAGTCCAAAGACTCGACTCCAGCCCCCACCAATGCCCCTAAGGCACCTGCTCCCCCTAGTGCAGTTACAGTTGGTGGTGGGACTACACAAGCCAAGGGTTTAGTAGGGTTGACCCTGGGTAAAGAGATGAGCTCTGACCTAGTCAGAGAACTCACTCAGGCTGTCCTGGTCTGTGATGGAGGCATGGATATGACCTCCTCTGTGAGTCCCAGTAATCTGGGCAAGTACAGACAACAGCCTTTAATCAATGGAAGAGAGGCTTTGGCATTTAGGGACACAGGGGCAAGTGTCACCATGGTGACACAAGACCTTGTGAATCCTGGGCAGATTATACTTGGTGAAATGTACCAAGTGACCAATGCTAGCAACGTCAGAACAGACCATACTCTGGCAGTTGTTAACTTCTCCTGGGGAGAGGTAACTGGCCTTAAGAAGGTTGTGGTAAGTGCAGACCTACCCGTTGAATGCTTGCTTGGCAATGACTTAGAAACTTCAGCTTGGGCAGAAGTGGAGCTCAAGACCCATGCAGAAATGCTGGGGATCCCTGCAGATGTGTTTGCTGTGACCAGGTCACAAGCCAAAATGTCTAGCACTGAACAGGCCTTGGATTCTGGAATAATGGACCAAGTGCCCTCCAAGAAGAGGAGTAGTAGGGTAAAGGCAGTGCCTTCCCCCTTGGCTCAGAAGGAAGATCAGTCCCTTGAGGGGGATGATCTCAGTCCCAGAGGAGCTTGAACCTGAACAGGTTGAGTTCTTGGGGACAGGGGGACCTTCCAGTGCAGATCTGAGCCAGGAGCAGCAGAGCTGCCCCTCTCTTGAACCCCTCAGACAGCAAGCTGCTGCTGAGGCTGCTGGGAAAGCTAGTGGAGCCATACTGTGTATTGGGATGATGGACTCTTGTACTCAGAGTGTAGAGACCCCAAGCCTGGTGCTACCAGGAGGTTGGTTATACCTTTGAAGTTCAGGGGCTTCCTATTGACCCTAGCCCATGATATTCCCTTAGCAGGTCACCTGGGCCAGAACAAGACTTGGGACAGAATTGTCCCTCACTTTCACTGGCCCCACATGTCTGAAGACACCAAGGAGTTTTGTCGCTCCTGTGTAACCTGCCAGGCCAGTGGCAAGGCAGGTGGCACTACAAAGGCCCCCCTGATACCACTACCTGTGGTGGGGTTTCCCTTTGAAAGGGTGGGGATTGACATTGTTGGTCCCATGGATCCCCAAACAGCATCTGGGCACAGGTTTATCCTGGTGGTAGTGGATCATGCCACCAGGTACCCAGAGGCTATTCCCTTAGGACCACTACAGCACCTGTGGTGGCAAGGGCCCTCCTGGGAATTTTCTCAAGAGTGGGCTTCCCTAAGGAGGTTGTATCAGACAGGGATGCAAACTTTATGTCTGGATACTTAAAAGCAATGTGGAAAGAGTGTGGAGTGACTTACAAGTTCACCACACCCTATCACCCACAATGCAATGGTTTAGTTGAGAGATTCAACAAAACCTTGAAGGGCATGATTAAAGGGCTCCCAGAAAAGCTTAGGCGAAGATGGGACATACTCTGCCTTGCCTTTTATTTGCGTACAGGGAGGTGCCTCAAAAGGGGTTGGCTACAGCCCTTTTGAACTTTTGTTTGGTCACCCTGTCAGGGGTCCACTGTGCTTGGTGAAGGAAGGATGGGAGTTACCTCTCAAGCCCCCAAAGCAAGACATAGTGGACTACGTACTTGGTCTCCGCTCCCGGATGGCTGAGTATATGAAAAAGGCAACTAAAAACCTTGAGGCTAGCCAGGAACTTCAAAAGGCCTGGCATGACCAAAAGGCTGTACTGACTGTTTATCAGCCAGGACAGAAGGTGTGGGTGTTGGAGCCAGTGGCCCCAGCAGCTCTCCAAGACAAATGGAGTGGACCCCACACCATTGTTGAACAGAAGGGTGAGGTTACCTACTTAGTAGACCTAGGAACACCCAGGAGTCCCCACAGGGTTCTCCATGTCAACAGGTTAAAACCATATGTGGACAGGGCAGACATGGGCTTGCTCATGGCTACTGATGAGGGACAGGAGGAAGAGAGTGACCCACTCCCTGACCTGCTCTCACAGAACCATGGTGATGGGTCAGTGGATGGTGCAGCCTTGGCAGGCAGCCTCACTACCCAGCAGCAGACTGATTGCAGACAGGTGCTCAATCAGTTCAGACACATATTCTCACTGACACCCAGTCAGACTACCTGGTGCACTCGTGAAGTGGCACTGGGGACAGTCTGCCTATTAAAAATAAGATTTATAGGCAACCTGACCATGTCAGGGACTGTATCAGGACAGAAGTCCAGAAGATGTTGGATTTGGGAGTTATTGAACCCTCAGATACCCCTTGGGCTAGTCCAGTGGTCCTTGTGCCAAAACCTCACACCAATGGTGGGAAAAGAGAGATGAGGTTTTGTGTGGACTACAGGGGTCTCAATGCAGTCACTAGGACTGATGCCCATCCAATCCCAAGGGCAGATGAGCTAATAGACACTTTGGCCTCAGCCAAGTATCTAAGCACATTTGACCTGACAGCTGGCTACTGGCAGATCAGACTAGCTGATGATGCAAAGCCAAAGACAGCATTCTCAACCCCTAGTGGGCATTATCAATTTGTGGTGATGCCCTTTGGTCTGAAGAATGCACCTGCCACTTTTCAGAGGTTGGTGAATACAGTCCTTACAGGTCTGGAAGCCTATAGTGCAGCATATCTAGATGATATTGCTGTCTTTAGCTCCACCTGGGAGGATCACCTGGTCCACCTCAGAAATGTTTTACAGGCCCTGCAGAAAGCATGCCTGACTATCAAGGCCACCAAGTGCCAGATAGGGCAGAGTCAGGTTGTGTACCTGGGCCACCTTGTGGGTGGAGGTCAGGTTCAGCCACTGCAGAGCAAGATCCAGACCATCATGGACTGGACTGCTCCAACTACCCAGACTCAGGTGAGAGCCTTCTTAGGCCTGACTGGGTACTATAGGAGATTTGTCAAGGGGTATGGATCAATAGTGACACCCTGAATGACTTAACTTCCAAGAAAATGCCCAAAAAGGTTCAGTGGACAGTTAGCTGTCAAAAGGCATTTGATGACCTGAAGCAGGCCATGTGCACTGCTCCCATTCTACAGAGTCCTGATTACTCCAAGAAGTTCATTGTTCAAACTGATGCATCTGAATTGGGGGTAGGGGCTGTACTGTCACAATTGAATGATGAAGGTCACGATCAGCCAGTAGCTTTCATTAGCAGAAGGCTGACCCCTAGAGAGAATCGTTGGTCAGCCATTGAGAGGGAGGCCTTTGCTGTGGTCTGGGCTCTGAAGAAGTTGAGGCCATACTTGTTTGGTACTCACTTCCTTGTTCAAACAGACCATAAGCCCCTCTTATGGCTAAAACAAATGAAGGGTGAAAACCCCAAACTGCTTAGGTGCTCCATTTCCCTACAGGGGATGGACTTCACAGTGGAACATAGACCTGGGAGTAACCATGCCAATGCAGATGGACTCTCTAGGTACTTCCACTTAGAACATGAAGACTTAACTGGGCAAGGTTAGTTTAATGTCCCTACGTTTGGGGGGGGTTGTGTAGGAGAGTAGGATCTGCTTCACATGGGTACACCCACTTTTTGCTGATGCTTCACTGTTTTTCGACCTTAGTCTGGCTGGGGCCCTGCTAATCAGAACCCCAGCCTAGCTGCTTCCTCTCTAAAATGGTTTCCATGTGCCTTAGGCACATCTCTGATTGGAATCTGGAGTGCCCTTATAAGTCCCTAGTATATGGTATACTATGTACCCAGGGCATAGGTACCTCAGAGGCCTACCAGGGGCTGCAGCATGTATTGTGCCACCCCTGGAAGGCCATCCAAACTGACACCACAGGTCTGCTACTGCAGCCTGGGTAAGGTGGTGCATGCACCCTTTACTGTGATATAGGCTACCTATATCACTATATACATATACACATATAAACCTATAAGTCACTCCTATGGCAGGCCTTATCAATCCTGAAGGCAGAGTGCGTGGTTCCTATGTGAGAGGGTGCCCCTGCATGAGCAGGGCCCCTCTGCAGTGTTCGGAGACCCTTCTCTGATGCTGTTTGTAGTGCAGCCTGACCATATACTCTTAAGCGCATTATAACCTCGCGTTAAATGCAAACTTTGGGATGGCTGAACGGAAACATGTCGTGTTTGGTGTCAAACATCTTGGAATACTACCCCCCCGCCAGTTCTGGCGGTGGGGGTAGCATTCCACCCTTCTAGAGGGAAAGACATGTACACACCGGTATGCCCGGTACTGACTTTCCAGAGCCCTGGCATCACAAAATGGATGCCGCTGCCACAGACACGAGTCTGGCCTCCTGCTGCTGACCGAAACTCCGGCAGGGGAGGCCTGGACACAGGTTTCCTGTCCCAGGGAGGTGTGACCACCTCCCCAGACAGGATAGTGTGTATTGGGGCTGGGCGGGAGCACTCTCTGGTGCTTTGAAGTCCTGCACTGGGGGCACATTTGGTGTCCCTGTGCATACCCCAGTTCAAACCGGCTCAGGGGCTTCCAGCCCCTGCTCTGGTGTGAAACTGGACAAAGGGAAAGGGGTGTAACCACCCCTCTGCCCTGGCCCTCCCATAGGTGGGGCCACAGAGTATGTCCAACCTCCTACCTTAGTATAAGTAGGGGAACCCAGTCCTTAGGACTTTAGATTTACCTGGACGAAACTCTGACACAGAATCCTGGACCTTCGACGCTCTACTTTAAGATTAGAGGACTGAAGAATCTCCCTTGGGGTCAAGGAGTGACTCCCCTGCTTGGCAGGCACCAAAGAAGCAATTGTCCAGTCTGCATCGATGAAGCTCCCGTCGGACGCCGAAGTTCTTGCATCACCAGAGGTGGATTTCCAGACTTCCCCGAGGCTGCCCTGAGTCCCCAGCAAAGCTGAGGCCCATAGCTGTCGTGGGTAACGTGGAACCGTGACCCCTGGACACCGAACGCATTTGCAAGTGGATCCTCTTCTGGGTCTCCCACGAAATCGTGCTTTGGGCTCCAAATAGCCCCAGTCTCCAGCACCAACTGCACCGAAGATCACTGGCCTCCACTCCACGAGTGTCCTGTGAGCTAGCTCCACGTGCACCGTCTCGAGGCTCCTTCGCGGTCGCTAGTCCGTTGGCTAGTAGGCCCTCACAAAAGCCAATCTTTTTCTGCTTGGGCTCCCTGGTTGCTCCAGGTGTGCCCTGACTTATCCTCACTGGGTGAGTCTCCCAGACCTTGCTGGTCTGCAACATCGTCCTTCTTCTATCTCCACGAGACTTGCCGTTGCCAAGGCTTGTTGGGTCCAATCCGGTCGCCAACACCCCTGCAATCGACAGACGTCGTGGGACAGCTCGAATCCAGCTCCTGGTTGTCTTTGACACCTCCTGGACCTCGTGGCTGAAGAGTCAAGACAACCGTCAACCTACCTGAAGCACTCGACATCGGTGGGCATCTGCTCATCGCCTTCCTGGTCACTGGCTAGTGACCCAGACTCTGTCCCCTCTGCTTTCAGGTTCTTCAGATCTTCGATCCACCTTTGGATCCACCCGAACACTTTCGACTTGGCCGCCAGCAGCACTTTGCAGCAGATCGCCATTGAAAGCGACGACGAAACCCGACCCCGAAAGACACCTATGCACCCGGCTGCCCTGGGTGAGGTAACTCGAGTACTCCGGTGCTCCCGTGGGTATTGACACTAGAACAGCCTAGTTCTCAAAGGGTTTGCTCCAAGTCCTCCTCTAAGTGTCCCTTTCTTTCAAATTCTAATCGCGACTTTCCCCATAGAAGTTAACGGTGGTTCGCGGCTGTGTTCATACACTGCACGCGTCCCCTGTGGGTCCCCTGTGTCACTGCCTTGGGTGGTTCCTTGTGGTCCAAGCTCTTCTACAGGCTCTAGGCCTTGTGTCTAGCTCAGTCGTGGTTCTTATACCACTTTATTGGTATATGGTTTGGTACGCCCTGGGGTTCAAACGTGTATTTGTGCTATTACTGTAGATAACTAACTCGTAACGTATGTACTTCGAACTCTAGCCTCATAAAGAGACTAGAGGGGTGTGTTTAGTAATAAATACATATATTTTGAATATATACCTGGTGTGGTCCTCTTTCATTTGGTCACTCAAGAGATTATAGACTGGTAAAACAAGCTGCTTTACATTCCTTCAAGACTTAGCCTGAAGGCTGCTCTCCATAGCTAACACTAGGATAGCTTTCAATAAAGGTTGTCTTTAACCTATCTCCAATAAGGGGTTGTTTGGACTGGTGCAAGGTGCCCACTATAATTAGTGGACAGCATATGCCAGGCCAACTTCTCACATTCCCTATCCCCCCACCCCTCCTGGCTGGCTCTACCCCAGTTAGAACACTCATCCATACAGTCTACCCTGGTGGCCACCTACAGTCTACCCTGGTGGCCACCTTGTGCCCATAGTGGCATTTGTATAATATGGGGTTTGGAGGACCATACTACTTATGTGTATTATTCTGGGACCGATAGTAATGGGGAAGTGGGCAGTGGACGATACATTTCATGCTATTCATCATTTATTCTAGGAACAGGCGCAGGTTCTAGGGCCTTGAATGCCTCCATTAGTAGGTCCCATTCCATTGAGATTAGGGTCTTGCGTAGGCCTCGAGCCTCCTCTCGTCTAATGGCAGCGCTCTCCGCACTACCCCAGCGTGTCACCTCTATATGCCAAATATAAACTGATGGGGCCTTTGCCGACTTCCACCGCATGGTGATAGTGCGCTTAGCAATAAGTACCGCCAAGTTAATGAGACAGGTTTGCACCTTCTGTGCTTTAGGGCGGCGGCGAAGGCCAAGCACACAACTATCCATTGTCTGTTCTATAGGAATACCTGTTGTGGTTCTTAAGGTCTGGACTACCCCCACCCAAAATTCAGCTAATATTGGGCATGCCCATAACATATGTAAAATGTCTGCGTTTTCTAACCTACACCTGGGGCATCAGTGTTCTGTGTCCGGGAATATATGCTGTAAACGGTGTGGAGTGAGGTACGCCCTATGTAATATCATATACTGTATGAATTTGAACTTGGCATTGCGAGACACCTTTTTGGGGTACTCCAACAGTGAAGCCCATTCCTTATCTGTTAATTCTTTCCCAAGGTCCTCAGACCACCTGTTACGCAGGTCAGTGAGAGATATCCAGGCTTGTGCTCTCATTGCACGATATAGCCATTTCGTGAGGTGACATCCCCTTCCCATAAGATGAAGTGCCTGTGTTAATTCATGTGTTTGGGGTTCCTCTCTGTTTGGGGCCCAGTGCTTTTTAACATAGGCGAGGATAGTTGCGTGTGTCATGTATAGGTTGCCAGAGACCCCATTTTCCCTAGTGAAGTTCTCATGGTCCATGAGGATGCCATTGTTGAAGAGCGCCCCTACTGTGGTAACCCCCTCCTCAGCCCAACAACGGGTGGTTCGAGTTGTAATCAGTCCTGTGGGTGTAGGGATTCCCAGTAATGGCATGTTATTAGCGTATGGGATATTCTGGCACGTGTATTGCACCGCCCTGTGCCAGTATAGAAGTGCTGTGCATAACAGTGTTGGTGTACTTTATGTGATTTTCGGGGCAAGGCAGTACCAAGGTGTGTAGGTTGCCGCGGTTGATGTCGCGAATGGTGTAGCCCACCTCCTGCAGATTACGGCCTGCCAACCAGTATGACAGCTATTGTAGTTGGCTTGCGTAGCAATAGGCGCGGAAATCAGGTGCCCCTAGTCCACCCTAGTCTGTCGCTAATTGTAGTTTGGCTAGGCCCACCCTTCGCCAACCTTTCCCCCAAATTAGATCAGAGAGTAATGTATCTAATGTTTTAAATATGGGAGTAGGAATTACCACCGGTAAATTCGTGAAAAAATACAGTAATCGTGGGAGAATTACCATCTTTGAGATAGCCACCCGGCCCATCACGGACATCGGCAATGAAGTCCAGAAGATCACTTGAGAACGGAGTGCCCTGATAGCCCTGTTCAGGTTGCCTTCTATTAGGTCTTGTGATTCTCTGTAGATGTGGATGCCAAGATACTTGAATGTGTGTTGCGCCACCGAGAGAGAGAGCTGTTCGAATTGTACGGTATCTGGATGTATGCCGGGATGGAAAAAGAACACCTGTGATTTTGCCTCATTTATAGCTAGGCCAGAGACCTGCTCAAATTGACGGAATATACCCGGAGTGGGCCCTAGTTCATTAACCAGGTCCTTGGCGTATAGAATTATGTCATCTGCGTATGCAGACAGTACATGGGTGGTATGCCCTAGCCTAATACCCACTTTTTCTCTTTCGGACCTTAATTTAATGGCCAGGGGTTCCAGCGCAAGCACGAATAACAAGGGCGACAATGGACACCCTTGACGAGTGCCCCTGCCTACCGGGTATGTGTGGGAGATATGGCACCCTGTGCGGGCCCACGTCGTGGGAGCTGTGTACAGTAATTTTACCCACTTCAATCAATCAATCAATCAATCAGGAATTTGTAGAGCGCACTACTCACCCGTGAGGGTCTCAAGGCGCTAGGGGGGTGGGGGTGCTGCTACTGCTCGAATAGCCAGGTCTTGAGTAGTCTCCTGAAGGTTAGTAGGTCTTGGGTCTGCCGTAGGAGGATGGGGAGGGTGTTCCAGGTCTTGGCGGCAAGGTAGGAGAGCGATCTGACACCAGAGGTCGCTCTTCAGATGCGGGGGTGTAGCGAGGGCGTGGTCGGCGGAGCGGAGCTGGCAGTTCGGGGTGTAGAAGGTGAGTCGTCTGTTGAGGTATGCTGGTCCGGTGTCGTGGAGTGCCTTGTGTGCGTGGGTGAGGAGTTTGAAGGTGATCCTCTTGTTGACGGGCAGCCAGTGCAGGTCTCTCAGGTGGGGTGTGATGTGACTGTGTTGAGGGATGTCGAGGATCATGCGGGCAGAGGCGTTCTGTATGCGTTGCAGTCGTTTGAGCAGTTTGGCTGGGGCTCCCGCGTAGAGGGCGTTTCCGTAGTCCAGCCTGCTGCTGACGAGGGCCTGGGTGACCGTTCTTCTTGTGTCGGTGGGGATCCACCTGTAGATCTTGTGGAGCATGCGGAGGGTGTTGAAGCAAGAGGATGATACGGCGTTGACTTGCTTGGTCATGGAGAGCGTTTAGTCGAGGATGAACCCCAGGTTGCGTGCATGGTCGGTGGGTGTTGGTGCTGCTCCCAGGGCGGTTGGCCACCAGGAGTCGTCCCAGGCTGAGGGGGTGGAGCTGAGGATGAGGACCTCCGTTTTGTCCGAGTTCAGCTTCAGACGGCTGTTCTTCATCCATTCGGCGACGGCTTTCATTCCTTCGTGGAGGTTGGTTTTTGGCGGTGAGGGGGTCCTTGGTGAGGGAGAGCATTAGCTGTGTGTCGTCGGCATAGGAGATGATGTTGAGGTTGTGCAGTCTGGCGACGTGGGCGAGCGGGGCCATGTAGATGTTGAACAATGTCGGGCTGAGGGATGATCCTTGGGGTACACCGCAGATGATCTTGGTGGCTTCGGAACGGAAAGGGGGAGGCGGATGCTCTGGGTTCTGCCGGAGAGGAAGGAGGTGGTCCATTCCAGAGCCTTGTCTCGGATCCCTGCGTTGTGGAGGCGTGTGCGTAGGGTGCGGTGGCAGACCGTGTCGAAGGCGGCTGATAGGTCCAGGAGGATGAGGGCCGCGGTTTCGCCGTTGTCCAGCAGGGCTCTGATGTCATCGGTGGCGGCAATGAGGCAGTTTCGGTGCTGTGGTTGCTGCGGAACCCGGATTGGGACGGGTCCAGGATGTTGTTCTCCTCGAGGTAGCGGGTCAGCTGTTTGTTGACGGTTTTCTCGATGACCTTCTCCGGGAACGGGAGCAGGGAGATGGGCCGGAAGTTCTTGAGATCCCTCGGATCTGCCTTGGGTTTTTTGAGCAAGGCGTTGATCTCGGCGTGCTTCCAGCTCTCCGGGAAGGTCGCAGTCTCGAAGGAGATGTTGATGGCCTTGCGGAGATGGGGTGCGATGGTGGCACTGGCTTTACTGAAGATGTGGTGTGGGCACGGGTCTGACGGGGAGCCGGAATGGATGGTGTTCATGATTTTGATGGTGTCGTCGTCGCTGATGTTAGTCCAGGTGAGCAGGGGGCCGCTGTGGGTGGTGGCCGTGGGGTCTGAGGTATTGTTGGCTGTCGTGGTGGTCTGGTTGTCGAAGCTGTTGTGGATGTCTGTGATGCAGCGCATACAATAAAAACTATTCTCCTCCTAGGTCACTTATAGGTCATCCAGGGGCAAACTATATTTTCTCACATCCACATGACGATGGGGCCCATAAACATCGCCTAACATACACGCACACACCTGGATTTCCTTTACACCTTTACGAAATTCTGTATTCCTAGGAGAAGCATGAGAACTAAATGGAAAACACCATTTATGTACCGCTGGAAGGAGCCGGGATATCTTATTACCTTAACTTATCGCTTTCTATTAGTTATTTCTTAAGATATTCCTGCTCATTGTTTGTCGATGAATCATTCATGTAAAAAATTAGTTCATAGTGATTAAGACCAGCTGAATCACAATAACCAATTACTGATGTCACAATCATTTAGGAAAATAACCACTGAGTCATTTTGGTTTAAAGAATCTTAAATTTTATATAATTTTAAAAGCATGAGAAAGAATTTAAACTTTATTCAATTATTCATTCATAAATTCAAATATTTATTAAGCATAATCAATTTATTGCAGAAAGGACATTTTTGTCATGAAGCCAAAACCCTAATTACCTGCCTACCTTCCTAATTTAGCCTAATGATTTCTAACCTAAGTTAAGAATTAGAAATAACCTGGTTCTCATACTCAACTGGAAAATTAAGACAGCAACAGCAACTTCAACTCGTCAGCATCAGCTACCTGCAACCCGTCTCATCTAACAGTCTTTCAGCATCTCCCGCTCAGTAAGGGATCGATCAGGACCACCCAGCACTGGAAGCCACCAACACCAACACGACTCTCCAACTCCGCTCCTGACTGTGACTGCGACTGAACCCCTCCCACTAAGAGTAGGCCCTCTTATACCCTAATTCTAACTTTGCTAACTAATTGTTGCAACATTAATAACACGCTTTTCTTTCATTGGTCCATGCATGTCATCTTATTCATTCTTTTAATCAAGTTCTCTTGGATCCAATGGTCCTTGGATCATTTCCTTTCCCACACGCTCAAGACATGTTTCCATCCGCTTCGATCAGTACATTTGTAACTTCTTTCGATACATTCGAGAACTCCGCAGTCATTGTCCTTTCTCTTAAACTGGTTTCCCACAGGTCTTCTGCTGATCACCACGGCACACTATCAGTTCAATTAGGTCACATCAGCCTTGACCATTTCTCGCATGCTAGCCTCTCAGCAACATCACGAGGTTAGTTTTTCTCCGACTTCATCCCGTGTCACATGTCCCCTTTGCGCCTGCGCACATCTTCCTACTGGCGGCCATTTTATATCGCCACTCGGTTATACTTTAGAAGCACTAATTTGAGGCAAACAAAACATAATTAAAATAGAGAAAAATAGCCTTTTCGTTTCCCTCCCGTCATCTACGTACCCCAATTAGTTATTACCTAGCGGAAAGCAACATTTAAGCTGTTCCTTACTTACCATCACTATTGTTTTTGCAACGACACGTTTTATTTCTATGAAGCACAAAAACATGCATTTATTTTAAATTAGTACGCATTTATTTTTACGTTATAATTAGACACACGGACATCCATTAATAGATTATTTAGCACACACATTTGCATGTTACCTTTCCCACACATACAGTGTTGATTAATACATTTAAACGAACATTTTATTAATTATTTATAAAATTTGTTAGGGGTTACTTTTCTTTTTATACACGTTATTACTATTTTCAACACCATGGCTAACAATATTACTACAGTTGCTATTATTGTAACTTTCCCTATCATTAGTCTACTCATTCTGGTCAACCAATTTGCTACCGAAGAAAACCCTCTACCAAGTTTTCCCAAGACATTTTCAACCTCCAGTGGAACTAGTTCTTTGTGCAAATTTGTAATATTTGTAATATACTTCTGTATATTTTCACTTTTATCAGGAATGTAAGTACAACAATGTTGGACTTTCAACATTCCACAGACTCCACCCTCTTTGCCAAAAGAATATCAAGGGCAAGCCAATTTTGCATCACCATAGCTCTCATGGCAACCATTTCGGTATTTACCATTAAGAACCCTCCCGCAGTATCTGTAGACAAACGATCTACTACTGTGGATAACTTCCGAATTTTAAATGCATTCAAAGATATTCCCACTGCTGGTATTAATGCTCCAAAAATATCACCTACAATTTCTGAAAAACTTTCCCTCTTTCTACGTGTAAAGCTATTAATCATCTTGTATGTTCCCTTTTCTTCTCTGTCCATGTGAAAGATTTTTGGAAAGACCAGGCCTACATAGCAAGTTCCATACCAATGGTCCGGCAACCTGTAATAAGCTCTATTCCCACAAATATAATAGATACCTGGAAATATTGGTTCTTTTCCACCTTTGAATCCCCAACCTCCCAGAATTTGATAATTGTCATGGCAGATACTGGAACCTACAAAGTAATTGTCATAGACTGTCTTATTTCTCCTAATACACAACTTTCCTGTTTTGCGGCCAATCTAATGTCATTGCGGCATTTATCTTTTTCCTTCATGATTTCCTTCCTCAAACGTCCATAGATGTTTTCCTTCCTCTTTTATTGCTTCTTTTTGAAATTTCATTCTTCTTTCTTCAACCATTTCTAAAAATACTTTTTCTTCTTTCTTTAACTCACAGGTAAGGTTGTTACTAACTATTTCTTCTAACGTTAATTTTCTATGTTCTAAAAGAATTCTCCTAAAATTTTTGCTGGTTTTACTTTGTTAAGTTCTGGTACTACTGGAATGTTTGCAAAAATCTTATCTATGTCAGTATAATAAGATTCTAATCTACCTGTTTTATAAAATAAACTTGCTATTACACTACATGTTATTCCATAAGTTAGAGGTAGGTGATGATAAGTCACACCTTCTGACACTGATGCAGGCAACTGCATACAAACATAACAATCTCTCACATCCATTGTCTCTACATATTCGTACAACAATTTTGTAAAAACATTTTTAGAAAAGTCTGTTACTGACTTATCCTTATGTAACTCTGCACTACTTCTTAAAATAACTGGTTCTTTAATATTAGTTTCTTTTTCTGGTTTAGTATCATTCTTTGCTTCTATTACAGCTAAACTAATAGGAATTGTGATTGCTAAAACTATCCATATGGTCATTAATAACCCTGTACAAAAGCAGCACATTTTACACCATCTTTTTACAAATTCACATTTATCTCTTCTATCCCTAGTATTTTCCATTTTGCTTTTTCTATTTATTAAGTTTCAGAAAATTGTGTCACTACACCTCAGAAATGACTTAGATGCCACTCTGCTTTCAAAAGTCTTTGCTTGGTACTTTCTTTTAATTCTCTCCAGAATTCTTTCGTTGTCACATCCGGTGATTTGTCACATCCAGTAAAATTGTCATGTCCGGCAGAAGCACTATAAGTCTTCACTTCAAGTTTGTTGCATCTCACCTTTTCCCATTCGACTTCTTAGTCTCTGGTTCTCGTGAGTGTTTTCTTCTTCTTTGTAATCTGTCAGTGCAATATACAGCCACTCAGGTGACTTATACTTTGCATTCACTTTCTTTGTTCTTTTGGACTTTTGTAATCTTTTTCCACTGGGTTTTTCTTGTCCCTTTTGACTTGTTATTTCATTCACTTGTTCAGCACTTTCGTCTCCTGCTCTTATTATTCTATATCTCAATTTTCTTATATAGCTGTTGGGCCAATTATCTCCTTTTCTTGGCCTTTTGGCTTCACCTTCTTTTTCTTCTCTTTCTGACTTCCAATTTCTTTTTCTTGATTCAGTTTTTGCCTTTTCCTCTTCTCCACTTTCTTCAGTTTCTGTTTCAACTGTTTCACTATTGTCTCTTATTTTGAAACTTATGATCTCGTCATCTCCTACTGGTGGATCTGTCTTCTCCTTCTTGTTTTCCCTTATTACTGTCCCTCCTCGGTGTTCTTCCGATTTGGTGTTTTCCTCCCTTTCTGCTTCTAAATTTCCCTGTTCTTCTGTTTCTCTATCTGTCCCTATTGCTCCTCGGGGTTCTTCTCGATTTTCTAACTTTTTGTGTACTTCTTTCCCTACTTCATCTATTAATATTATTTCTGAAGGATTTCCACCATAACTTGTACTTGGTTGTTCATCTAGCTCAATTTCTTGCTCAGTTTCTTCTCTAATTGGTTTATAACCCCAAGTTCTCCTTCGGAATTCTTCACAGTTTGCAACTGAATCATCAGATTCTGAATTTGTGTCAGATGTTTCCAGATGTCGACTTACAGGTCGATCTTCAAGTTCTGGAATTTCTGAATTTCTTTCTTCTTCTTCTTCTTCTTCTTCTTCTCTAGAGGTGTTTGCCGTTGGGGTTTCCAGATGTCGACTTTCAGGTCGATCTTCAAGTTCTGGCACCCTTTCTCTTATCCTTGTTGTCCCAGCCGTTAAACTTTTATCCCACACTTCCAGACGTCGACTCACATGTCGATCAGTAGGTTCTTGAACTCTGATTGTGTGGCTGGCATGGACCCAGTTCTTCACTCCTGCACACTTGACTGCAGTCGTTGTTACTAGGATTACCTGTCGTGGTTCGTCCCAGCGAGGAACTAGACAGTTTCTTCTCCTGTGGATTTTTATACGGACCCAGTCTCCTGGATTCAAGTCGTGGGCTGGTTTTCTTTCAAGAGTGGTCGCATCCGGTCCAACCTGATGAAACACAGAACGCACCACATCAGCCAGTCCCTTGCAATAATCCAGTACTAGATCATCAGTTATAGTTAATAACTTGTTGACAGGTACGTGTGCTTGTCTCATTGCTCATCCCATGATCATCTCATGAGGACTGAGTCCAGTTTTCTTTTTCAGGGATGCTTCTGATGGTCATCAGAACAAGAGGCAGTGCATCTGGCCATTTGAGTCCTATAGCTTGACACATTTTTCCTAATCTGTTTTTAATTGTTCCATTAATCTGCTCCACTACCCCAGAAGCCTCTGGTCTGTAAGCACAATGTAGTTTTTGTTTAATACTCAATGCTTCACAAATCAATTGGATCAACTCATTTTGAAAATGTGTTCCTCTATCTGTCTCAACCGTGACTGGAAAACCATACCTTGGAATGAACTCTCGCAGCATAAGTTTTGCCACTGTTGTTCCATCATTCCTTCTTGTGGGGTATGCCTCCACCCACCGAGAGAACAAACAGACGACCACTAGAACATATCTTAGTCTGTTACTAGGGGGCATCTCTATAAAGTCCAACTGCATTCTAGTGAATGGACCTCCTTCTCGTCCTATTGTTCCTAGACTCACTACTGTTTTTCTTCCTGGGTTAAACTGCTGACAAATAAGACATCTTTGACAAAGACTTTCAGCAATGGCTCTGAATTCTGGGTTATACCAGGTTTGTCTAAAAGTCTGATCATTGCATCTCTCCCAATATGAGCTTGTCCATGGTACATCCGTGCCATGTCTGCAATCATGCTATCAGGCATAACTGGTCTTTCGTCTCTGTATACCCACACACCATTATTTTCCTGTCTTCTACATCCTGCTTTTATCCAGTAATCTTTTTCCTCATCACTTGCAGTTTCTTGTAACTGTCTTACTTCATCCCATGTCTCGACAGTATTAGTAAAAAGCAAAGGACAAGAGACATGCTCTCTTTCTCTATTTTTGTTCATGGACACCATGTTCTCTGCACAATATTTGGCTATCTCATCGGCATAATTATTGCCGACGGCTATGTAATCTTCGTTTTTCTTATGCGCCTTGCACTTCACTACAGCAATTTGTTTAGGCAACTGTATCGCCTCAAGCAGCTTTTTAACAAAATCTCCATTTCTGATAGGTGTTCCTGCAGACGTCAAGAAACCTCTTTGTGACCAAATCTGACCAAAGTCATGTACGATGCCGAAACCATATTGGCTATCGGTCACAATCGTGACTCGTACATTCCTTCCTAATTTACATGCTTGAATCAAAGCAATCAGTTCCGTAACTTGTGCAGACCTTATTCCTTTCAGACAAGACGCTTCCATCACAGTTGCCACTGTGCACACTGCGTAAGCTGCGCTTAAAACTCCTTCTTTTGTTCTCAAGCATAAGCCATCCACAAACATGACATAATCAGATTCCTTTAACGGTTCATCTTTTATGTCAGCTCTTGGTTTCGTGCAATATTCCAGCACGTTCAGACAATCATGATCTACTTCGTCCTGTTCAATTATATTCTCCTCATCTGGCAATGATGTTGAAGGATTCACATTCATGCATCTATCTATGGTCACATTTTCAGCACTCAAGATGACTTTTTCGTACTTAGTCAGCCGACTATGTGTCATGTACTGTGTTTTTGTTCTTGTCAAAAGAATTTCTACTGAATGGGGAACATATACTCTCAGTGGATACCCCATCACTATACCTTCACTTTGTTCCAGACTTACACAAGTAGAAGCAACTGCTTTCAGACATCCAGGCAATGCTTTTGCTATAGGATCTAAAACAGCTGAAAAATAAGCAATCAGTCTTTTCGTTGTTCCATGTTTTTGTACCAGTACTGAAAACGCACATCCATCTCTTTCACTGCAATACAACTCAAAATCCTTCTCATAATCAGGCATGCCTAATGCAGGTGCCTCACACAGTTTCTTTTTCAATTCTTTGAAAGATTTCATTTCTTCTTTGTTTAACTCAAAAGGGTCTTTTACATCTTTCTTGGTCAACTTTTGTAATGGTTTTACAATCAAAGAGAAACCACTTATCCATTGTCGGCAATATCCAACCATTCCCAAAAACATTCTTACCTCTCTTTGAGTCATTGGTGCTCTCATTCCTTGAATCATTCTTACTCTTTCTGTCGCTATCTTTCGCACTCCTTTCTCAATTTTATGCCCTAAATACTGGACTTCTTTCTGACAAAACTGTAATTTTGAAGGAGACACTTTATGTCCTCTTTTCTCTAGATGGTTCAGTAAAGCAATTGTATCACTTACACATGCTTCTTTTGTTTTCGATGCCACCAACAGGTCATTGATATACTGCACCATCACTGACTTTTCTGGCATTTTCAAATCTTCCAGAGATTTCTTTAGAATCTGATTAAAGATTGAGGGGCTTTCTGTATACCCCTGCGGAATTCGGCACCATGCCAAAATACGCTCTCCAAACCGGAACGCAAATAATGGCTGGCTATCTGGATGCAAAGGAATAGAGAAAAATGCGTGACACAAATCTATCACAGTGTACAATTCAGCTTCATGTGGAATTTGATATAGAATTACTGCAGGGTTTGGCACTATTGGACAACAGGGCACAACTATTTTGTTGATCTTTCTCAAATCCTGTACTATTCTATATGTTCCATTTGGCTTTTTCAGTCCCATAATAGGTGAATTACATGGACTGCTCATTATTTCTTTTAGAATTCCCTGTTCAATCATTTTATTTATCACAGGAGTTATTCCTTCAATTATTTCTGGAGTTAATTTGTACTGTGGCGTATTCGGGTAAGTTGTCCCTTCTTTTACTGTTACTTTTACGGGATCAACTTCTTTCATTAATCCAATGTCTTCTCCTGTAAAATCCCACACACTTTCTTTTACTGCACCTTTTAATTCTTCTGGAAGTTTTTCTGCATCAAATGCAGGAAACAAACCATTCGTTTCAGGTTCCTGATTCATCAAAGTTACTTTATACAAGACATCTTCATCTGAAGTCTGAAATCCAATTCCATCTGGCGTACAATAAATTGTGCAATTCATCTTGCACAAGAGGTCACGACCCAAAAGATTTACAGGACTACAATCGCACACTACAAATTTATGCATTTTGCTAAAGAACCAATTTTTACTTCCACCAATTCAGTAAGTGGGGTTTTAATCTGCTGATTGGCTACTCCTACTACTTGGATGTATTCACCTGAGAGAGGAAGGTTTGGAATTTCCACTGATCTAACAGTAGAACGGGTAGCTCCAGTATCGACAAGGAATGTTACATTTGCACCATTCACTTCTCCATCCACAAAGGGACCAGACTGATCTACCTCTAGAGTTGCACCAAGCACGCACTCTTTCCCCTCTCCTGGGCACCGTCAGAATCTTTCATCCGGGTCATCCTCACTCTGACGCAACCAATACTGAGAAATGTTAGCTGCTCGCGGCAACTGTGTTACCTGCTCTCCTCCGTAGAATCCTGTTTCTGTACTGTATCTTTGCTGGTTAACAGTGTTGGGAAGTGGTGGTTGCGGCACCTGACCTTGTTGAACAACTACCTCATTCTGCACCTGTGGAGTTAATGATTGATTTTCCGGATTAGGTTTAGGTGGGAACTTACACTCGTTTCTCCAATGCCCTAATTTTCCGCAATTATGACATGGCCATTTCTTCTTTGCCTCTTCTAGACTCACTTGACCCTTTCCTTTACCTATGTTAGGTCGCATTTTATTCTGTCCTGTTTCATTTCCATTATTATTGTCCAATTGAGCTTCTTGTTTTTCTGCCACCTTCACCTGTGCCCACATTGCCTTCTCTTTCAACTTACGCTGTTTACTCTCTATTTCATCACTACAATACTTAGCATACCTCAGCACCTCATCTACACTTCCATTCTGCCAGTTTATCATGTGTTGCTTAATCATATCACTTATTTCTTGTTTCAGGCCAAACACAAATCGGTATACAAAATGACTCATGTCTTTTTCACTCAATTCCTCATAACCACTATACTGCTTGAAAACCAATAACAATCGCTCATAATATGCATGTACAGACTCCTTACTTTCCTGTGTAGTTCTATCGATTTTTACCCAATCTGTCTCTTTAGGAGGAATCTTATTCTTCAAAAAGGTAATCACCTTATCGTACTTCTTCATCACATCAGGACCTGGAGCTCCTGTCTTAGGATCTCTTGGATATTCTGTAGTTGGCCAGTCAACTGTAATCTTACATTCTGACCACAAATCTGTTGGTACCACTATGTCAAATAATCCATCTAAATCTATCCACAACACCTTTGAGACTTTTACAAACCTCTCTACTTGTCGGTACCACTCAACTGGCTTCTCTCTTAGCTTTGGAAAGTCATTGGTAAATGACAGTATGTCCTGCCTAGTCCAGGGAACATGCACGTAACTACCACCTGGAGTTTCTCTCATGGGGTATTCTTTGGCAACAGATTCTTTTTCAGTTATCATAAAAGCTAATGAATCTTTGTCTGTAGTTTTCTCATTCTTCTTTGTCCATCTAACCTTCCATCTGTCCACATCACCCCATTTTCTCAACAACACAATTAACTCTTTTATCTGTGTCAGCCTTCCTGCCGTGTTCAAATTTTCAATATCCTTTTCACAAAAGTCTACTCTATATGGTTTCTGCAACGTTTTCACTTTCGCAAAGTCTATTCCGATTTCACTGGCTACTTCTTCTAATTTGTCATGTAAATTCTTTGCTCTCCATGTAATACTTTTGCACAAAAACATTATTTCATCATCCTGATAATTTTTTATCTTTTCGGTACCAATTGTTCCTAGAATTAATTCTTCCATGTCGATTTTTAATCTAATTACATCTAATGGTTTTTCTTCTGGTTATTTTATTTTAAATGCCTTCATCCACTCATTTAACTCATCAGGAGTCGGACCTATGGGTGTATTATTTAGTTCTATTCAATTACCACTCTTTTCAGGGGTTTCTGTTGCAGATTCTGTTACCATATGCATTTTCCTACCGTTGCACTCATTCACCGTCAAATTTGTAGGTGGACTTGGTCTGTAAGTACTAGCCAAATTACTTGTACTTGCACTTTGTTCCATCTTTTCTTTTTCTCTCTGAAATTGTGAACTCATGGGAATCACCAAAGATCGTTCATCAATTTTCTGATTCTCAAAAACGGGTATTACTGGACCTATTGTTACAGGCACAGTAACTGCTTCCATATTTTTCGTTAATTCTCTAATCTTCTCAGTTAGTTCTTTTGTTGTCCTTGCTAATTCGCTTGCATTGTCGCTTTCTATTCCTTCATTTTGAGAAGTTCTCATTTGTTCTTGTGACCTATTTATTTCAATTCTTTTTTCCGGACTTTCATTTCGCATAGTCTCTATTAGCGGCGCATTTGGTGTCACCACTGTAGAACTCTGCTGATACGGAGGTGGATTTCTATTTAAAATATCTTCCAGCAACTCGTCATCCGTTTCGCTCTCATGCATATATTTTTCCCTCTCTATATGTTTCTTTTTCTCAGTCCCCTTTTTCTTAGTCCCTTCCTCAACTGTAAAAGCTGGAAACAAACCTCCTGTCATGTTAGCACATCTCCATCGTTTTATTCTGTCCTCATGATTTACTCCCCACAATCTTCCAGGCATAAACTCATGATCTCTTATTCCTCTGAATCTCTCTCGTTCATACATCTCATCTTCCCATTCCGTCAAAGCCTCAAACTGTGTTGGTCTAGGTCTAGGTTCCAAATTACACATTTTTTCTCTCAAATTTCGGAAAACCGCCACACTAAATGAACCATTCTCAGGGAAAGCTAAAGCACCATCATTCTTCGTATATTTTGCCCAGTTTTCTAACCATATGCACGTATGATATCCATATTTCAGCATCATATGTGAAGCTGCTGATTTCGGCGGAGGAATTACTTGTCCCTCTCTAGTCACAACCTTTTTGTCTTTCTTAAAGAAATTCTTCAATTTCGTCGTCCATGACGTTCTCTCCCTTTCATACTCGTAATACGGCATGTTTTCTCTTTGTTTTCTCTTTACGCTAACGCTGTTCTGTGTACGGAACTTTGACCAATTACAGCGCGACTCACACTAACGTACCAATCAGAACAATTCCCTCCGTCCGCGAACCAACCAATCCTAGCGCGGCACTTTTCTACGTCACTCCTGCTCTGTGTTCACGTGACTAGCGCACTATCCAATCCTAGCGCGGCACTGTTCTACGTCACTTCTGCTCTTTTACCCCTCCTTTACAAAATTTATCTGCAATTTTTCTTTTCGCTGTTTTCTCCGTTAGTTACAACAATTAAAACAATTCCATAGTCTGATTCGCTAAACAAAAGTGACAGCTTTGTCCTTTTACACAAGAATCCTGTATTTCCAGTAGGCAGCGCTTACCTCTACCCTACCACAGAATTATTTACTCTCGCCGATAAAGTAGCACTTCCCTCTACCTTACCCTTCTTTCAAGCAAACAATTTACTCGTTTCTCTGGGGATAAGACACATGTGGAGACTAGGCTCCTGAGAATTAAGGCCAAAGTTTCACAAGTAAACGTGATTTGCTATTTCAATTACACACTTTTCGTACAGAAAATCCCTAACATAACACAACCTGCGTTATTACCAAAATGAATTCAGACCATGTACCAAATTCCATGTGACTTCTCTTGCCACACGTGTTCCACTTCCTACATCCCAGAAGCGTGAAAACTCACATATAACATAACACGACTCAACATATAGTGTTAGTCATCAAAAATAATCAATAATCAATAAACAATAATCACTAAACTAATCTATAGAAAACCATAACTCTGCTACCAAGAAATCTGATGCAGCGCGTACAATAAAAACTATTCTCCTCCTAGGTCACTTATAGGTCATCCAGGGGCAAACTATATTTTCTCACATCCACATGACGATGGGGCCCATAAACATCGCCTAACATACACGCACACACCTGGATTTCCTTTACACCTTTACGAAATTCTGTATTCCTAGGAGAAGCATGAGAACTAAATGGAAAACACCATTTATGTACCGCTGGAAGGAGCCGGGATATCTTATTACCTTAACTTATCGCTTTCTTTTAGTTATTTCTTAAGATATTCCTGCTCATTGTTTGTCGATGAATCATTCATGTAAGAAATTAGTTCATAGTGATTAAGACCAGCTGAATCACAATAACCAATTACTGATGTCACAATCATTTAGGAAAATAACCACTGAGTCATTTTGGTTTAAAGAATCTTAAATTTTATATAATTTTAAAAGCATGAGAAAGAATTTAAACTTTATTCAATTATTCATTCATAAATTCAAATATTTATTAAGCATAATCAATTTATTGCAGAAAGGAAATTTTTGTCATGAAGCCAAAACCCTAATTACCTGCCTACCTTCCTAATTTAGCCTAATGATTTCTAACCTAAGTTAAGAATTAGAAATAACCTGATTCTCATACTCAACTGGAAAATTAAGACAGCAACAGCAACTTCAGCTCGTCAGCATCAGCTACCTGCAACCCGTCTCATCTAACAGTCTTTCAGCATCTCCCGCTCAGTAAGGGATCGATCAGGACCACCCAGCACTGGAAGCCACCAACACCAACACGACTCTCCAACTCCGCTCCTGACTGTGACTACGACTGAACCCCTCCCACTAAGAGTAGGCCCTCTTATACCCTAATTCTAACTTTGCTAACTAATTGTTGCAACATTAATAACACGCTTTTCTTTCATTGGTCCATGCATGTCATCTTATTCATTCTTTTAATCAAGTTCTCTTGGATCCAATGGTCCTTGGATCATTTCCTTTCCCACACGCTCAAGACATGTTTCCATCCGCTTCGATCAGTACATTTGTAACTTCTTTCGATACATTCGAGAACTCCGCAGTCATTGTCCTTTCTCTTAAACTGGTTTCCCACGGGTCTTCTGCTGATCACCACGGCACACTATCAGTTCAATTAGGTCACATCAGCCTTGACCATTTCTCGCATCCTAGCCTCTCAGCAACATCACGAGGTTAGTTTTTCTCCGACTTCATCCCGTGTCACATGTCCCCTTTGCGCCTGCGCACATCTTCCCACTGGCGGCCATTTTATATCGCCACTCGGTTATACTTTAGAAGCACTAATTTGAGGCAAACAAAACATAATTAAAATAGAGAAAAATAGCCTTTTCGCTTCCCTCCCGTCATCTACGTACCCCAATTAGTTATTACCTAGCGGAAAGCAACATTTAAGCTGTTCCTTACTTACCATCACTATTGTTTTTGCAATGACACGTTTTATTTCTATGAAGCACAAAAACATGCATTTATTTTAAATTAGTACGCATTTATTTTTACGTTATAATTAGACACACGGACATCCATTAATAGATTATTTAGCACACACATTTGCATGTTACCTTTCCCACACATACAGTGTTGATTAATACATTTAAACGAACATTTTATTAATTATTTATAAAATTTGTTAGGGGTTAACAATTTTTATTTTCCCTGCTCCATCATCTGCGATCTTGCGATGGAAGAAGGTGGCAAGGGAGTTGCACAGGTCTTGCGATGGTGGGATGTCATTGGTGTTGGAGCTGGGATTGGAGAGATCCTTCACGATGTTGAAGAGCTCTTTGCTGTTGTCTGCATTGTTGTCGAGGCGGTCCTTGAAGGAGGTCCTTTTGGTGGTTCTGATGAGGTGATGGTGTTGGCGCCTGGCGTTCTTGTGGGCTGCGTGGTTCTCCGGTGTCTGTTCGCGGTGCCATTTCTTCTCTAGTTTGCGGCAGGTTTGTTTGGAGGTCTGGAGGTCCGCGGAGAACCAGCTGGCATTCTTGTTGGTGCGTCTGTTAGAGGGTTTCTTGATTGGGGCGAGAGTGTTGGCGCAGTCGTCTATCCAACGCCTGAGGTTGTTGGTGGCGGCGTCGGGGTAGGTGGGGTCGGCGGGTGGGCTTCGAGCGAGGGCGGTAGTTAGCTAGTCTTCGGTGATTTTGCTCCAGCTGTGGAGGGGGATCTGTTGGGTGCAATGGTGCGTGGTGGGTTTCCGGAAGGTGAAGTGGATGCATCGGTGGTCGGTCCAGTGGAGTTCGGTGGTGTGGCTGAAGGAGACGTGGGAGCTTGCGGAGAAGATGGGGTCGAGCGTGTGGCCGGCGGAGTAGGTGGGTGTTGTGACGAGCTGTCTGAGTCCGAGGTTGGCGAGGTTGTCGATCAGGGTGGTGGAGTTGGTGTCGTTGTTGTTCTCGAGGTGGAAGTTCAGGTCTCCGAGGAGGATGTAGTCCGTGGAGGCGAGGGCGTGCGTGCTGATGAAGTCGGCGATGGAGTCGCTGAACTGAGGCCGGGGTCCGGGGGGTCTGTAGATCAGAGTTCCTCTGAGGGTGGTGTTGGGATCAGTGTGGATCTGGAAGTGCAGGTGTTCGGCGGTGCTGAGGGAGTCATCGGAGTTGGTCGACACCTTGAGGGTGGACTTGTGGATGATGGCGATTCCATCTCCTACTCCGTTGGTGCGGTCTCTGCGGGTGATCTTGTAGCCGTCTGGGATGGCTATGGCGATGTCGGGTGCCAAGGAGTCGTTCATCCAGGTCTCCGTCAGGAAGGCGAGGTCCGGGGAGGATGTGTCGAGCAGGTCCCAGAGTTCGACGGAGTGTTTGCGGGCGTTGAGTAGAATGCATCTGAGGTGGTTGCGTCCTTTCTCGGTGGGTGGGTTGGCGGGTCGGATGCTGGTGAAGCTGCAGTTCCGGCAGGAGAAGGGCCCTTGGGTGCGCTTCGGGGTGGCCAGGAAGCAGGTTTGTGATCGTCTGGTGTTGAGCGCGTGGAGGGCGCTGGCGTCGTAGCGGAGACGGGCGTCGTGGCGTACGCGGGGGCCAGGGGTTCTGGCGCTGGGCGCGGTCCAGGCGCGGACGGGCACAGACGGGCTTGCCTTAGGCGCGCCTTTGGCGTGCCAGCGGCGCGCCCGCTGTGCGGAGCCGCGCAGCAGCCACCATATAAGGGGAGGTGGGAGGGAGGAGCAGCTGGGAGGCGGGAGCGGGGCAGCGAATGGGCGAGCAGGGGGGCGGGGCCACAGGGGACGCAGCGGCGGGAGAAACGAGCGGGTGGGGGGTACAGAAGGCAAAGGGGGACAACAGGCAAAGCAAGGAAAATACGAAAAACAACTTAACCAAAATGCAGGGGTAGAGACACAATTACCGTAATGGAGATACAGCAATTAAGGAAATAAGGAAAAAACACGGCAGTTAAGGAGAGAGGCAAAACAGGGCTAAGGAAAACGATTAAACGAAATGTAGGCGTAGAGACACAATAACAGTAATGGAGACCAGGGGCGGCGAACTTACAGCAGTGGGGCTGGGAGGCACGGACACACAGGTGGTGCTGTGCGGCGTGGGGAGCGGCCTAACCTGTAAACAGGGTCAAGGGTCGCTCTCCTCACCGCGCAGCAGCCGCCATATAAGGGGAGGTGGGAGGGAGAAGCAGCTGGGAGGCGGGAGCGGGGCTGCGAATGGGCGAGCAGGGGGGTGGGCCGCAGGGGACGCAGCGGAGGGAGAAACGAGCAGGTGGGGGTACAGAAGGCAAAGGGGGACAACAGGCAAAGCAAGGAAAATACGAAAAACAACTTAACCAAAATGCAGGCGTAGAGACACAATTACCGTAATGGAGTTACAGCAATTAAGGAAATAAGGAAAAAACACGGCAGTTAAGGAGAGAGGCAAAACAGGGCTAAGGAAAACGATTAAACGAAATGTAGGCGTAGAGACACAATAACAGTAATGGAGACCAGAGGCGGCGAACTTACAGCAGCGAGGCTGGGAGGCACGGACACACAGGTGGTGCTGAGCAGCGTGGGGAGCGGCCTAACCTGTAAACAGGGTCAAGGGTCGCTCTTCAGGTATTCCGGTGGTACGCCAAATTTCCCCAGTGATTTCACCATGTAGTCCCAGTGGAGAGTGTCAAATGCCTGCTTTAAGTCTAATGTGATGCAGCCCACATTGTGAGCCCCAGTAGATACTGTCCCCATGACGTGGTATAGGCGACGGATATTCAATGAGGTACTGCGCGCTGGCACGAAGCCGCATTGGTCCATATGTATCAGGTGCCGCAGGTACGGGAGGAGGCGGAATGCCAGGATTTTACTCAGTATTTTATACTCTGTGGCAAGTAGAGAGAGGGGACGGTATCCTGAGATGTCTGTGGCAGAGCGGCCTTGTTTAGGAAGGGATACTACCAATGCCTGCATTGTAGTGGAGGGGAGGTGCCCTGTTTCCAACGTTGATTTGTGTAGCTGCTCTAGTTGTGGGACCATAGTGTCTGCAAATGTGGTAAAGAATCCTATTGGTAGCACATCCAGGCCTGGGGCCTTATTGCGTGGTAACTCCCACATGGCTTCTCTAATTTCTAACTTAGTGATGGGGCCTGATAGAGCATCTTGAGTGGCGCGGTCTAATTGGGGAAAAGGTAGGTCTTCGAAAAAGGTGTCTATTTCGTCCTCAGTCTGTTGTATTGGGGCTTGATATAGGGTTTCGTAATAAGTGCAGAAGGCTTCGTTTATATCCCGTTGGGTGGTTACAGTGTCTCCCTGTGGCGTGGTAATCTCATGTATGACTACGGTGGGGGGCGCGTCGCGTAGGATACGCGCCAGCAGCACACCAGATTTGTCTGCCTCTGTGTGTTTTAACTGAGTATATGACTTATAGTCTATTACTCTGAGACTTTCCAGCAGTTCAGCGTGCTTGATACGCGCCTCCTGCAAGTCTGCTGTCTTAGTGGGGTCCCGTGCCGCTCCCTGCTCTAGTGCATTCATACTGTTTTCAATGGTTTTTAGGTTATTGTGTATCTCCTGTCGTGCCCCTGCCGTGGTACTGATAGCTATGCCCCTAATCACGGTCTTAAACGCGTCCCATTCTATGTGTCTGGTCGAGGCAGAGTTGGTGTTTTCCGTGAAATAATTCCTGATACCATCCGCCATAGTGTTCTTAAAAACAGGGTCCTCTAGCATCTGAGGCCATCATTTCCAAGTGGGGACCGGGGTGGGGGTCACACCCCAGGCAAGTGTTAATTCCAGTGGGTTGGGGTCGGACAGGGTTTTGCCCAAATAGGTAGTATGTGTGACTTGCGCTGTGAGGGGTGTAGAACAAAATATCCTGTCTACCCTCGTGTGTAGCTGGTGGGTCGGGCAGAAAAAGGAGTACTCCCTACTGGTCGGGTTTTTGAGACGCCAGGTATCTCCCAACGTCCAGTCCTCTGACCACCAGACCAGTGCCTCAGCCTGTTTAATGGATCCCGCTCCCAGAATGGGGGGTGCGAACGGTCCATGACAGTGTCCATGACCGCGTTGTAATCGCCACCTAGAATCCATGGGTGCACTGCCCAGTCCGCTAAAACAGTATTAATGTTCACCAGGATTTTATCTTGGTCGGAATTAGGGGCGTAAATACTCCCTAGTATCACTTGCGCGCCATCTAGTGTTCCTCGCACTAAGGTATATCGACCCTGCGGGTCTATGCGTTGTTATAAGGATACAAAGGGGACCCCGCCTCTGATCCAGATTGTTGCCCCCCTGGCAAAGGCCGAGTATGATGTGGAAAAGATTTGACCTTTCCATTTCTTACGCATCTTTGTAACTTCAGAGTCTGTGAGGTGGGATTCTTGGAGGAACACTATGTGAGCCCTGCGCCTGTTTAGTTGTGCATTTATTCTATGATGTTTGTGTATAGAACCCAGTCCCCAAACATTCCAGGTTATTATTGTATATGCATCTGGCATGTGGTCAAGTGTCTACATGGATTGCTGTCAGTAGGGCGGGGCGCCAGGGCAGGTATGAGAAATCCTATTATGTGGGGTGAGCCAGTAACTCAGAACTCCCTTGGATCAACTTTGAATACTAGATCCAGTGTTCTAACTTCACTTGTCCAAACTGATATCACAACAGTGTGAACTGTAAACAGGTTACGAGGTGCATTTGCCTTCTGGGGGGTGCTTCCTATGTTATGGGTGTTTGAGCCCATACTACCCGGACCCACTGCATATGAAAATGTAACAGTACCAAAGCTGGGGAATAAAGTGTGTGTTACGCGCCGCTGCCCGCTGATATCTTACCCATTACCTTTGCATAGCTACCAACTAGGTGAGTCAGATCCACCCTCCCAACTAGTAGCCCAGCAGGTCATCTGCAGTCTGAGGAGTTACATTGGGAAATAAAGCAATACTGTTTTCCGAGTCGGAGTGAGCAGTGTTCTCTTCGGACGATTCAGATGCCGACTGAAGGTTTGTGTCTCTGAAGGTGCTTGCCGCTGCTATCGCCTCCACACGGCCACGTAAGACCTGCTGCGGAGCAGGATTACCGCCCTGGGATTTCTGAGCAAGTTTGTTACGACGTGATCTCCGAGACCCCGGCGTCTTCTGGCTGTGAAGCATACTTTGCGTGGAGGACCCGGATGTCGTCGGTGGGAACATAATCTCCAGCCATTCATCTGCTTCCTCCGGAGTGTCAAAAAAGTTCACTTTTTGATCGTGTATGACTTTCAGGTGAGCCGGGAAGAGTAGGGCGTACTTGAGATCCAAGGTTTTAAGTCTCTTTTTGGTCACTGTGTACGAGGATCTTCTGCGCTGTACGAGCATCATGTAGTCGGGGTACAGTGAAATTCTTTGGTTCTCGTACTGTATTGGGGGCCCTTCTCTGGCCTTTTGGATCAACATGTCTCGATCCCTATAATTTAATATCCAGGCAATCATAGGACGGGGCATGGCTCCCGCTGTTGGACGTCCTGATGGGATTCTGTGTGCCCTCTCTACACAGAAAAAGTCGGAGAGGCCCTCTGTGGCCACATGTTCCCTGAACCACTGCTCCATGAATTTGGTGGCATGAGGCCCTTCACATCGTTCCGGCAGGCCTATAACACGGACGTTGTTTCGCCGAGCTCTTCCTTCTGCATCGTCAACCCGCTCCTGCAGTCCAGTCACCTGGCGTTGTAGTTGTGTAAGTTGCGCTGCCTGTTCCTTATGTTGCGGTACTAATTCAGCTATGGCAAGTTTGTTATCTTTAACAGTGGCGGCGAGTTTGGCATGGTCTGCTTTCAGGAGAGCGAGTCCTGTTGTCAAGGATCCAATTTGCTGCTCTATGGACTTTCTGGAGTCTCGTACTTCTTGGAGAATTAGGTCCAGCTTGTCGTGTTCTGAGACCATATTTGTTGGTGGGACACTGCACGAGAGGAACGGCTGAGAGTTGGCATCCATATCCTTCGCCTGTTGTGTGCTTGCGGTGTTATTCTCCGGAGCTTTGCTTTTCAGGCGCCCCATTGTTACTGTTCCTAGCGCCGGGGGACAGTTCGATTCACCTATTGGCAAGTGTGCCTAGTTGATTGCGATGACTTCGCTGATGTATTAGGTAAGGCCCTGTCTTTGGGGGGGTCGGCCCTCCTCAGTTCGCCAGGTGCGTGAACTATCCACTGTAGTTACAGCGAGGACTGTGCTTTTAATGATGAGCGGGCTCTTGTGGTTGAGTCAAAGTAAAGCTTTCGGCGTCTGTCTTTACCAATTTGCCCTATATCCCACTGTGTGTCGACACAGGCACTAAAGTTAGCCTTCTGTCCAGCTGCCCCTCTAATCGTAGAGCAACGTGATTGTCCTCAAGTGCATCAAATGTGAGCCTTCCACCAATTGGTTGCTGTTGCTAGGGTTTGTCAGGACCTTACAATGTCCCTGGGCCCCAGTGTTCCTTCACCAGTGCCAAGTCTTCAGAGGGAGGGAGAGGAGCGCCACGATCTGTGCCCGGGATCCAACAGGGTGCTCCACCTCCTACAGGGCCTTATTATACTGACTCAACATCACTGGGGGGAGCATGTCCATCCAGCCCTAGGTCGTGCCCACAGATTCTGGCAATGACCCACGGTTCTCCCAGCCTCCACACCCCAGCAGGTTGTTAAGGGGGAAAAAGAGGAGGGCACCAAGCCCGTGGGGGCGAGGGCGCCGCGATACTGTACTCACAGCGGTCGTCCAGACTCCGCCTCTGGCCGCCGCCAGTCCGCACACAGCAGGGATCCCACTTTTTATCGGCCCATCAGGCAGCACACCAGCCGGTATCCGCCCTCCAGGGCCGTAACAAAGACAGGACCGGTGTCAGAATGAGTTCGCAAGCACAGGACTTATCCGCCAGTCACTTGCACTCAGGCCCCGTCCAGGTCCACAGTGTTCGTTGAGTTTCCCATCCGCCGCCTGCCGCAGTGAGCCCAGGAGTCCAGAGAGGTACAGGCGAGGGGTGGGAGGGCTATGGCAGCGCACCACCACAGAAGACCAGCGAGCCCTGCTGGTGGGACAGCGGCCCTGGCAATTCAATCCACAGGGTCCCCGCCCCCACACTGGAGCCCCTCGGTTATCCAAGGCCATGCAGCCGCCACTGAAGCAGTCGGCTGGGCCCTCTGTTGCACCAGTACCGCAATGGTCCACAGGAATTCGCTCTGCAGGGCAGGGCACAAGTTCTTCTGCCAGACACCGACAGGCTGCCGCTGGTACACACTCGGCTAGGATTAAGCACTCCGCCCAGCCTGGGGGAGCACCCGGGGGCACTTCCACGCGCTGAAGGCCAGAACGAGTCCGTGAGCGCCTCCGTCCACTGCATCAGCCCCGCAGCTCAGCCGCCAGCCACACTTCACCAAGGTCCCATCCAGGACCACGGCGGTCTCCCTGATCACCCCACTCACCGCTTGCCACAGGAGACCCAGGATGCCATCGATGTTCAGGTGAGGGGGGAGGGCCGCAGATGGTGCGCCATCTCGGGGGTGGGAGTAGGCAGGCTCGGCACTCTCCACGGAAGGGCCAGCATCTCCAAAGTAGTATCTCTTCAGGCCCCCGTCCTCACACGTGGTCCACAATGGTCCGCTCAAGGCTGGGGACAGTATTGGCCTCCCTGTCCCAACAGCACCACAGTGGTCCCCCAGGCTGGTGCCAACTTGGCAGGATAAGGGTCGGATGGCCCAGCCAGGCCTCAGTCAGTGTCAGCGTGGCCGCTCCGCACAGGCGCATTAATCGCCTACAGTCGGTGTGAGAGTGGCTATATCTCACAGCTGCCACTTCCTGATCTCGCGGCTCTCGTTCGGGTATAGGATGCACCCCAGCAACGGAGGATTTTACAGGATTTAGTGGTCCGGGCGCGGAGCTCCCTTAAAGTGCGTCCGCCATGCTTGGCAGTTAGCCACGCCCCCCCAAGTCCACTTTACTCCTGAGGGACTTTGGGGGCCAAGAAGCCCTCCGGGTACCTCCTGTAAGACCTACGCAGCGGAATTCCAGAGCGCTGGTTGGAGGCCCAGCCCCCTTTATCCACCACTCTGCAAACGAGACTACTAATTAAAGAAGCATTTGCAATGTAATAGGTCTCGCATTTGCAAGAGTTAGAGCTATTGGCGTTGTAAATGTAAAAGTTTTTTACTAATGTTTTTTGGAGTGGATGTAAGTTGTGTGTAGTGGAATTATGTGGTATGTTGTGCAGTGAAATTATGTGGATAGAAAGTATGTGGCATTAAGTGTATAGAAATTATGTAGAGTGGGATTATCTGTTATGGAGAGTAATTACGTGGCATGGTAGTGTGTGTTGTTGAGTGGTAACCTCAGGTTTAGTCTTCCCCGTTTCCATAGAAGCTAAACTATAAAAATCAATGAGACAAAAAAAGAAGGAACCACTGAGGAGCACTTCTGGACCTAGTCAGAGATATGAACATGGCCACTGGAATTATGCGACTTTGTGGCTGCACCAACTTTCGCACAATTATACATTTTCCGCATTTGCCTCATAATCCATCATCTGCTGCATAATCTGCAGATTTGAACAAAAAAACCTTGTTTCTAACTCAAAAGGCTCAAACGTTACCAAAACTGCAGCGACAAGTGTTACAGAGTGGTGGAAGGCCCTTTACAAACAGAGAATTGTCACCTATTACTTATTGCTAAATGTGGGTGTTAAATTGGTACTAATGGTATGCAAAAAACTCTTGCTTCTTTCTGCACATCTCTTGCCTCTTTCTGCATTTCTCTTGCTTCTTTCTGTACCTTTCTTCCTTTTTCTGCACTCCTCCTGCCTCTTTCTGCACATCTCTTCTGCTTTCTGCACCTCCCTTCTTTCTGCACGTCTCTTGCTTCTTTCTGCACCTCTCTTGCTTCTTTCTTCTGCACCTCTCTTGCCTCTTCCTGCACCTCTGTTGCTTCTTTCTGCACTTCTCTTGCCTCTTTCTGCACCCTCTTCCCTCTTTCTGCACCTCTCTTGCCTCCTTCTGTACCTCTCTTGCTTCTTTCTGTACCTCTCTTGCCTCTTTATACACCTTGCTTACTTCTTTCTGCACTTCTATTTCTTCTGTTTGCACCTCTCTTGCTTCTTTCTGCATCCCTGTTGCCTCTTTCTGCCCTTGTCTTCCCTCTTTCTGCAACTTTCGTGTCTTATTGTGCACCTCTCTTGTCTCTTTCTGCACCTCTCTTGTCTTTTTCTGCACCTCTCTTGTCTCTTTGTGCACCTCTCTTGCCTCTTTCTGCACTTCTGTTGCCTCTTTATGCATTTCTGTTGCTACTTTCTGCACTTCTCTTGCCTCTTTCTGCATTTCTGTTAATTTTTTCTGCACTTCTCTTGCCTCTTTCTTCACCTCAGTTGCTTCTTTCTGCACTTCTCTTGCCTCTTTCTGCATTTCTGTTGCTTCTTTCTGCACTTCTTACCTTTGAGGTCCACGCCAAATCAGTGGCAGGGAAATGTTGCGTTCTGCTGCGAGGCCTTAAACCAATACTAGGTCTCTTTGACTCTAAGACTCGGCAGTTGATCATCAGATCATCCAATCTTCAATCCTTGCCAGATTGGACTACTGCAACGTGCTATTTCTGGGAGCAAATAAATGTGCAATCAAAAACTGTCATGTCTCCAGACTCCTTTGTCGCCTGCACTGGCTTCCTCTAGAACAGAGAGTGTGCTTCAAGACGCTGTGTATCACCCATAAAATCCTTATGGGCACTGGGCCAAGAATCTTGAGTGATCTATGTTCCCACTACGTGCCCACACGTGTGCTGCGCTCGGCAAACTGCATCTGGAGAGATTCCCCCGGACACGGAGGGCCAGAGCAGGCAGTTGATCTTTCAAACTACTGGCTCCCGCCCTCTGGAACTCCCTCCCCACCCACATCCATAACAGCCATGATCACCTTACCTTCAGAAGGCTGGTGAAGAGCTGGCTCCTCTCCCAATGCTAATCTCCCCCTCTCTGTCTCCTCACACTGTGGTCAACACTAGCGCTGGGACGCCCCATTGCTGGGGCAGCCATGCGCTTTACAAATACGCTAACATAACATAACATAACATAACTTCTCTTGCCTCTTTCTGCATTTCTGTTCATTCTTTCTCCACTTCTCTTACCTCTTTCTGCTCCTCTGTTGCTTCTTTCAGCACTACTCTTGCATCTTTATACACCCCTCTTGCATCTTTCTGCATGTCTGTTGCTTCTTTCTGTACTTCTCATTCTTCTTTCTGCACCTCTCTTGATTCTTTCTACACCCCTCTTCCCTCTTTCTGTACCTTTCCTGCCTCTTTCTGAACCACACTTGCCTCTTTATACACTTCTCTTGCCTCTTTCTGCACCTCTTTTGCTTCTTTCTGCACTTCTCTTTCTTCTTTTTGCACCTCTCTTGCTTCTTTCTGCATTCCTGTTGCCTATTTCTGCCCTTGTCTTACCTCTTTCTGCACCTCTCGTCTTTTTGTGCACCTCTCGTCTCTTTATGCACCTCTCTTGCCTCTTTCTGCACTTCTGTTGCCTTTTTTTGCAACTCTGATGCTTCTTTCTGCAGTTCTGTCGCCTCTTTCTGCATTTCTGTTGCTTCTTTCTGCACTTATCTTGCCTCTTTCTGCATTTCTGTTCATTCTGCCTGCACTTCTCTTGCCTCTTTCTGTACCAATGTTGCTTCTTTCAGTACTTCCCTTGCCTCTTTCTGCAGCCCTCTTGCCTCTTTCTGCACCTGTGTTGCTTCTATATGCACTTATCTTGCTCTTTTCTGCACCTCTCTTGCTTCTTTCTGCACCCCTCTTGCCTCTTTCTGCACCCCTCTTTCTACACCTCTCTTGCCTCTGTCTGTACCCTGTTCCCTATTTCTGCACCTCACTTGCCTGTTTCTGCACCTCGCTTGCCTCTTTCTGTAGTTCTATTGCCTCCTTCTGCACCTCTGTTGCTTCTTTCTGCACCCCTCGTGCCTCTTTCTGCACCCCTGTGTCTGCACCTCTCTTGCCTCTTTCTGCACACTTTTCCCTTTTTCTGAACCTCTCTTGCCTCTTTCTGCAGTTCTCTTGCCTCCTTCTGCACCTCTGTTGCTTCTTTCTGCACTAATCTTGCCTCTTTCAGCACCCCTCTCTTGCCTCTTTCTGCTCCTCTGTTGCTTCTTTCTGCACTTTTCTTCCTTCTTTCTGCACCTCTGTTGCTTCTTTCAACAAGTCTCTTGCCCCTTTCTGCACCCCTCTTGCCTCTTTCTGCACCCCTCTTGCCTCTTTCTGCAACTCTGTTGCTTCCTTCTGCACTTCTCTTGCTTCTTTCTGCACCTCTCTTACTTCTTTCTGCACCCCTCTTGCTTCTTTCTGAACCCCTCTTCCCTCTTTCTGTACCTCGCTTGCCTCTGTCTGCACCCCTATTCCCTTTTTCTGCACCTCTTTTGCATGTTTCTGCAATTCTCTTGCCTCTTTCTGCAGTTTAAATGCCTCCTTCTGCACCCCTCTCTTGCCTCTTTCTGCACCTCTGTTGCTTCTTTCTGCACTTCTCTTGCCTTTTCATCCATTTCTGTTCCTTCTTTCTGCACTTCTCTTCACTCTTTCTGCACCTCTGTTTCTTCTTTCTGCACTTCACTTAGCTCATTCTGCACCCCTCTTGCCTCTTTCTGCACCCCTGTTGCTTCATTGTGTACTTCTCTTGCCTCTTTCTGCACCACTCTTGCCACATTCTGCACCCGTCTTACCTTTTTCTACACCTCTCTTGCCTATTTCTACACCTCTCTTGCCACTTTCTGAAGTTCCCTTGCCACTTTCTGCACCTCTTTTGCTTCTTTCTTCACTTCTCTTTCCTGTTTCTGCACTCCTCTTGGCTTTTTCTGCACCTCTGTTGGTTCTTTATGCACTGCTCTTGCTTCTTTCTGCACCACTCTTGCAAATTTCTGCACCCCTGTTGCTTCATAGTGCACTTCTCTTGCCTCTTTCTGCACCGCTCTTGCCACATTCTGCACCTGTCTTACCTTTTTCTACACCTCTCTTGCCTATTTCTGCACCTCTCTTGCCACTTTCTGAAGTTCTCTTGCCACTTTCTGCACCTCTTTTGCTTCTTTCTTCACTTCTCTTGCCTGTTTCTGCACTCCTCTTGCCTTTTTCTGCACCTCTGTTGGTGCTTTCTGCACTGCTCTTGCTTCTTTCTGCACTTCTTTTGCATATTTTTGCACCGCTTTTGCTTCTTTCTGCACTTCTATTTCTTCTGTTTGCACCTCTCTTGCTTCTTTCTGCATCCCTGTTGCCTCTTTCTGCACTGGTCTTACCTCTTTCTGCACCTCTCTTGTCTCTTTGTGTACCTCTCTTGTCTCTTTGTGAACCTCTCTTGCCTCTTTCTGCACTTCTGTTGCCTCTTTCTGCATTTCTGTTGTTTCTTTCTGCACTTCTCTTCCCTCTGTCTGCATTTCTGTTCCTTCTTTCTGCACTTCTCTTGCCTCTTTCTGCACCTATGTTGCTTCTTTCAGCACTTCTCTTGCCTCTTGCCTCTTTCTGCATTTCTGTTCACTCTTTCTGCACTGATCTTGCCTCTTTCTGCATTTCTGTTCACTCTTTCTGCACTGATCTTGCCTCTTTCTACACCCCTCTTTCTGCATCTCTCTTGCCTCTTTCTGCACCCTGTTCCCTTTTTCCGCACCTCTCTTGCCTGTTTATATATCTCTCTTGCCTCTTTTTGCAGTTCACTTGCCTCCTTCTGCACCTCTGTTGCTTCTTTCTGCACTTCTCTTGCCTCTTTCTGCACCCCTCTTTCCTGTTTCTGCACCTCACTTATGCACGTCTCTTGCCTCTTTCTGCATTTCTGCCTCTTTCTGCACCCCTCTTTAATGTTTCTGTACCTCACTTGCTTCTTTCTCTTTCTGCACTTCTCTTTCCTCTTTCTGCACCTCTGTTGCTTCTTTCTGCACTTCTCTTGCGTCTTTCTGCACCCCTCTCATGCCTCTTTCTGCACCTCTGTTGCTTCTTTTGCACTTCTCTTCCCTCTTTCTGGACTTCTCTTCCCTCTTTGTGCAACTCTCTTCCCTCATTGTGCACCTCTCTTGTCTCCTTGTGCACCTCTCTTGTCTCTTTGTGCACCTCTCTTGCCTCTTTCTGCACCTCTGTTGCTTCTTTCAGCACTTCTATTTCCTCTTTCTACACCCCCTCTTGCCACTTTCTGCACTTCAGTTGTTTCTTTCGGCACTTCTCTTGCCTCTTTCTGCACCGCTCTTTCTGCACTTCTGTTGCCTCGTTCTGCATTTCTGTTGCTTCTTTCTGCACTTATCTTGACTCTTTCTGCATTTCTGTTCATTCTGCCTGCACTTCTCTTGCCTCTTATTGTACCTATGTTGCTTCTTTCAGTACTTCTCTTGCCTCTTTCTGCAGCCCTCTTGCCTCTTTCTGCACCTGTGTTGCTTCTTTAAGCACTTATCTTGCTCTTTTCTGCACATCTCTTGCTTCTTTCTGCACCCCTCTTGCCTCTTTCTGCACACCTCCTTCTGCACCTCTCTTGCCTCTGTCTGTACCCTGTTCCCTTTTTCTGTACCACTCTTGCCTGTTTCTGCACCTCGCTTGCCTCTTTCTGCAGTTCTTTTGCCTCCTTCTGCACCTCTGTTGCTTCTTTCTGCATTCCTTGTGCCTCTTTCTGCACCTCTGTTTCTGCACCTCTCTTGCCTCTTTCTGCACCCTTTTCCCTTTTTTCTGAACCTCTCTTGCCTCTTTCTGCAGTTCTCTTGCCTCCTTCTGCACCTCTGTTGCTTCTTTCTGCACTTTCCTTCCCTCTTTCTGCACCTCTGTTGCTTCCTTCAGCACGTCTTTGCCCCTTTCTGCACCCCTCTTGCCTCTTTCTGCAACTCTGTTGCTTCCTTCTGCACTTCTCTTGCTTCTTTCTGCACCTCTCTTACTTCTTTCTGCACCCCTCTTGCCGCTTTCTGAACCCTTCTTTCCTCTTTCTGCACCCCTCTTGCCGCTTTCTGCACCCCTATTCCCTCTTTCTGCACCTCTTTTGCCTGTTTCTGCAATTCTCTTGCCTCTTTCTGCAGTTTAATTGCCTCCATATGTACCCCTCTCTTGCCTCTTTCTGCACCTCTGTTGCTTCTTTCTGCACTTCTCTTGCCTCTTCCTCCATTTCTGTTCCATCTTTCTGCACTTCTCTTCCCTCTTTCGGCACCTCTGTTTCTTCTTTCTGTACTTCACTTAGCTCATTCTGCACCCCTCTTGCCTCTTTCTGCACCCCTGTTGCTTCATAGTGCACTTCTCTTGCCTCTTTCTGCACCACTCTTGCCACTTTCTGCACCTGTCTTCCCTTTGTCTACACCTCTCTTGCCTATTTCTGCACCTCTCTTGCCTCTTTCTGTAGTTCTCTTGCCAGTTTCTGCACCTCTTTTGCTTCTTTCTTCACTTCTCTTGCCTGTTTATGCACTCCTCTTGCCTTTTTCTGCACCTCTGTCGGTTCTTTCTGCACTGCTCTTGCTTCTTTCTGCACCTCTCTTGCAAATTTCTGTACACCTGTTGCTTCTTTCTGCACTCCTCTTCCCTCTTTCCGCACCTCGCTTTCCTCTGTCTGCACCCCTGTTTTCTCTTTCTGCACCTCTTTTACCTGGTTCTGCACCCCTCTTGCCTCTTTCTGCAACTCTGTTGCTTCCTTCTGCACTTCTCTTGCTTCTTTCTGCACCTCTCTTACTTCTTTCTGCACCCCTCTTGCCGCTTTCTGAACCCTTCTTTCCTCTTTCTGCACCCCTCTTGCCGCTTTCTGCACTCCTATTCCCTCTTTCTGCACCTCTTTTGCCTGTTTCTGCAATTCTCTTGCCTCTTTCTGCAGTTTAATTGCCTCCTTATGCACCCCTCTCTTGCCTCTTTCTGCACCTCTGTTGCTTCTTTCTGCACTTCTCTTGCCTCTTCCTCCATTTCTGTTCCATCTTTCTGCACTTCTCTTCCCTCTTTCTGCACCTCTGTTTCTTCTTTCTGTACTTCACTTAGCTCATTCTGCACCCCTCTTGCCTCTTTCTGCACCCCTGTTGCTTCATAGTGCACTTCTCTTGCCTCTTTCTGAACCACTCTTGCCACTTTCTGCACCTGTCTTCCCTTTGTCTACACCTCTCTTGCCTATTTCTGCACCTCTCTTGCCACTTTCTGTAGTTCTCTTGCCACTTTCTGCACCTCTTTTGCTTCTTTCTTCACTTCTCTTGCCTGTTTCTGCACTCCTCTTGCCTTTTTCTGCACCTCTGTCGGTTCTTTCTGCACTGCTCTTGCTTCTTTCTGCACCTCTCTTGCAAATTTCTGTACACCTGTTGCTTCTTTCTGCACTCCTCTTCCCTCTTTCCGCACCTCTCTTTCCTCTGTCTGCACCCCTGTTTTCTCTTTCTGCACCTCTTTTACCTGGTTCTGCAACTCTCTTGCCTCTTTCTGCAGTTCTATTTCTTCTGTTTGCACCATTCTTGCTTCTTTCTGCATCCCTGTTGCCTCTTTCTGCCCTCGTCTTCCCTATTTCTGTACCTCTCTTGTCTTATTGTGCACCTCTCTTGTCTCTTTCTGCACCTCTCTTGTCTTTTTGTGCATCTCTCTTGTCTCTTTCTGCACTTCTGTTGCCTCTTTCTGCATTTCTGTTGCTTCTTTCTGCACTTCTCTTGCCTCTTTCTGTATCTCTCTTGCTTCTTTCTGTACCCCTGTTGCCTCTTTCTGCACCCTCTTCCCTCTTTGTGCACCTTTCTTGCCTCTTTTTGCACCTCTCTTGCCTCTTTCTGCACTTCTATTTCTTCTGTTTGCACCTCTCTTGCTTCTTTCTGCATCCCTGTTGCCTCTTTCTGCCCTCGTCTTCCCTATTTCTGCACCTCTCTTGACTTATTGTGCACCTCTCTTGTCTGTTTCTGCACATCTCTTGTCTTTTTGTGCCTCTCTCTTGTCTCTTTGTGCACCTCTCTTGCCTCTTTCTGCACTTCTCTTGCCTCTTTCTGCATTTCTGTTCACTCTTTCTGCACTGATCTTGCCTCGTTCTGCACCTCTGTTGCTTCTTTCAGCACTTCTCTTGCCTCTTTCTACACCCCTCTTTCTGCATCTCTCTTGCCTCTTTTTGCACCCTGTTCCGTTTTTCTGCATCTCTCTTGCCTGTGTATACATCTCTCTTGCCTCTTTCTGCACTTCTCTTGCCTCTTTCTGCACCTCTGTTGCTTCTTTCTGCACTTCACTTCTGCACCCTGTTCCCTTTTTCTGCATCTCTCTTGCCTGTGTATACATCTCTCTTGCCTCTTTCTGCAGTTCACTTGCCTCCTTCTGCACCTCTGTTGCTTCTTTCTGCACTTCTCTTGCCTCTTTCTGCACCCCTCTTTCCTGTTTCTGCACCTCACTTCTGCACATCTCTTGCCTTTTTCTGCATTTCTGCCACTTTCTGCACCCCTCTTTCCTGTTTATGTACCTCACTTGCTTCTTTCTCTTTCTGCACTTCTCTTTCCTCTTTCTGTACCTCTGTTGCTTCTTTCATCACTTCTATTTCCTATTTCTGCACCCCTTGCCACTTTCTGCACTTCTGTTGTTTCTTTCGGCACTTCTCTTGTCTCTTTCTGCACCCCTCTTTCTGCACCTCTGTTGCTTCTTTCTGTACCCCTCTTCCCTCTTTCTGCACCTCTCTTAGTTCTTTCTGCACCCTCTTGCCTCGTTCTGCAACCCTCTTCCCTCTTACTGCACCTCTCTTGCCTCTGTCTGCATACCTCTTCCATCTTTCTGCACCTCTTTTACCTTTTTATGCAAATCTCTTGCCTCTATCTGTAGTTCTCTTGCCTCCTTATGCACCCCTCTCTTGCTTCTTTTTGCACCTCTGCTGCTTCTTTCTGCACTTCCCTTGCCTCTTTCTGCACCTCTGTTGCTTCTTTCTGCACTGCTCTTGCTTCTTCTGCACTTGTCTTGCTTCATTCTGCACCCATGTTGCCTCTTTCTGCACACGTCTTCCCTCTTTCTACACCTCTCTTGTCTTTTTGTATACCTCTCTTGTCTCTATGTGCATCTCTCCTGTCTCCTTCTACACCTCTGTTAATTCCTTCTGCACATCTCTTGCCTCTTTCTGCATTTCAGTTGCTTCTTTCTGCACTAGTCTTGCCTCTTCCTGCATTTCTGTTCATTCTTGTTGCACTTCTCTTGCCTCTTTCTGCACCTCTGTTGCTCCTTTCAGCCCTTCTCTTTTCTCTTTCTGCACCCCTCTTGCCTCTTTCTGCACTTCTGTTGCTTCTTTCTGTACTTCTCTTGCCTCTTTCTGTACCTCTCTTGCTTCTTTCTGCACCCCTATTTCTGTACCTCTCTTGCCTCTTTCTGTACCCTGTTCCCTTTATCTGCACCTCTCTTGCCTGTTTCTGCACCTCTCCTGCATCTTTCTGCAGTTCTCTTGCCTCCTTCTGCACCTCTGTTGCTTCCTTCTGCACTTCTTGTACCTCTTTCGGGCACCCCTCTTTCCTGTTTCTGCACCTCACTTGCCTCTTTCTGCACCTCTCTTGCCTCTTTCTTCATTTCTTTTGCTTCTTTATTCACTTCTCTTGCCTCTTTCTATACCTCTGTTGCTTTTTTCATCACTTCTCTTGCCTCTTTCTGAACCCCTCTCTTGCCTCTTTCTGCACCTATGTTGCTTCTTTCTCCACTTCTCTTACCTCATTCTGCTTTTTTGTTACTTCTCTCTGCACTTCTCTTCCCTGTTTCTGCACCTCTGTTGCTTCTTTCAGCACTTCTCTTACTTCTTTCTGTACTTCACTTGCCTCTTTCTGCACCTCTATTGCTTCTTTCAGTACTTCTCTTGCCTCTTTCTGCACCTCCTTTGCCTATTTCTGCAACTCTCTTGCCTCTTTCTGCATTTCTGTTCCTTCTTTCTACACTTCTGTTCCCTCATACTGCACCTCTGTTGCTTCTTTCAGCACTTCTCTTGCCTCTTTCTGCACCACCCTCTTCCCTATTTCTGTGCCTCCTTTGCCTGTTTCTGTAAATCTCTTGCCTTTTTCTGCAGTTTTCTTGCCTCCTTCTACACCCCTCTCTTGCCTCTTTCTGCACATCTGTTGCTTCTTTCTGCACTTCCCATGCCTCTTTCTGCACCTCTGTTTCTTCTTTCTGCACTTCTCTTGCCTCTTTCTGCACCCCTCTTGCCACTTTCTGCACGCCCGTTGCTTCATACTGTACTTCTCTAGCTTCTTTCTGCACTCCTCTTGCATCTTTCTGCACCCGTCTTCCTTTTTTCTACACCTCTCTTGCCTCTTTCTGCACCTCTCTTGCATCTTTCTGTACTTCCATTGCCTTCTTCTGTACCTCTTTTGCTTCATTCTGCACTTATCTTGTCTGTTTCTTCTCTCCTCTAGCCTTTTTCTCCACCTCTGTTGGTTCTTTCTGGACTGCTCTTGCTTATTTCTGCACCTCTGTTGCGAATTTCTGCACCCCTGTTGACTCTTTCTGCACTCCTCTTTCTGTACATCTCCTGCCTCTGTCTGCAACCCTGTTCCCTGTTTCTGCACCTCTTTTGCCTGTTTCTGCAACCCTCTTGCCTCTATCTGCAGATCTCTTGCCTCCTTCTGCACCCATCTCTTGCTCTTTCTACACCTCTTTTGCTTCTTTCTGCACTTCTCTTTCTCTTTCTGCATTTCTGTTTCTTCTCTCTGCACTTCACTTCCCTCTTTCTGCACCTCTTTTGCTTTTTCTGCACTTCTCTTGACTATTTCTGTACCCATCTTACCTCTTGCTGCACCTCTGTTGGTTTTTTCTGCAGTTTTCTTGCCTCCTTGTGTACCTCTGTTGCTTCTTTCTGCACTTCTCTTGCCTCTTTCTGTACCCCTGTTGCTTCTTTCTGCACTTCTCTTGCTTCTTTATGCACTTCTCTTGCTTCTTTCTGTACCCCTCTTGCCTCTTTCTTCATCCGTCTTCCCTTTTTCTATACCTCTCCTGCCTCTTTCTGTACCTCTCTTGCCTCTTTCTGCAGTTCTCTTGCCTCTTTCTGCACCTCTTTTGCCTCTTTCTTCACTTTTTGTGCCTCTTTCTGTGCCTCTGTTGGTTCTTTCTGCACTGCTCTTGATTCATTCTGGACCTACCTTGCAAATATCTGCATCGTTCTTCCCTCATTCTGCATCTCTCTTGCCTCTATCTGCACCCCTGTTTCCTCTTTCTGCACCCCTGTTTCATCTTTCTGCACCTCTTTTATCTGTTTCTGCAACTCTCTTGCCTCTTTCTGCAGTTTGCTTGCCTCCTTCTGCACCTCAGTTGAAGCTTTCTACACTTCTCTTGCCTCTTTCTGCACCTCTCTTGCCTCTTTCTGCACCCCTGTAGCTTCATTGTGCACTCCTCTTGCTTCCTTCTGTACCTCTTTTGCTTCTTTCTTCACATCTCTTGCATCTTTCTGCACCTATCTAGCCTATTTCTGCACCGTGTTCCCTTTTTCCACACCTCTCTTGCCTCTTTCTGCACCTCTCGTGCTTCTTTCTGTACTTCTCTTACCTCTTTCTGCAAGTCTGTTGCTTCTTTCTGCACTTTTCTTGCCTCTTTCTGTTGCTTCATTCTGTACTTCTCTTGCTTCTTTCTGTACCTCTTTTGCTTCTTTCCGTACTTCTCTTGCCTCTTTCTGCACCTCTGTTGGTTATTTCTGCACTGCTCTTGCTTCTTTCCATACCTCTTTTGCAAATTTATGCACCCCTGTTGCTTCTTTTTGCACCCCTCTTCCCTCTTTCTGCACCTCTCTTGCCTCTGTCTGTACCCCTGTTTCCTCTTTCTGCACCCCTGTTGCTACTTTCTGAACTTCTCTTGATTCTTTCTGTACTTCTCGTGGTTCTTTCTGCACCCCTCTTGACTCTTTCTGCACCCCTCTTGCCTGCTTCTGCACTCCTATCTTGCCTCTTTCTGTGCCTATGTTGCTTCTTTCTGCACTTCTCTTGCCTCTTTCTGCACCTCTGTTGCTTCTTTCAGTACTTCTCTTGCCTCTTTCTGCACCTCATTTGCCTATTTCTGCAAGCCCTTGCCTCTTTCTGCATTTCTGTTCCTTCTTTCTGCACTTCTGTTCCCTCATACTGCACCTCTGTTGCTTCTTTCAGCTCTTCTCTTGCCTCTTTCTGCACCACCCTCTTCCCGATTTCTGTGCCTCCTTTGCCTGTTTCTGTAAATCTTTTGCCTTTTTCTGCAGTTTTCTTGCCTCCTTCTACACCCCTCTCTTGACTCTTTCTGCACATCTGTTGCTTCTTTCTGCCCTTCCCTGCCTCTTTCTGCACCTCTGTTTCTTCTTTCTGCACTTCTCTTGCCTCTTTCTGCATGCCCGTTGCTTCATACTGTACTTCTCTAGCTTCTTTCTGCACTCCTCTTGCATCTTTCTGCACCCGTCTTTCTTTTTTCTATACCTCTTTTGCCTCTTTCTGCACCTCTCTTGCCACTTTCTGTACTTCCATTGCCGCCTTCTGTACCTCTTTTGCTTCTTTCTGCACTTATCTTGCCTGTTTCTGCTCTCCTCTTGCCTTTTTCTCCACCTCTGTTGGTTCTTTCTGGACTGCTCTTGCTTATTTCTGCACCTCTGTTGCGAATTTCTGCACCCCTGTTGCCTCTTTCTGCACTCCTCTTTCTGCACATCTCCTGCCTCTGTCTGCAACCCTGTTCCCTGTTTCTGCAACTCTTTTGCCTGTTTCTGCAACCCTCTTGCCTCTATCTGCAGATCTCTTACCTCCTTCTGCACCCATCTCTTGCCTCTTTCTGCACCTCTGTTGCTTCTTTCTGCACTTCTCTTTCACTTTCTGCATTTCTGTTTCTTCTCTCTGCACTTCACTTCCCTCTTTCTGCACCTCTTTTACTTTTTCTGCACTTCTCTTGACTATTTCTGTACACATCTTACATCTTGCTGCACCTCTGTTGGTTCTTTCTGCACTGCTCTTGCTTCTTTCTGCACCTCTCTTGCAAATGTCTGCACCCCTGTTGCCTCTTTCTGTACCCCTCTCCCTCTTTCTGCACTGCTCTTGCCTCTCTCTGCACCACTGGTCACTCTTTCTGTTCACCTTTTACCTGTGTCTGCAACTCTATTGCCTCTTTCAGCAGTTCTCTTGCCTCCTTGTGCACCTCTGTTGCTTCTTTCTGCACTTCACTTGCCTCTTTCTGTTCCCCTCTGTCCTCTTTCTGCACCCCTGTTGCGTCTTTCTGCAGTTCTCTTGCTTCTTTATGCACTTCTGTTGCTTCTTTCTGCACCCCTCTTGCCTCTTTCTTCATCCATATTCCCTTTTTCTATACCTCTCCTGCCTCTTTCTGCACCTCTCTTGCCTCTTTCTGCACTTCTCTTGCCTCTTTCTGCACCTCTTTTACCTCTTTCTCCACTTCTCGTGCCTCTTTCTGTGCCTCTGTTGGTTCTTTCTGCACTGCTTTTGCTTCATTCTGGACATATCTTGCAAATATGTGCACCGTTCTTCCCTCATTCTGCATCTCTCTTGCCTCTATCTGCACCCCTATTTCCTCTTTCTGCACCTCTGTTTCATCTTTCTGCACCTCTTTTATCTGTTTCTGCAACTCTCTTGCCTCTTTCTGCTTTTCGCTTGCCTCCTTCTGCGCCCCAGTTGCTTCTTTCTGCACTTCTCTTGCTTCTTTATGCACTTCTGTTGCTTCTTTCTGCACCCCTCTTGCCTCTTTCTTCATCCATATTCCCTTTTTCTATACCTCTCCTGCCTCTTTCTGCACCTCTCTTGCCTCTTTCTGCACTTCTCTTGCCTCTTTCTGCACCTCTCTTGCCTCTTTCTGCACCCCTGTTGCTTCATTGTGCACTCCTCTTGCTTCCTTCTGTACCTCTTTTGCTTCTCTCTTCACATCTCTTGCATCTTTCTGCACCTATCTAGCCTATTTCTGCACCCGTGTTCCCTTTTTCCACACCTCTTTTGCCTCTTTCTGCACCTCTCATGCTTCTTTCTGCACTTCCCTTGCCTCTTTCTGCAAGTCTGTTGCTTCTTTCAGCACTTCTCTTGCCTCTTTTTGCACCTCTATTGCTTCTTTCTGCACTTCTCTTGCCTCTTTCTGTTGCTTCATTCTGTACTTCTCTTGCTTCTTTATGTACCTCTTTTGCTTCTTTCTGCACTTCTCTTGCCTCTTTCTGCACCTCTGTTGGTTATTTCTGCACTGCTCTTGCTTCTTTCCATACCTCTCTTGCAAATTTCTGCAACCCTGATGCTTCTTTCTGTACCCGTTTCCTCTTTCTGCACCCCTGTTGCTACTTTCTGCACTTCTCTTGATTCTTTCTGTACTTCTCGTGGTTCTTTCTGCACCCTCTTGACTCTTTCTGCACCCCTCTTGCCTGCTTCTGCACTCCTATCTTGCCTCTTTCTGCACCTCTGTTGCTTCTTTCTGCACTTCTCTTTCCTCTTTCTGAACTTCTGTTGCTTCTTTCTGTGCTTCTCTTGCCTCTTTCTGCACCCCTCTTGCCTCTTTCTGCACCCCTGTTGCTTCATTCTGCACTTCCCTTCCTTCTTTCTGTACCTCTTTTGCTTCTTTCTGCACTTCTCTTGCATCTTTCTGCACCCCTCTTGCATCTTTCTCTATCCGTCTTACTTTTTTCTATACCTCTCTTGCCTCTTTCTTCACCGCTCTTGCCTCTTTCTGCAGTTCTCGTGCCTCTTTCTTCACCTCTTTTGCTTCTTTCTGCACTTCGCTTGCCTCTTTCTGCAACTCTGTTTCTTCTTTCTGCACTGCTCTTGCTTTATTCTGGACCTCTCTTGCAAATTTCTGCACCACTGTTGCTATGTTTTGCACCCCTCTACACCTCTCTTGCCTCTGTCTGCACCCCTTTTCCTTGTTTCTGCACCTCTTTTGCCTGTTTCTGCAACTCTCCTGCCTCTTTCTGAAGTTCTCTTGCCTCCTTCTGCACCCATCTCTTGCCTCTTTCTGCACCTCTGTTGCTTCTTTCTGCACTTCTCTTGCCTCTTTCTGCATTTCTGTTCCTTCTTTCTGCACTTCTCAACCATCTTTCTGCACCTCTGTTTCTTCTTTTTGCACCCCTCTTGCCTCTTTCTGCACCTCTATTGCTTCTTTCTGCACTTCTCTTGCTCTTTCTGCATTTCTGTTCCTTCTTTCTGCACTTCTCTTCCCTCTTTCTGCAACTCTATTGCTTTTTTCTGCACTTCTCTTGCCTCTTTCTGCACTCCTCTTGCCTCTTTTTGCACCCGTATTCCCTTTCTCTACAACTCTCTTGCCTCTTTCTGCACCTCTCTTGCCTCTTTCTGCACTTCTCTTGCCTCTTTCGCTTTTTCTGCACTTCTGCACTTCTCTTGCCTATTTCTGTACCCATCTTGCCTCTTTCTTCACCTCTGTTGCTTCTTTCTGCACTTCTCTTGCCTCTTTATGAACACCTCTTGCCTCTTTCTGTATCCGTATACCCTTTTTCTATACCTCTCTTGCCTCTTTCTGTAGTTCCCTTGCCTCTTTCTGCACCTCTCTTGCAAATATCTGCACCCCTGTTGTCTCTTTCTGCACCCCCTTCCCTCTTTCTGCACTTATCTTTCCTCTCCTTGCACCACTGTTCCCTCTTTCTGCTCCTCTTTTACCTGTTTCTGCAACTCTATGCCTCTGTCAGCAGTTCTGTTGCCTCCTTGTGCACCTCTGTTGCTTCTTTCTGCACTTCTCTTGCCTCTTTCTGCACCTCTCTGTCCTCTTTCTGTACCCCTGTTGCTTCTTGCTGCACTTCTTTTGCTTCTTTCTATACCTCTCTTGCTTCTTTCTACACCCCTCTTGCCTCTTTCTGCATCCCTCTTCCCTCATTTGCCTCTTCTGCACCATCCTGCCTCTCTCTGCACCCCTGTTGCTTCTTTCTCCACTACAGTTGCCTCTTTCTGCACCTCTGTTGCTTGTTTCAGCACTTCTCTTGCCTCTTTCTGTACCCCTCTCTTGCCTCTTTCTGCACCTCTGTTGCTTCTTTCTGTACTTCTCTTGCCTTTTCCTGCATTTCTGTTTCTTCTTTCTGCACTTCTCTTCCCTTTTTCTGAACCTCTGTTGCTTCATACAGCACATCTCTAGCCTCTTTCTGCACCCCTATTTATGCGCTTCTCTAGCTCTTTCTGAATTTCTGTTCCTTCTTTCTGCACTTCTCTTACCTCTTTCTGCACCTCTGTTGCTTCTCTCTGCGCTTCTCTTCCCTCTTTCTGCACCCCTCTTGCCTCCTTCTGCACCCCTGTTGCTTTGTTCTGCACTTCAATTGCTTCTTTTTGTACCTCCTTTGCTTCTTTCTGCACTTCTCTTGCAAATGTCTGCACCCCTGTTCCCTGTTTCTGCACCTCTTTTGCCTGTTTCGGCAACCCTCTTGCCTCTATCTGCAGATCTCTTGCCTTCTTCTGCACCCATCACTTGCCTCTTTCTGCACCTCTGTTGCTTCTTTCTGCACTTCTCTTTCTCTTTCTGCATTTCTGTTCCATCTTTCTGCACTACTCTTGCCTCTTTCTGCACCCCTGTTGCTTCATTCTGCACAATTTTCCTGCTTCTTTCTGCACCTCCTTTGCTTCTTTCTGCACTTCTCTTGCCTCTTTATGCACCCTTCTTGCCTCTTTCTCCTCCCGTCTTCCCTTGTTCTATACCTCTCCTGCCTCTTTCTGCACCTCTCTTGCCTCTTTCGGAAGTTCCCTTGCTGCTTCTTTCTGCATCTCTTTTGCTTCTTTCTGCACTTCTCTTGCCTCTTTCTGCCCCTCTGTTGGTTGTTTCTGCACTGCTCTTGCTTCATTCTGGACCTCTCCTGTAACTTTCTGCACCCCTGTTTCTTCTTTCTGCACCCCACTTCCCTCTTTCTGCACCTCTCTTGCCTCTATCTGCACCCCTGTTTCCTCTTTCTGCACCTCTTTTACCTGTTTATTCAACTCTCTTGCCTCTTTCTGCAGTTCTCTTGCCTACACTTCTCTTGCCTCTTTCTGCACCCCTCTTACATCTTTTTGCACCCCTGTTGCTACTTTGTTCACTTCTCTTGCTTCTTTCTATACCTCTCTTGCTTCTTTCTGCAACCCTCTTGCCTCTTTCTGCACCACTCTTCCCTCTTTCTGCACCTCTCTTGCCTCTTTCTGCAACCCTCTTCTCTCTTTCTGCATCTCTCTTTCCTCTGTCTTCACCCCTGTTTCCTCTTTCTGCACCTCTTTTACCTTTTTCTGCAACTCTCTTGCCTCTTTCTGCAGTTTTCTTGCCTCCTTCTGTACCTCTGTTGCTTCTTTCTACTCTTCTCTTGCCTGTTTCTGCACCTCTCTAGCCTCTTTCAGCACCCGTGTTCCCTTTTTCTACACGTCTCTTGCCTCTTTCTGCACCTCTCTTGCCTTTTTCTGAAGTTCTCTTGCCTCTTTCTTCACCTCTTTTTCTACTTTCTACACTTCTCTTGCCTCTTTCTGCATTTTTATTCCTTCTTTCTGCACTTCTCTTCCCTCTTTCTGCAAGTCTGTTGCTTCTTTCGGCACTTCTGTTGCCTTTTTCTGCACCCCTCTTTCTGCACCTCTGTTGCTTCTTTCTGCACTTCTCTTGCTTCTTTCTGCACCTCTCTTTCTTCTTTCTGAATCCCTCTTGCTTCTTTCTGCACCCCTCTTCCCTCTTTATGTATCTCTCTTGCCTCTGTCTGCACCCCTGTTCCCCTCTTTCTGTAATTCTTTTGCCTGTTTCTGCAACTCTCTTACCTGTTTCTGTAGTTCTCTTGCCTCCTTCTGCACCACTCTCTTGCCTGTTTCTGCTCCTCTGTTGCTTCTTTCTGCACTTCTCTTGCTCTTATGTATTTCTGTTCCTTCTTTCTGCACTTCTGTTCTTTCTTTCTGCACCTCTGTTGCTTCTTTCTGCACTTCTATTGCCTCTTTCTGTTGCTTCATTCTGCACTTCTCTTGCTTCATTCTGGACCTCTCTTGCAACTTTCTGCACCCCTGTTGCTTCTTTCTGCACACTTCTTCCCTCTTTCTGCACCTCTCTTGCCTGTATCTGCACCCGTTTCCTCTTTCCGCACCTCTTTTACCTGTTTCTTCAACTCTCTTGCCTCTTTCTGCAATTTTCTTACCTCCTTCTGCACCTCTGTTGCTTCTTTCTGCAACCCTCTTCCCTCTTTCTGCATCTCTCTTGCCTCTGTCTGCACCCCTGTTGCCTCTTTCTGCACCTCTGTTGCTTGTTTCAGCACTTCTCTTGCCTCTTTCTGTACCCCTCTCTTGCCTCTTTCTGCACCTCTGTTGCTTCTTTCTGTACTTCTCTTGCCTTTTCCTGCATTTCTGTTTCTTCTTTCTGCACTTCTCTTCCCTTTTTCTGAACCTCTGTTGCTTCATACAGCACATCTCTAGCCTCTTTCTGCACCCTTATTTATGCGCTTCTCTAGCTCTTTCTGCATTTCTGTTCCTTCTTTCTGCACTTCTCTTACCTCTTTCTGCACCTCTGTTGCTTCTCTCTGCGCTTCTCTTCCCTCTTTCTGCTCCCCTCTTGCCTCCTTCTGCACCCCTGTTGCTTTGTTCTGCACTTCAATTGCTTCTTTTTGTACCTCCTTTGCTTCTTTCTGCACTTCTCTTGCAAATGTCTGCACCCCTGCTCCCTGTTTCTGCACCTCTTTTGCCTGTTTCGGCAACCCTCTTGCCTCTATCTGCAGATCTCTTGCCTTCTTCTGTACCCATCACTTGCCTCTTTCTGCACCTCTGTTGCTTCTTTCTGCACTTCTCTTTCTCTTTCTGCATTTCTGTTCCATCTTTCTGCACTACTCTTCCCTCTTTCTGCACCTCTTTTGCTACTTTCTGCACTTCTCTTTCCTATTTCTGCATCCCTCTTGCCTCTTTCTGCACCCCTGTTGCTTCATTCTGCACTTCTCTTGCTTCTTTCTGCACCTCCTTTGCTTCTTTCTGCACTTCTCTTGCCTCTTTATGCACCCTTCTTGCCTCTTTCTAATCCCGTCTTCCATTGTTCTATACCTCTCCTGCCTCTTTCTGCACCTCTCTTGCCTCTTTCGGAAGTTCCCTTGCCGCTTCTTTCTGCATCTCTTTTGCTTCTTTCTGCACTTCTCTTGCCTCTTTCTGCCCCTCTGTTGGTTGTTTCTGCACTGCTCTTGCTTCATTCTGGACCTCTCCTGTAACTTTCTGCACCCCTGTTTCTTCTTTCTGCACCCCACTTCCCTCTTTCTGTACCTCTCTTGCCTCTATCTGCACCCTTGTTTCCTCTTTCTGCACCTCTTTTACCTGTTTCTTCAACTCTCTTGCCTCTTTCTGCAGTTCTCTTGCCTCTTTCTGCACCCCTCTTATATCTTTTTGCACCCCTGTTGCTACTTTGTTCACTTCTCTTGCTTCTTTCTGTACCTCTCTTGCTTCTTTCTGCAACCCTCTTGCCTCTTTCTGCACCACTCTTCCCTCTTTCTGCACCTCTCTTGCCTCTTTCTGCAACCCTCTTCTCTCTTTCTGCATCTCTCTTTCCTCTGTCTTCACCCCTGTTTCCTCTTTCTGCACCTCTTTTACCTTTTTCTGCAACTCTCTTGCCTCTTTCTGCAGTTCTCTTGCCTCCTTCTGTACCTCTGTTGCTTCTTTCTACTCTTCTCTTGCCTGTTTCTGCACCTCTCTAGCCTCTTTCAGCACCCGTGTTCCCTTTTTCTACACCTCTCTTGCCTCTTTCTGCGCCTCTCTTGCCTTTTTCTGAAGTTCTCTTGCCTCTTTCTTCACCTCTTTTTCTACTTTCTACACTTCTCTTGCCTCTTTCTGCATTTCTATTCCTTCTTTCTGCACTTCTCTTCCCTCTTTCTGCAAGTCTGTTGCTTCTTTCGGCACTTCTGTTGCCTTTTTCTGCACCCCTCTTTCTGCACCTCTGTTGCTTCTTTCTGCACTTCTCTTGCTTCTTTCTGCACCTCTCTTTCTTCTTTCTGAATCCCTCTTGCTTCTTTCTGCACCCCTCTTCCCTCTTTATGTATCTCTCTTGCCTCTGTCTGCACCCCTGTTCCTCTCTTTCTGTAATTCTTTTGCCTGTTTCTGCAACTCTCTTACCTGTTTCTGTAGTTCTCTTGCCTCCTTCTGCACCCCTCTCTTGCCTGTTTCTGCTCCTCTGTTGCTTCTTTCTGCACTTCTCTTGCTCTTATGTATTTCTGTTCCTTCTTTCTGCACTTCTGTTCCTTCTTTCTGCACCTCTGTTGCTTCTTTCTGCACTTCTATTGCTTTTTTCTGTACCCTCTTACTTTGTTCTGCACATCTCTTGCCTCTTTCTGCACCCCTCTTCCCTCTTTCTATACTTCTATTGCTTCTTTCTGCACCTCTGTTGCTTGTTTCTGCACTTCTCTTCCTTCTTTCTGCACCTCTCTTGCTTCTTTATGCACCCCTGTTGCCACTTTCTGAACTCGTCTTCCCCCTTTCTGCACCTCTCTTGTCTTTTTGTGTACCTCTCTTGTCTCTTCATGCACCTCTCTTGCCTCTTTCTGCACTTTTGTTGCCTCTTTCTGCACCTCTGTTGCTTCTTTCTGCGCTTCCTTTGCCTCTTGCTGCATTTCTGTTGCTTCTTTCTGCACTTCTCTTGCCTCTTTCTGCTTTTCTGTTCATTCTTTCTGCAATTCTCTTGCCTCTTTCTGCACTCGTCTTCCCGCTTTCTGCACCTCTATTGCCTCTTTCTGGACCCCCTCTTGCCTCTTTCTGCGTCCTCTTTCTGCACCTCTCTTGCCTCTTTCTGCATCCTGTTCCCTTTTTTTGCACCGCTCTTGCCTGTTTCTGCAGCGCTCTTGCCTCCCTCTGCACCTCTGTTGCTTCATTCTGCACTTCTCTTGCTTCATTCTGTACCTCTTTTGCGTCTTTATGCACTTCTCTTGCCTCTTTCTGCACCCCTCTTGCCTCTTTCTGCACCGGTCTTCCCTTTTCTACAGCTCTCTTGCGTCTTTCTACACCTCTTTTGCTTCTTTCTACAGTTCTCTTACCTATTTCTGCACCTCTGTTCTTTCTTTCAGCACTTTTCTTGCCTCTTTCTGCACCTCTCTTGCCTCTTTCTGCCCCTCTGTTGCTTCTTTCTGCACTTCTCTTACTTCTTTCTATACCTCTCTTGCTTCTTTCTACACCCCTCTTGCCTTTTTCTGCACCCCTCTTCCCTCTTCTGTACCTCTCGTGCCTCTGTCTGTACCCGTTCCCTGTTTCTGCACCTCTTTTGCCTGCTTCTGCAACTCTCTTGCCTCTCTCTGCACCCATCTCTTGTCTCTTTCTGCAGCACTGTTGCTTATTTCTGCACTTCTCTTGCCTCTTTCTGCATTTCTGTTCCTTACTTCTGCACATCTCTTCCCTCTTTCTGCACCTCGGTTGCTTCTTCTGCACTTCTCTTGCCTCCTTCTGCACCCCTATTTCCTCTTTTTGCACCCCTGTTGCTTCATTCTGCATTTCTCTTGCCTCTTTCTGCACCTCTCTTGCCTCTTACTGCAGATCTCTTGCGTCTTTCTGCACATCTTTTGCTTCTTTTGACACTTCTCTTGCCTCTTTCTGTACCCCTCTTGCCTCTTTCTGCACCTCTGTTGGTTATTTCTGCACTGCTCTTGCTTCATTTTGCACATCTCTTGCAAATTTCTGCACCCTTGTTGCCTCTTTCTGCAACCATCTTCCCTCTTTCTGCACCTCTCTTGCCTCTGTCTGTACCCCTGTTCCCTCTTTCTGCACCCCTTTTACCTGTTTCTGCCACTCTCTTGCCTCTTTCGGCAGTTCTCTTACCTCCTTCTGCACCTCTGTTGCTTCTTTCTACCCTACTCTTGCCTATTTCTGCACCCCTCTTGCCTCTTTCTGCACCCCTGTTGCTTCTTTCTGCCCTTCTCTTGCTTTTTTCTGTACCTCTCTGACTTCTATCTGCACCTCTCTTTCTGCACCTGTTAGAATAGAAAAATTCATGTTTTCGCATTGTTCTATGTATGTTCGCATTTGCGGCACCATTTTCTATATCGGCGCCATTTTGAGTTATAATCGAAATCTATTCTTCTCTATTTCCTCTGTTGAGTTGTGTTTCTCCAAGGCTAAGTTTTGTTTCACTAATGAATACACTGTTCTTATTAGCGCATACCTTTCCCTTTAGATAGAGGCCTTCTCCCACTTGTCTAGAGTAATAGATAGTATGTGCCGGCCTCAGAATCGAAACGTATTTTCTGTACTTCTTTGTACATAATGTATCTTTATGCTTGCTGATGTCAGCTCCTCTGCAGCACTCCTAGAGACTGGGCAGACTGGGCTCCACTCTGAGTGTACTAGAATAAACAGATATTGGTTTGTATTCTCTACTGTCTGACCGACTCTTCAATTTGTTATGGAAGGCTGAGAGGTGGTCGTGAGTGACCCGGGTGACCCTAATCGGGCTACTTCCTTTATTTGGTGCCCGAACAGGGACTCCTTCGGGTGAGTGACCCATCCCCTTCTGCAGACGGGGGGAGGTCGAGGCCATCGTCGGGTCGGACTGACGGTTCAGGGATCCCTATATGAGGAGCATTGATTGCTCCAGCTGCCCCTTCTGTCCTGCAGGACGGTGCGTCGCCCAGTGGTCATCCCGACTGGAGTCCTAAATGGCGAAACCCTTGGATCTGACCGTTTGGTGTGAAGAGTCGGCAGTGGTTAATTAGTTCACTTGACCGGCATACATCAGGTGAGTTTGTTTTGGTTTTTTGTGGATATGGTCCCATTTTGGTTTGAACTTGGTACGGTCTGAGGACCGTCTTTGGGATAAAAGCATTTGCAATTGCTTTGCCAGGCATAAATAGTGAACTTGTTTTCTTTTGAGAATGCCTGGTATCAGTAAACTGTTTTCTTTGTGCTGTCGTCGTTGCCCTGCAGATGCTCGATTGAAAGAAGCTCAGCCGGCGCCTCCATAAGGCACTCCTAATTTTGATATGGATGTAAAGCATGGTCTTGGCCCTATTATGTTTAGTACTTTATGGCACAAATATACGAGGGACAATTCCGAGTTGCAGTGGCCGATGACGGGCACTTTCGATGAACATATTATTGGGTATTTACAGCAACAGTTATTCAAAAGACGAAGTAGACAGTCTATGTTTGATTCTCTCAGAATGTGGCAGAAAAGCAGCTAGGCAGAGACGATTGAAGACGGAGAAGGAGGCGCGGAAAGGGAAGATGCAGACACCGACTCAGAAAGCTGTAGCATATGATAGAGAGAAACAGGAGAAGGGAGTTGAATGTGAAGATTTCGATTGCATGTTGATAAATCGTATTTGGCTTAGGAGGAAACCGATACTTTTGTGGAAGAATTGTTAGACACCCGCCCCCGCCCCCATATGCCCCGCAAAGGATATATCCCACTGTCCCTGTGCCATCACAGCCGCCTGTTACAGCTTTTCCCACTGTCCCTGTATCTACTGCTGTCGTCTCGATGGCTGTGGCTTCGGCTCCTCCTTCTCCTTCTTTGCCCTCACTGTCTGTGGCAACTGTGACTATTAGCACACCAAGCACACCCATTGTTTAGGCATCCCTATCTCCAGCTCTCTCTCCCCCGGCGCAACCGCCTGCGACTATCCTACCCGGTGTTTCAGTTGCTTCTCCATCTTTGATGGTTCATTTCCCAGCATTATTGGGTGGTGAAACGCCAACACGTGAATTTGAGGATAGTGATTTGACAAAATTTAAGGAGGGTATAGGCCCTTTTGTACAGTCTGCGGTGGGGGATGAGGAGAAAAAGGTAGTACCTAATCAGGCTGCGCAGTGGGGTTGTAATCACATTTACAGTGTGGAGGATGCTTGGGGTGTGATGAAAGATTATGAGCCTTTTATACAGCAGCATGCTCTTAGACATATGTCCTCTACGTTGATTAGCCTTTGGCAGCAACATTTTGGGGACGACGCTCCACACATTTTATTCGATATTAGAGATTGCGTGTATGCCAGTGGTTTGGACCCAGGCTAAGTTTTTGGAAACATTACCACGTTGCTTGCCTATAGGGGCAGGTTGCATGAGAAAAGTCCTACCAGGGTATCTCAGTTTCCAATGCGAGAAGTTCATCCAATATATCACCCAGAAATACCAGAGTTAACGGACCAGCATGGTAATGTTACCAGACCGGGTGTAGCAGCCTGTTTTCAGGAACAATGGGTAGATACTCCATGGAAGAGGAGTGAGGTTCAGTCCCTTAAAGCTCATTTGCCCGAACCTAGGAAAAATCCTACTGCTTATTATAAAGAATTGACTAAAGCTGCCTCTTCTACTGTAATGACTCTTGCTGATATCAAATTGTTCTTTGGTCTCCTTGTTCCGGTTGATATTTGGAGACAGGTTCATACTCAAGACCATGTTGCAGAGCTGGGTGGTACATGGGATGTGATTAAAGGATGGTATCAGGAAAGAAAGCCAGGTGATAAGCCCCAAGCTGAGATACTCGATTTGCCGCGCCACATCATTACATATATGCATTTCCTTATTCCGCCAAAGAAAGTAAGTTAGGACAAGCTGACAGCTTGTCGACAGAAGAAGGATGAAAGTGTGTCTGATTTCTTTACTCGGTTTGAAGATAAGTTTCTGGATTATAGTGGGTAGGATATGTCTATTGAGGGAGGTGTTTTATTGTTTGTTGACAGGTTTGTTTCTAACTTACTTCCTGAAATTGCGTTTGAAGGCATCTGAGAGTACTTGGACAACATCTTCCCCTTCTGTTATTTTGAATATGGCTTAATATTATGAGCATCGTGATCAGGAAGAGAAAGAAAAGATAGATAAGAATAATAAGGATTTAAAGGCGAAGGTGCTGTTGCAGCAAGCGTTTAGAGGAAATGGTAGAGGGCGTGATGGTCCAGCCAGACAGCTTCCACATACTAGCAGGCAGTCGACCACGACACCAGTGGGGTCGAATCAGTGTGCGTATTGTAAGGAGGAGGGCCATTGGCGTAGCGAGTTTCCAGTTATTTTTCAGAAGGTGGCGGTTCCTAGAGGGCGAGGTCCTTGTGGACGAGTTCATGGAACTGATAGAGCCCAGAGTGCTGCAGTCTCAGAGGGTCATTCTGATACCAATTACTTTGATTACCCTCACAATGGACAGCATTATCAAGATGATTACGATACACATGAGGTGACAGCGATATCTTACAGCTAGGACAGCCAGGGACAGAGTGAGGGACCAGTTCCAATACATGTAAACCAGCGTGGTCCTTATGTAACAGCGGAACTGTAAGGTTCGACGAAGGAATTTTTGGTGGACACAGGTGCGACAAAAAGTTCTGTTTCTCGAAATATGGTCCCTGGGGTGGCTCTGTCTGGCCATAATAATGTTTCAGTAGGTTTTTCAGGAGTACCGGTTGAAAGCCCCATTTCACGACCCCTTGCATTGACTATTGGTCCCTTTACTGTGGATTCCCCATTTTTGTTGACATCCAAATGTGGTAAGAATTTGATGGATTTGGACTTGTTGAAGAAATTGCATGCTACTATTTATTGTTCCCGTGAAGGTGTTTATATGACGATGGGCCCAAATGTGAAAACTAAACAGTGCTTGTCTCTCCCTCTTCCCACTGAATTTTCTGATGTACCATCTACTTTGCGGGCAACGGGTGATACCGATGTGGGACTGCTGCATATACCTCCGGTTTCGATTCAGGTTAAGGATAATGCTGTTTTGCCTCGTATTCCTCAGTATAAAATATCTAAGGCGGGAGAACGGGCTCTTTTACAGATTATTCAGGATTTGATATGCAAAGGTGTAGTTGAGGAGACATCTGCTAACATTTGTAATTGTCCCATTCTTCTGATTCTTAAACGGACACCCTCAGGTTCCCCTGCTGATCATGAAGATGTTTACCATTTTGTGATTGACTTGTGCGAAGTTAATAAAATAATGGTTCCTCAGTTTCTAGTGGTTCCAGATATTACTACACCTTTGACAATGATTACTTCCACAGCTAAATTCTTTTCTGTCATTGACTTGAAAAACACGTTCTTCAGTATTCCTATTCATCCAGATAGCAGATATCTGTTTGGGTTCACCCTAGCTGGTAGGAGCTTTCAGTTCTGTTGAGCTCCTCAGGGCTATAAAGAGAGTCCGAGCATTTATAGCCAAGCATTAAAAGGTCAGTTGGATTCCTTGTCGCTTCTCGCAGGTAATGTATTGGTGCAGTATGTTGACGATCTCCTTATAGCTTCCGATACCGAAAAAGGTTGCCGAGATAGCACTGTTAAATTATTGTTGCATTTGGCTCATCATGGACATAAGGTTTCTCTTTCTAAATTTCAGTATTGTCGACAGGAGGTCACCTATTTAGGTCACCTACTGTCGAAGGAGGGTAGTAGGTTGACCCTTGAGTGCATCAGTACCATTGTTAAAATGCCTATTCCACAGACTCAGAAAGATTTGTGTGCTTTTATAGGTATCACTTCCTACTGTCGACAATGGATACCTAATTACCCCCTACTAATCAAACACTTGCTTGCCTTAACAACAAAAGAAGTGCATGAGCCTTTGCCTTGGACGCCTGAATGTCAGCAGTCTTTTGAGCAATTGAAAACTGCGCTTTGTTCGACTCCAGTACTTAGCACCCCTAATGACGGCAAACCGTTTGTGTTGTATGTGCATGGGATGGTTAGTTGTGCACTTTCTGTCCTAACACAAAAATTTGGAGATAAGCAACAGCCGTGTGCTTATTTCTCTGCTGTCCCTGATCCTGACGCAAGAGCCCTCCTCAGTTGTCTGAGGGCGGTCACGGCCACTTCGATCAGACAATCGGCTGGACTTGTACTGGATACTAACGTCACAGTCATGGTACCCCATACTGTGGCTACATTTCTGAATCAGACAAAGACACAGCACCTCACCAGTGCACATCTTACTGGCTATGAATTGACATTGTTTGCTAAACATATCACGATCAAAAGATGTGCTACTCTGAATCCAGCCACGTTCCTACCCGTCCCTTCAAAGAGTGGTGAAGTCGACAAACATGACTGTATCTTCCGGACGGAAGAAGAGACGAAAGGACGGGTAGACTTGACTGATGTTCCCTTATCTGACACACAAGGGGAACTATATGTTGATGGCTCATGTTTCAAATTACCAGATGGCACTACAACTGCGGCTTATGCTATTACCACACTGCGTAAAGTAGTAGAGACATCACGAGTCCCTTAGCAGTCGGCTCAGGCTGCTGAGCTTACTGCCCTTATTCAAGCTTGCAAAATGAGTGAGGGGCTGGTTGTCAATATCTATAATGACAGCCAGTATGCCTTTGGGGTCCCGCATAATTTTGGGTGACTCTGGGCTGCAAGAGGGTTCCTTACTACCCATGGCACCAGAATTCAGCATGAGCACCTTATATTGAGGCTTTTGTCTGCTTTAATGCTCCCCAAGAAATTGGCCATAGTAAAGTGTAATGCCCACCAGAAGGTCACTGATGATGTAGGTAGGGGAAATGCTTTTGCAGATCAGACAGCTAAGAAACGGCTCGGACAAAGATGGAGATAATGTTTGTAGCACGTCCAGCTAGGTGGGTGCCTGAGGTTGTCATGTTCGAGGACACCCTTGAGAATGTAAAAGAGTTACAGAGCGAAGCCACAGTAGAAGAATTAGCAGTGTGGCAGGAAAGTACAACACAATTGAATGATGAGGGATGTTGGATGGATAAGTCAGGGAAGCAGAGATGGATGTTGCCCGATGCATATGTTCTCCCTGTGGTTACGATGGCCCATGGTCCAGCCCATATTAGTGCTAAGGGTATTTGCAAGTTGTTGGACCCTGTATGGCAGCATGACAATATCCCTAAGACAGCTGCACATTTATTGAAGTACTGTATGGTGTGCATGATGCACAATCCTGGAAAGGGAACCCCTACACCACCTGGTAATTTTGCACCGCCCACTTTTCATTTGGAAGTCCTTCAAATGGACTATATTGAACTAGAGATATGCAATAATTTGAAGTATGTTTTGGTGGTTGTCTGTGCGTTTAGTAAATGGGTTGAGGCTTATCCCACTAAAGACAATACAGCCATTACGACTGCAAAGGTACTCCTGAAGGAGTTCTTTCCTCATTTCGGCTTGCCCCGATTGATCTGGAGTGATAACATAAGTCATTTTAATGCAAAAGTGCTTCAATTGATTTGTGATGGTTAACACATAAAGCAAATGTTCCATGCTGCCAATCATACACAGTCAGCAGGTTTGGTTGAGAGGTTTAATGGTACTCTCAAGCTCAAACTTGCTAAAATTCAGGAGACAACAGGGTTAGCTCTTTTGTCAACAAGAACAACAGCACATTCTAGGACAGGATTGTCACCGTATGAGGTCATGTTCAGAAGCCCAGCAAACGTCTGGGGCATCCTGCTACCTCAGCGGTATTCTGATATTGATTACCCATTGTTGATTGATTATCTTGTCCAGTTTACCGAAAGTTTGCGTGCTATTCACCAACAGGTCCGGGACACCCTGCCAGCTACACTGGAGGGGCCTGGGCATGACATTCAGCCTGGTGACTTTGTTTTGATTAAAAACTTTCAGCGAACGAAAAGTTTGGAGCCGCTTTGGAAGGGGCCAGAACAAGTCCTCCTAGAAACACATACTGCAGTAAAGGTCGCTGGCCGTATGAACTGGAATCATGTGACTCATTGTCGCAGGATTCCTTTGCCCCTGCCCTACGACCAGTGGGTGAGGGATGGGATTGGGGACTCTGAGTGTGAGACGGTGCCTCGGTTTGTCCCTTTCAGTGATGCCAAGTTGACCTGGATGCAAACAGATAATGAAAATGATAATGTACTGAATGCAGCAGTTCCTCTGGAAATACGAGTGATCCAGGAGCCCCGGTTTGTTGACCATTCTGTGCCTGGAGTCACCAGGTACAATTTGCGCCCTCGACTGAGAAACGGTGCACCAAAGGAGAACAAAGATTAGTCAGGGATGGACTGTGTAAGTCAGGGCGTACTTTGCTATAGTACCAACAGAGTTAGTTCAGGTTGATGGAAGTTTTGTGTACTGTTTGAACATTGGACAGGATAGATCGAAGTATTCCTTGGGGGTATATTATCCTGGTCGACGTGGGATACGAGCTTAGGACAGAGCAAGCTTCACTGCCAGTGCTCAAGAGCGCCAACGTATTGATGGACAATAGGAGCCTGTACCAGTGAGGCTCTGACGGACAGTGGGAACTTGCATATTTCCTTGTACTTTGCCCCCATTTCATCATTCGTTATGCATCCCTTTAGTAGAAGGCTTGCTGAGGAAGAGCAGACAGTGATTCTTGTTGCCCAGCACAAGACAGTTTGGACTTGCAAACAAAAGTTAACATGTATTGCCCTTGTGATCTTGCTCTTAATCATGTTATGTGGGGTATCATGGGTTTTGGAAAGTGATCAAAGTGTACCTTTACATAGTAAGGATAAGGTTGTTCCTCAAGTCCGAAAGAAAAGGACAGCCCCAAGCAATGTGTTTCTAGATACACACAAGAGGCTTTTTGGACAAGGGACTGCTTGTTACCCCACTGAATCTGTCACTAGTCTATGGACAGCATATCCATTGTCAATTGTCAATTATACCTATACTCGGCCCCTTGACTTCGTAGAAGTGCAAGGAGTATTTGGGTTTAGCTATCCAGGTCCTTGTCTATAGCATAGAAAGCCACGAGGCAGGGGTTATCCGGGGTGTGACAACAACACTTATTGTGAGAACTTCTATATGGAAAAACAGAATGTAACCCTGGTGGGTTACCAGTACAAAGAATTGACAGTTCCCCGAGAAGCTGGTTATTACCCTGCTTGTTGTCCAATTATCAATTTTACAGACACTATATTGTATGTCAATTGTTCAGGGATAGTATTGCGCAAGGGCACGTACTCTTTGGTAAATACAAAGGACCCCAGTACATTTGGGAGGAATTCCAGGTATTCTGCAATAGATTATGATAGACCGGTGTATGCACACCCAGGGTTTTTCTTTTTGTCTAATGGGACTTATTCGAATGTCCATAATGGTACGGATGATGTGGCGCTTGGGATGGTACTGCCTTTGGGTGTACCTTGCAAACATGCAAAGCCTAAAGTAAGATGGGTTATTATTAATATTATTATTATTTAATTTTATAAGGCGCACAGCTACACAGAGGTTTCCCGGCGCCATCAGATACGGGCAGAGTGAAAGAGGACTATTGATTGAATAACCACGTTTTTAAACGTTTGCGGAAATTCGTACAGATGGTTTCATTCCGAAGAGACATAGGGAGTGAGTTCCACAGAGTAGGGCCCAGGCAAGAGAAGGACCGGCCGCCTATGCGCGACAGTCTGGTCCTAGGAACCGAAAATTTAGCCTGAGTGGAAGAGCGAAGAAGGCGCGGTGGAAGGTAGGGATGAACTAAAGCGTTCAAATATTGTGGTGCTGTACCAGATTTTATTTTATGCATATAGCTCAGGGCCTTGAATTTGATGCGGTTCTCCACTCTAAGCCAGTAAAGATCGCAGAGTGAGCCTGAGATGGAGGCCCTTCTGGGGACCTGACAGAGTAACCTGGCCGCCGCGTTCTGCACTACCTGCAGTTTACGAATCACCTCCTTATTGGCTCCTAAATACAGGACGTTGCCATTGTCCAACCTGGAAGTAATAAGAGCCTGGACAACCGTTTTTTGCGTGGGACCAGGCAAAATCCGAAGGATTTTTTTAAGCCACTTAAGGATGGTGAAGCAGGTTGAGGCGACCTTGACTGCTTGCTGCTTCATTGACAGTTGATCGTCAATAATAACGCCTAAATTGCGGAACTGTTGCGCAGGTTGGGGAAGAGCGCCCATTTGAGGAGGCCAGTGCTGGGGGCCCCAGAGATCTTTATTTTTCCCCAAAATTAGTACTTCTGTTTTTTTGCCATTGAGTTTTAGCAAGTTGGCTTGCATCCAACCTGCTTTATTTTGTAGCCCTGCCTGGAGAGAAGAAAACTTGGATGCCTCTTTGGTGGAAAGGGAGAAGATTAGCTGGGTGTCGTCGGCATGGGAAAAAATGGACAACCCAGCGTCTTCCGCAATCGTAGCCAGAGGCCTGACGTAGACATTGAACAGTAGTGGGCTGAGAATGGAGCCCTGCGGTACTCCGTGAGGAGAAGCATGGAACTTAGAACTGGCTGACAGAGAAAAGACCTGAAAAGTACGGTCGGACAGGAAATCAGTGAGCCATTTGAGTGCTGCCTTGACAATGCCCAGTGATTGTAAAGCTTTTAGTAGGGCGGTATGTGACACAGTGTCGAAAGCGGCACTCAAATCAAGCAGTATGAGTGCCACAGTTTCACCCATATCCAGGCGGTGGCGCAATGTTTCCGTGACTCCCAAAAAAGTGATTTCCGTAGAGAAACCAGCTCTGAAACCAGACTGAGATGCGTGTAAAAAATTTTGGGAGTCAATGAAATGTGTCAATTGCTGGTTAATATGTTTTTCTAGAATTTTGGAAAAGGCTGGAAGTAGAGAGATCGGGCGGAAATTGGATGGTTCCACCGGATCAGCATTGGCTTTTTTCAGGAGTGGGAGAACCATGGCATGTTTCCATTCAGATGGAACAACTGCTTCCTGCAGGGATGCATTGAGCAACTCCATGATTAGCTTTAGTGATGATGGCTCAAGCTTCTGAAGTATGGCAATGGGAAGAGGATCTCTAGGAGAGCCGGATTTAAGGCTGTTTAAAATACGTTTAAAAGAGCTGGTATCCAGAGGCAGCCAATTTTCTAACGTGTTGGATGGTACGGCAGTCTGATTAGCCATTTGAGCGGAGCTGCCTGTTGTAGGGGGAAAGTTCTTAGTTTGCTGCACCACGTTGGTTGATACTACGTTCAGTGCTGAGTAGATTTTCTCCACTTTATCGATGAAAAACTTAGCTAAGTCCTCACATTGAACTTCGGTGAGCACAGGGGGGATGGGTTGGCAAGCTGCGCCCGAAAGGTCTTTAACTAATTTAAACAGGGTCTTGGAGCTGTTTTGTGCCGAAATGATGGTGTTGCTCACATATTCAGCTTGGGCAGCGTTGCAAAGGGAATGGTATTCCCTTTTTGATAATTTGTATGCAAGTTTGAGTTCGGGCGCATAGTCCTTCCTCCAGCGTCTTTCTAGCGCTTTACATTTTGTTTTCTCTGTTTTTAACCTTTCAGAGAACCAGGGGGCAGGAGTTCGGTGATTGTTCACTTTTTTAATGGATGATGGGAGGCACGCATCAATGGATGTTGCAATCCAGGAATGGATGGTGTCCGAGTCTGCTAAATTGACTGAAGTAATAGCGGGGATGTTATTGGAGAGGTGTTGGCTAAAAGTATCTATGTCTAGTTTCTTCCAGTTTCTGAACCTCGACTTGGTGGCTAAGATGGGTGTATTTGCACACTGCAGATCCTGCCTCACCCTGAACCCGACCAAAAAATTATCGGACCAAAGTACTGGGAGAGCTGCCTGGCATGAAATATTAGATAGGTTTGAAAAAATGGGGTCTAATAGATGGCCCGCCATGTGGGTGGGACCTGAATTGCAGAGTAGGATATTCATAGCTGCCAGATCAGCCATCAGAGAAGTGCTCGTTGTGCATGTTGGGTCGTCAAAGTGAATATTCATGCCTCCCAGAATAGTGAAGTTGGCAGCGTCCAACAAAAGGGGGGCAATAAGTTCAGGAAAGGCCGCAACCCATGGCCCTGCTGGCCCCGGTGGGCGGTAGATCAAGATCCCAGAAAATGTAGATTGGGGTGTAAGGGAGAGTTTGAATGAACTGGCCTCGCAACCCTTAAAAGGCAAGTCCTCCCATTTACAGGTGTATAAGTTATTAAAAAGGACATTGACCAAAGAATTCTGTGAAGGAGTGACAGATCTCAAAGTCAATAATTATAGTAATGGTATTACTTTTGGATACATTCTTTCCTCCATAATTACATTTGGTGGTACTGCTATGGCCAGGGGTGAGAAAGCTAGTGAATATTTCAGATGTAAGCTGCAAATATTGTCTAACTCCACAGTAGCAGCTTTGCGTGACATCACCACCCAATTGGAAAGTATGCGAATATATTCTGAGCAGACAAGATATGCAGTCAATTTCATCCTAGCTACGAGTGGTGGTGTGTACGCGGTAGTAGGAGACCAGTGTGTTGTGGGGTTCACAAATATGGAAAATAATATTGCCAAACACATTTTAGACATCTTAGAAAATGTTAAAGGAATGGAAAGTGGGAACTGGAGTTGGTCTCTTTTTAGCAGCTGGGGTTGGATCCTTGAAAAGGTGATTTATTTCATTGTGATTTTTGTCTCTTGCTGTGTTCTTGTTCAATGCCTTCCCTTCTGTTGTTCTTATTGCACCACTCTTCTCATTCCTGAGAGGAAAATATTGATTCTTGACACAAATACTGCAATTATGGTTCAAAAGGAGATTGATGACCTCATCCAGATAGATGAGGGCATTTTCAAGACTTCTTCCCTCCTTACAGCTTCTCTTCCTGATGTTGACCTCATGGAGTGCTCCTAAGAAGTTTACCTATGACTTTTTCTTTTATTGATTTATATGCTCTTTGCTATTACTAGAAAATGTTTAGCTCATGCTAAAAGGAGGGTCTGTTAGTATAGAAAAATTCATGTTTGCACATTGTTCTATGTATGTTAGCATTTGCTGTGCCATTTTCTATGTCGGTACCATTTTGAGCTATAATCGAAACCTATTCTTCTCTATTTCCGAGAAAAGGCCTCTGTTGAGTTGTGTTTCTCCAAAGCTAAGTTTTGTTTCACTAATAAATACACTGTTCTTATTAGCGCATACCTTTCCCTTTAGATAGAGGCCTTCTCCCAGTTGTCTAGTGGCGGGCACGGGCAGAGCAACCTTGAGTAATAGATAGTGTGTGCCGGCCTCAGAATCGAAACGTATCTTCTGTACTTCTTTGTTTAGCTGCATCTGCTTGGTAAATACCATTGTGGGTGTGTCTTCATTGGTTCTAAAATGTACATAATGTATCTTTATGCTTGCTGATGTCACTCCCTCTGCAGCACTCCTAGCAACTGGGCAGACTGGGCTCCACTCTGAGTGTACCTGAATAAACAGATATTGGTTTGTATTCTCTACTGTCTGACCGACTCTTCATTTGGTATGGAAGAATGAGAGGTGGTCTTGAGTGACCCGGGTGACCCTAATTGTGCCACTTCCTTCACACCCTGTTCCCATTTTCTGCACCTCTCTTTTTTGTTTCTGCACCTCTCTTGTCTCTTTCTGCAGTTCTCTTGCATCTTTCTGCACATCTGGTACTTCCTTCTGTACTTCTCTGGCCTCTTTCTGAACCCCTCGTTCCTGTTTCTGCACCTCACTTGCCTCTTTCTGTACCTCTCTTGCCTCTTGCCTCTTTCTGCATTTCTGTTGCTTCTTTCTGCACTTCTCTTGCCTCTTTCTGCATCTCTGTTGCTTATTTCAGCACTTCTCTTGCCTCTTTCTATACCCCCCTCTTGCCCCTTTCTGCACCTTGGCTGCTTCTTTCAGCACTTCTCTTGCCTCTTTCTGCACCCCTCTTGACTCTTTATGCCCCTCGGTTGCATCTTTCTGCACCCCTCTTCCCTGCTATGCACCTATCGTGCCTCTGTCTGCACCCCTGTTTCCTGTTTCTACACCTCTTTTGCCTGTTTCTGCAACTCTCTTGCCTCTTTCTACAGTTCTCTTGTCTCCTTCTGCACCCATATCTTGCCTCTTTCTGCACCTCTGTTGCTTCTAACTGCACTTCTCTTGTCTCTTTCTGCATTTCTGTTCCTTCTTTCTGTACTTCTCTTCCCTCTTTCTGTACCTCTGTTGCCTCTTTCTGCAGTCCTCTTGCCTCCCTCTGCACCTCTCATGACTCTTTCTGCACTTCTCTTGCTTCTTTCTGCACTTCTCTTGCCTCTTTCTGCACCCCTCTTGCCTCTTCGGCACCCTTGTTATATTTTTCTATACCTCTCATGACTCTTTCTGCACTTCTCTTGCTTCTTTCTGCACTTCTCTTGCCTCTTTCTGCACCTCGCTTGCCTCTTTCTGTAGTTCTCCTGCCTCTTTCTGCACTCTCTTGCTTCTTTCTACACTTCTCTTGCCTCTTTCTGCACCCCTCATGTCTCTTTCTGCACCTCTGTTGCTTATTTCTGCACTGCTCTTGCTTCTTTCTGCACCTATCTTGCAAATGTCTACACCTCTGTTGCCTCTTCCTGCACCCCTCTTCCTTCTTTCTGCACTGGTATTGCCTCTGTCTGCACTCATGTTCCCTCTTTCTGCACCTCTTTTACTTGTTTCTGCAACTCTCTTGCCTCTTTCTGCAGTTCTCTCACCTCCTTATCCACCTCTGTTGCTTATTTCTGCACTTCTCTTTCCTCTATCTGCACCCCATTTGCCTCTTTCTGCACCCCTGTTGCTTATTTTTGCACTTTTCTTGCTTCTTTCTATACCTCTCTTACTTCTTTCTGTACCCCTCTTGCCTCTTTCTGCACCCCTTTTCCCTCTCTGTACTCCTCTCTTGCCTCTCTCTACACCTCACTTGCCTCTTTCTGCACTTCTCTTGTCTCTTTCTGACCTCTATTGCTTCTTTCTGCACTTCTCTTTCTTCTTTCTGCACCTCTCTTACTTCTTTCTGCACCCCTGTTTCCTCTTTTTGCATTCGTCTTCCTTTTTTCTGCACTTCTCTTGTCTTTTTGTGCACTTCTCTTGTCTCTTTGGGCACCTCTATTGCCTCTTTCTACACTTCTGTTGCCTCTTTCAACACCTCTGTTGTTTCGTTTTGCGCTTCTCTTGCCTTTTTCTGCATTTCTGTTGATTCTTTCTGCACTCTCTTGCCTCTTTCTGCCATTCTGTTCATTCTTTCTGCACTTCTCTTGCCTCTTTTTGCACCTCTTATGCTTCTTTCAGCACTTCTCTTGCCACTTTCTGCAGCCTTCTTGCCTCTTTCTGTACGTCTGATTCTTCTTTCTGCACTTCTCTTGCTTCTTTCTGCATCCCTCTTTCTGCACCTCTCTTGCCTCTTTCTGCACCCTGTTCCCTTTTTCTGCACCTCTTTTGCCTGTTTCTGCAGCTCTCTTGCTTCTTTCTGCACCCCTCTCTTGCCTCTTGCTGCACCTCTGTTGCTTCTTTCTGCACTTCTCTTGCCTCTTTCTGCATTTCTGTTCCTTCTTTCTGCACTTCTCTTCCCTTTTTCTACACCTGTTGCTTTTTTCTGCACTTCTTTTTTCTTTCTGCATCCCTCTTGCCTCTTTCTGCATCCCTCTTGCCTCTTTCTGAATCCCTCTTCCCTCTTTCTGCACCTCTCTTGCCTCTTTCTGCTCCTCTCTTGCCTCTTTCTGCACTTTTCCTGCCTCTTTCTGCACTTCTCCTGCCTCTTTCTACACTACTCTTGCCTCTTCCTGAAGGAAGTGGCCCAATTAGGGTCACCCGGGTCACTCATGACCGCTTCTCAGCCTTCCATACAAAATGAAGAGTCGGTCAGACAGTAGAGAATACAAACCAATAACAGTTTATTCACAGTACACTCAGAGCGGAACCCTGTCTGCCCAGTCACTAGGAGTGCTGCAGAGGGCCTGGCATCAGTGAGTATAACGATAAATTATGTACACTTCGAAACCAATGAAAGCACGCCCACCATGGAATTTTCCAGAGAGATGCAGCTAGGCAGTAAATTACAAAGGAGCAAGTTTTGATCCTGAGGCCGGGCACACATTATCTACTATTCAAGGTTACTCTGTCTGTGCCCACCACTAGGCAAGTGGGAGAAGGCCTATATCTAACAGGAAAATTATGCGCTAATAAGAACAGTGCATTCATTAGTATAGCAAAACTCAGCTCCGAAGAAACATAACCTAGAAAAGGCGTTTCTCGGAAATGGCAAAGGATTAGTTTCGATTAGGATACAAAATGGCTCCCTCACACAAAATGGCGCCGCAAATGCTAACTTACGTAAAACAAGTCGAAAGCATAACTTTTCATTCTAACAGACCTTCTTTTTAGCATGAGCTAAACATTTTTTGTATAATAGCAAAATCAATAAATTATTAGAGAACTGTATTAAGAGCCCTCCATGTCTTCGGCATCAGGAAGGGAAGCAGTAAGGAGGGAAAAAGTCTCAAAAATACCCTCATCTATTTGCATGAGGTCTTCAACTTCCTTTTGAATCATAATTGTTGCATTAGTATCATGAATTGACATTCTCTTAGGAGCGAGAAGGGTGGTACAATATGAGAAACATAAAGGAAGACACTGGACTAGGACACAGCAAGAGATCAAAATCACAATGAAGTAAATCACCCTTTCAAGGATCTAACTACCAAAAAGTGACAACTCCAATGCCCACTCTTCATTCCTTTCACATTTTCTAGGATATCTAAAATGTGTTGGGTAATATTCTTTCCCATATTAGTGATCCCGACTACACACTGGTCTCCTACCGCGCACATACCACCGCTTTTGGCTAGAATGAAATCAACAGCATATCTAGTTTGCTCATAATATATCCGCATACTTTCCAATTGGGTGGTGATGTTGCGCAAAGCCGCTACTGTGGAGTTGCACAGTATCTGCAACTTATATTCAAAATATTCTCTAGCTTTTTCACCATTGGCCATTGGAGTACCACCAAAGGTAATCTGATAGTCCATCGCAAAACTCCGCTGTTAATGTTCTTTTTACCCAACTTATATTTGGCTTACTGTACTTGCAAGGCACACCTAGAGGGAGCACCATTCCCAGAGCAACATCATCTGTACCATTATAAACATTTGAATAAGTACCATTAGACAGAAAATAAAATCCTGGGTGCGCATAAAGTAGACCATGATAATCTACAGGAGCATATCTGGTGTTCATTCCAATAGTACTCGGTCCTTCTTTTTCACTAAGGACATCGTATTTTTGAACAATATTACTACAGAACAATTGACATACAGAAATGTGTCAGTACTATTTACTATCGGACAACATGCAGGATAGAAGCCAGCTTTTCGAGTAACTGTTAGATCCTGGTAATGCCAGCCCACCAAAGTAATATTCTGCTCTCTCATGTACAAATTATCACAATATGTGTTATTATCACAACCCGGATACCCCTTTCCTCGTGGCTTCCTGTAATACAAACAAGGGCCAGGAAACCCCATACCAAACCCACCTCTTACCTCTACAAAGAGGGATTGATGAATGTATGCATAATTGACAAGTGACAATGGATAAGCAGTCCATAAACCTGTAACAGATTCGGTGGGATAACAAGCTGTACCTTCTCCAAAAAATCTTTTGTGTGTGTCTAGAAATACATTACTCGGGGCTGTCCTTTTTGCACGGATTTGGGAAACTACCTTATTATCGGTACATGACGGTGCATCCTGATCACATTCCAAAACCCAGGACACCCCACCCAGAATCAACAGCAGTAGAATCACAAGAATAGCACATAATAACTTTTTCTTGGTAGACTACAATATGCATGTATGAACAAGAGGAATCACTGGCTGCTCTTCATCAGCAACCATTCTGCCAAAGGGATTCATAGTAAATGATAAAACAAGGGGGCAAAAATGCCAGCAAGAAGAATATACGATGGATTTTTACATTTTAAGTGATTTTCAAGCGGGTTTTCGCACTAAAGTTAGCACTTTAGACCAGGTTTTTCGTTTTATTTGTATTTATTGGATGGAAGTGGATGTTAAAGGAGGAAAACTATACGTGGCCTTTGTTGACCTGCGTACAGCTTTTGATTCAGTGCCTCGGGCAAAACTGTGGGGAGTATTGAAAGAGATGGGTCTGCCGACAAACCTCCTAGATATTTTAATCAGATTACACGCTTCCAATACAGCACGGTTAGGTGGGCTCAAATAACGAAGAAACAGGCACCTTCCCTGTACAACGTGGAGTAAGGCAGGGATGTGTGCTAGCGCCCACTCTTTTTATTAATGGTGTTATCGATTTCCTGGATAGGGATGGTTGTGATGCTCCGAAAATAGGTACAAGAAGAGTGCCCGCTTTATTATTTGCGGATGATACCCTTTTAATTTCCAAGTCACCCCAGGGTCTTCAACAACTTTTAAATGATTTTATAAAGTTTTGTAATGATAGGGGTCTGTTTTTAAATGAGGGAAAAACCAAGTATATGATTTTTAACAAAGGAGGAAAAAAACCTCCAGTAGATCAATATGGGCAGGCAGTACTATACTTGAACAAGTAGATGTCTTTGATTACCTAGGAATTTGTGTGTCTCCATCAGTAAACTGGGATGCTCACATGGAGAAGGAAAAGCTACAACAAATCTTCCAGTGTAATCACATCAGTAAAATACATAGAAAAACAGTTTCACGCCAGATTGCTCCTGCGCTTGAAATCTACAATACTAAGGTATTGGGGGGTATAATGTACGGTGTAGAGCTGTGGGGGACAGGTAATATATCGCCCCTAACTGTTGTTGAAAACCGCTTTTTAAGATCCTTGGTTGATCTCCCTCCAAGTTCCCCAATGAAACCCTTGTATATGGACTTTGCACATAGACAATTGAAGCACAAGGCGAATTATAGACTGTTAATGTTTTGGTTCAGGTTATGGACTGTGGAAGAGCTTGAAACTTACAGAGAGACCTTGTTAGGTCTTCTGAGATTTCCCAAGGCGTCAACAATTAATTGGTTTATCTCCCTACGGAAAATTCTGGGGAAGCTGGGCATGGACGTTTTTTGGACCAATCCAGAAAGTATGAGGCGAACTTCAAGAGCAAAAATGATAGAAGTGTTTTGGGAAACCATTTTAGCAGAAGACCTCACAGATTCAGTATCCAGTCTGACCAAAGATTTTTTTTAATTCAAATGTTCCCTGTTTTTTGAGTCGAGTATTGATGAAATTGTTCCTTCTTTGGCTCGGAAACTTTTCCTGCAGTTCCGTTACAAAACACTTCCTACCAAATTGTTTTGTTCAAAATGGTCCAGCAGTACTGACTCGGATGATCTATGCCCGGCATGTCAAGGAAGCTCAGAATCTATAGTCCATCTACTCTTTTTTTGCCCGACCTACCTGTCTCTGAGGAAAAAATGGATTCTCCCGCTATGTACTTTAGTAGGACGGGGGCACTATTTAGAGGTGTTAAGACTTTTGTGTACTGACACTAGACAACCCATTGTATTTGGCCTTTCTAGATTCTGGCATGCACTTTGGATCAGGCGTGGGAAATTAAGTATTTGAAGTACTCTGTTTTTAAAAGGAATTGTTAGACTTGAACCCTATGCAATTGTTTAAGAATCTGCATTATTGGCTGAGTAACCAAGCACATGAAACACTTTATCCTTAGTTTTCTAGAATTGTTGGATTCTAATTTTTATTATAACCTCAAAATACCCCTATCATACAATTGGCTGCTGTTGCACGATGCACTTTCACCCTTTTCGGAGTTTTTAAAATTTTGTAAATTGCATAATTGCTCTAGGAATCTTTTTATATTTCTTAATCACTTTTGGTGTACGTTTGTTTTACTGCTGTGCTGTGTACTTTTTTGGAACCATGTGATTGTAATAACGTTATTGATGATGGTGATGATGATGAGAATATACAAGTTCCCAGTGTCCGTCAGAGCCTCACTGGTACAGGCTCCTATTGTTCATCAAAACGTTGCCGCTCTTGAGTACCGGCAGTGGAGCTTGCTCTGTCCTAAGCTCAGGTTCACACATCGACCAGGATAATGTACCCTCAAGGGGATACTTTCGATCTATCCTGTCCAATGTTCAAACAGTGCACAAGTCTCACATCACCCTAAGATAACTCTGTTGATACTATAGCAAAGTACACCTTAACTTACACAGTCCAGCCCTTACTAATCTGACTTCTCCTTTTGTGCACCGTTCTTCAGCCGAGGGCGCAAATTGTACCTAGTGACTCCAGGCACAGAGGGATCAACAAAAAGCGGCTCCTGAATAGCTCGTATTTCCGGAGGGACCGCGGCATTCAGCACTTCATCATTTTCTTCATCCGTTTTGGTCCAGGTCAGGCTGGCGTCGCTAGATGGGATAAATGGAGGCAACGTCTCACATTGCCAGTCCCATACTCCATCTTTCACCCACTGGTCATAGGGCAGAGGCAGAGGGACCCTGCGACAGTGAGTGACATGGATCCAGTTCTTACGGCCAGCGACCTTGACTGTAGTGTATGATGATAGGAGGACCTGCTCCGGTCCCATCCACCGCAGCTCCAAACTCTTTTTCCACTGGAAGTTGCACACGAGCACGAAATCCCCAGGCTGAATATAGTGTCCGGGCCCCTCTGGTGTAGCTGGCAGGGATTCCCGGACCTGTTGGTGAATAGAATGCAAACTTTCAGTTAACTGGCAAAGATAGTCTATCAATAACGGATACTCAATATTTGAGAACTGCTGAGGGCGCGGGACGCCCCAGACATTTGCCAGGCTACAAACAGGACCTTGTACGGTGACAATCCTGTCCTAGAATGAGCTGTCATTCTTGTCGACAAAAGAGCTAGTGGTAAAGCATCTGCCCACTGTAACCCTGTGGTCTCCTGGATTTTTGCCCATTTAAGTTTGAGAGTAGCATTGTACTTCTCAACTAAGCCTGCTGACTGTGGATGATTGGCAGTATGAAACTTTTGCTTAATACACAACCCATCACAAATCAATTGTATCATTTTTGGCATTAAAATGACTTCCGTTATCACTCCAGATCAAACGGGGCAAGCCGAAGCAAGGAAAGAACTCCTTCAGGAGTACCTTTGCAGTCGTAACAGCTGTATTGTCTTTAGTGAGATAAGCCTCAACCCATTTCCTGAATGCACAGACAACCACCAAAATATACTTCAAATTATTGCACCTATCTAATTCAATATAGTCCATCTGAAGGACCTCAAAAGGAAAAGTGGGTGTCACAAAATTACCGGGTGGTTTAGGGGTACCCTTTCCAGGATTGTGCATCATGCACACCATACAGTATTTAACTAAATGAGTGGCTGTTTTCGAAATGTTATCATTCTGCCATACAGGGTCTAACAACTTACAAATACCCTTAGCACTGATATGGGCTGGGCCATGGGCCATCGTGACTACAGGAAGAACATATGCGTTCGGCAACCTCCATCTCTGCTTCTCTGACTTATCAATCCAACATCCCTCATCATTCAATTGTGCTGTACTTTCTTGCCACATCACTAATTGCTCTATTGTGGCCTCACTTTGTATTTCTTTCACATTCTCAAGTGTGTCCTCAAACATGGTAACTATAGGCACCCACCTACCGGGACTTACTACGAACATTCTTTTCATTTTAGTCCGGGCTGTTTCCTTAGCTATCTGATCAGCAAAAGCATTTCCCCTGCCCACATCATCAGTGACTTTCTGATGGGCACTACACTTTACTATTGCCATTTTCTTAGGGAGTGTCAAGGCAGACAAAAGCTTCAGTATGAGGTGCCCATGTTGAATCTTTGTGCCATGCGAAGTAAGAAACCATCTCTCTGCCCAGAGTCGCTCAAAGTTATGTGCGACTCCAAAAGCGTACTGGCTCTCAGTATAAATATTGACAACCAGTCCCTTACTTAATTCACAAGCTCGTATTAAGGCAACAAGCTCAGCAGCTTGGGCCGACTGATAAGGAACTCATGATGTCTCAACTACTGTACGCAGTGTGGTGATAGCATGTGCAGCAGTTGTAGTGCCATCTGGCACTATGACGTTCGGCATAAATAGTGACACCAGCACAGAGTTCAACTGCTTAAGTAACCGCCCAGGGATAGGAGACTACAAATTTTGGAGCATGTACAGGCAGCGCAGTAGTACCACTATCTTGGGCACTGCCAGTCTGCCCATCAATGAAAGGGGCAGTGTGTTCCAGAAGGCTACCGATTGCCACAGTGCCTCGATCACCCTGTTCACATTGAGGTGTAATAATTGAGCATCCTCGAGTGCCACCTGCACACCCAGATATCGAAAGTGCCTCCGCTCCCAAAGCAACCCAAGACAAGGAAGACACTCCAAGGGCAGAGCAGCTAAGCGGGCCAGGGGGAAGAGCAGGGTTTTATGCAGATTGAGGCACAACCCAGAATAACTACCAAAGTCCTCCAGGAGCTGCAGCAGTTTAGATATAGCATCCTCCTCCTTCCTTAGCTCCTGTTGCAGTTGGCAGTGGACCCCACATGTCAGTCCCACACAGACACCTCGCAAAACAGTCTTCATCGCCTCCCACTCCATGGCTCTGCTGGACGTTCCCTACCAATTGAGAGTCATGTACTCAGTTAGTGCCTGGGACATGGTCTCCCTCCTCACCTGGTGTTCTAGTATATGGGAGGGCATAAGTGTGGGCGTTCCATTTTACCACACAGCTCCCGAGGCACGATCCAACAGGAATCGGGCCAAATGCCACTTCAACCTCGATGAAGGTGGATATCCCCGTCACCAACACCCTGTCCAGTCTGCTATGTGTGTTATGTGTGGGTGAAAAACATGTAAAAATCTTCTGGGTCGGGTACCTCTCCCACCAAACATCCCGTAGGCCCAAATCCTACATCACTTCCCGGATATTTTTTGTCATCTGTGGTTTTGTTCCCCGTCTAGGTGGGTGTCTGTCCAGGTTGGGGTCCAGAACGCAGTTAAAGTTCCCCATCCATAGTAGAGGCGCATCAAGATCTCGAGCTAATAGGTCCTGCATGGATTGGAAAAACGCAGGCTCATCTGTGTTTAGGGCATTTTTGTTAAGTATAGTGATGTCATGACCATCTAGGGTACTTCGTAGTTGCACATAGCGGCCACTCACATCTTCCTTCATATATGAAGGGTAAACGGTGCCCCAGGGGCCACCCACACTAGCGTACCCCTGGCATATATTTAATAGGAGGAATGAAATGTCTGACCCTGCTACTTCTTTGCCTTCTCTGCAGCCCTGTGTCATCCAGATGTGTTTCCTTTAGAAAGGCTATCCCTATATGATCTTGTTTAAGAAATTAAAGTACTCTATAACGTTTCCAACTTCGGAACCTAACCTCTGTTGCCATACCAGTGTAATGTAGTGTTTAAACATCGCTTATACCTCTGCCCACCACTCGTTGCCAATACCCGCTGCACACCTTCCTCCTGTGGGTCTGTGCCCAGTGTCTGTTGAATGTTCTTTTCGCTGTGACCGTGTTTTAGTGAGAGCCCCATTTTCACCTCTGGCCGCGCTGTTTTCGGGGAGAGAGCACATCTCCCAGAATCTCCAGCCATTGCAGCACCTCCTCCGGGGTCTAAAACAAATGGGCCTTGCCTTGTGCCAGCACTTTCAGTTTGGCCGAATATAAAAGCATGTATTGCAGTTGTAGGTCCTTCAGCTTTCGTTTAACTCCCAAGAAATTCTTCCGTTATTCTTGCACCAGTTTGGTGTAGTCCGGATATATGGTGATTTTGTTATTTTCATAGCTAAGGTCCTGCACGCAGGATATAGTCCCTGTCCCAATAATTAAATATTTTGGCTATAATAGCCCGCGGCTGTGCACCCGGGTGGAGGGGCACCAGGGCCCTATGTGCCCTCTCTACAACAAAGAGTTTAGACAATCCCAGTGGGTGCAAGTGAGAGCGTATGGATTGCTCCAACTATATACCCAAAGGTGATACCATTACTATAATTATTGACCTCAAGTTCTGTCACTCCATCAGAGAATTCCTTGGTCAAAGTCCTCTAAACCCATCTTATATTCGACTTGCTATACTTGCAGGGTACACCAAGAGGAAGCACCATTCCTAAAGCAACGTCCTCTGTACCATTATAAACATTTGAGTAAGTACCATTGGGCAGAAAATAAAATCATGTGTGTGCATAAAGTGGACCTTGATAGTCTACAGGAGCATAACTGGTGTTCATTCCTATTGTACTCAGATCCTTATTTTTCACTAAAGACATTGTGTTTTTAAAGAATATTACTCCAGAACAATTTACATATAGAAAAGCATCAGTACTGTTTACTATCGGACAACATGCAGGATAATAACCTACTTTTCAAGTAACTGTCAAATCTTGATAATGGCAGCCCACTAAGGTGATGTTCTGTTCCTCCATATACAAATTGTTACAATACATATTAGTGTCGCAACATGGGTATCCCTTCCCTCGTGGCTTTCTATGATACAAACAAGGGCCGGGATATCCCATCCCAAACTCACCCTTTACCTCTCTAAATTGGGGTGGGCAAACATAGGTATAATTAACTAGTGACAATGGGTAAGCAGTCCATAAACTTGTAACTGATTCAGTAGGGTAGCAAGCTCTACCTTCACCAAAGAATTTCTTATGTGTGTCTAGAAATACATTGCTCGGGATTGTCCTTTTTGTACGAACTTGAGAAACAATATTGTGTATAGTACATGATGGTGCATTGTGATCACACTCCAAAACCCAAGACACCCCACCCAAAATCAACAGCAACAGTAACACAAGAACTGCACAGAGCAGCTTCTGCTTAGTAGACCAAACTTTTCGTACATGTACAAGGGGAATTACTGGTTGTTCTTTGTCAACGACCATTCTGCCAAAGGGGTGCATAGCGAATAATAAAACAAAGGGGCAAATTTCCAGCAAGAGATGTGTACAAGTTCCCAGTGTCCGTCAGAGCCTCACTGGTACAGGCTCCTATTGTTCATCAAAAAAGTTGGTGCTCTTGAGCACTGGGAGTGGAGCTTGCTCTGTCCTAAGCTCGCGATGTATCCCACGTTGATCAGGATAATGTACTCCCCTCCAGGGGAGCACGTTTGATCTATCCTGTCCAATGTTCAAGCAGTGCACAAATCTGACATCACCCTAAACTAACTCCATTGGTACCACAGCAAAGTACACCCTAACTTGCACAGTCCATCCCTATCTAATCTGACTTCTCCTTTCGTGCACTATTCCTCAGCCAAGGTCGCAGATTGTACCTGGTGACTCCAGACACAGATTGATCAGTGAAAAGATGTTCCTGGATAGCTTGTATTTCTGGTGGAATTGCTGCATTCAGCACTTCATCATTCTCCTTGTCCCTTTTGGTCCAGGTCAGCCTTGGCGGACCGGAAGGGGACAAACTGAGGCACCATCTCACACTCAGTATCCCCTATTCGATCTTAAATCCATTGATCATAAGACAAAGGCAGAGGCACCCTTTTGCAATGAGTGACATGCACCCAATTCTTTCAGCCGGCGACCTTGATAGCTGTACGTGAAGTCAGAAGGACCTGTTCCGGTCCCTTCCTGCGCGGCTCCAAATTCTTCTTCCACTGAAAGTTCCCAGGCTGAATGTCGTGTCCGGGTCCCTCTGGTGAAGCTGGCTGGGACTCGCGGACCTATTGGTGAACAGAATGCAAATTTTCAGTTAACTGGCACAGGTAATCAATTAACAAGCGGTACTCAATATCAGAAAACCGACGAGGTCGCGGGACGCCCCAGACATTTGCTGGGCGCCCAAACACGACCTCGTACGGTGACAATCCTGTCCTAGAATGTGCTGTTGTTCTTGTTGACAAAAGAGCTAATGGTAAAGCATCTGGCCACTGTAACCCCGTGGTTTCCTGAATCTTTGCCAATTTCAGTTTGAGAGTACCATTGTACTTCTCAACCAAACCTGCTGACTGCGGGTGGTTTGCAGCATGAAACTTCTGCTTTATGTGCAAACCATCACAAATTAACTGAATGACCTTGGCATTGAAATGACTTCAGTTATCACTCCAAATCAAACAGGGCAAGCCGAAATGAGGAAAGAACTCCTTCAGGACTACCTTTGCAGTCATAACAGCTGTATTGTCTTTAGTGGGATAAGCTTCAACCCATTTACTAAAAGCACAAATAACCACCAAAACATACTTCAAACTATTGCACCTATCTAGTTCAATGTAATCCATCTGAAGGACCTCAAAAGGGAAAGTGGGTGGTGCAAAATTACCGGGTGGGGTAGGAGTACCTTTCCCTGGATTGTGCATCATGCACACCATACAATACTTCACTAAATGTGTAGCAGTCTTCGGAATGTTATCATTCTGCCATACGGGATCTAACAACTTGCAAATACCCTTAGCACTAATATGGGCTGGGCCATGGACCCTTGTAACTACAGGGAGAACATATGGATCTGGCAACATCCACCTCTGCTTCCCTGACTTGTTAATCCAACATCCCTCATCGTTCAATTGTGCTGTACTTTCTTGCCACACTACTAACTCTTCTGTTGTGGCCTCACATTGAATCTTCTTCACATTCTCAAGTGTGTCTTCAAACATAGTAACCTCAGGCACCCACCTAGCATGACCTGCTACAAACATTCTTTTCATTTTGGTCCAGGCTGTTTTCTTAGCTGTCTGATCTGCAAAAGCATTTCCTCTACCTACATCATCAGTGACTTTCCGATGGGTACTACACTTCACTATTGTCAAATTCTTAGGGAGTGTCAAAGCAAACAAATGCCTCAATATGAGGTGCCCATGCTGAATTCTAGTCCCATGTGAAGTGAGGAACCCCCTCTCTGCCCAGAGTCGCCCAAAATTATGTGCGACTCTGAAGGCATATTGGCTGTCAGTTTAAATATTGACAACCAGTCCCTTACTTAATTCGCAAGCTTGGATTAGGGCAACAAGATCGGCAGCTTGGGCCGACTGATAGGGAACTCGTTATGTCTCAACTACTGTATGCAGCGTAGTGACAGCATACGCAGCAGTTGTAGTGCCATCTGGTAATTTAAAACAAGAGCCATCGGCATATAGTTCCCCTTGGAGGTCAGATTAGGGAACATCGGTCAAATCTCCCGTCCTTTTGTCTTTTTTTTTCGTCCGGAAGATACAGTCATGTTTATCAATCTCATTATTCTCAGAAGGGAGGGGCAGTAACGTGGCTGGGTTCAGAGTGGCACATCTTTTGATTGTGATGTGTTTTGCGAATAATGTTAATTCATAGCCTGTCAGACGTGTACTGGTGAGGTGCTGTGTCTTGGTCTTATTAAAAAGGGTATCCACAGCATGGGATACCATGACTGTGAGATCAGTATCAAGTAAGAGTCCACCCGATTGTCCTATTGAGACGGCCACAGCCGCGACCGCTCTTAGATAGCTCAGGAGGGCTCTTGCAACAGGGTCAAGAACAGCAGAGAAATAAGCACACAGCCGTTGCTTATCTCCAAATTTTTGTGTTAAAACAGAAAGCGCGCAACAGGCCATCTCATGGATGTACAACACAAATGGTTTAGTATAGTCTGGAGTGCCAAGTACTGGAGCCGAACAAAGCGCAGTTTTCAATTGCCCAAAAGACTGCTGACATTCAGGCGTCCACAGTAGGGGCTCATGCACATCTCTTAGGGTTAGAGCAAGCAGGGGTTTGATTAATAGCGAATAGCTAGGTATCCACTGCCGGCAATAGGAAGTGATACACATCTTTCTGAGTTTGTGGAACAGCATTTTAACAATGGTACTGATATGCTCAGGGGTCAGTCTTCTACCCTCCTTCGACAGTAGGTGACCTAAATAGGTGACCTCCTGTCAGCAATACTGAAATTTGGAAAGGGAAACTTGATGTCCGTGATGTGCCAAATGCAACAATTTAACTGTACTGTCCCTAGAGCCTTGCTCTGTGTCAGAAGCGATGAACAAGTCATCAACACACTGCACTAATACATTACCTGGGGAAGTGAAAGGGAATCCAATTGGTTCTTCAATGCTTGACTATAAATGCTCTGACTTTCCGTATAGCCCTGAGGAGCTCGACAGAATCTAAAGCTTCTGCCAGCTAGGGTAAAACCAAACAAATACCTACTATATGGATGAATAGGAATACTAAAGAATGCATTTTTCATGTTGATAACAGAAAAGAATTTAGCAGTAGAAGGAATCGTCAAAAGAGTAGTAATGTCAGGAACCACTGGAAACTGAGGGACCACTATTTTATTAACTTCACGCAAATCAATCACAAAACGATAAACATCTTCATGGTCATTAGAAGAACCTGAGGGCGCCCTTTTAAGAATTGGGAGAATAGGGCTATTGCAAATATTAGCAGTTGTCTCCTCAACCACTCCCTTCCTAATCAAAATCCTGTATAATTTGCAATAAATCTCGCTCCCCTGCCTGCGGTATTTTATACTGAGGGATACGAGGCAAAATAGCACCATCCTTAACCTGTATCGAAACCGGCGATATCTGCAACAATCCCACATCTGTGTCACCTGTCGCCCACAGAGTAGGTGGCACATCTTTAAACTCAACAGGAAGGGGTTCGTCTTTGGACAAACACTGCTTAGCACGTGCTACATCTGGACCCATTGTCATATAGACACCTGCCGGAGAACAATAAATTGTGGCATTCAATTTTTCCACAAATCCCAAACCATCAAATTTTCACCACAATTAGATGTCAACAAGAATGGCAAATCCACAGTGAAAGGTCCAATAGTCAATGCAAGAGGTTTTGAAATGGGGCGTACAACCGGTACACCAGAGAAACCAACCGACACATTATTATGGCCAGACAGAGCCGTCCCAGGGACCATATTTCGAGCAACAGAACTTTTTGTCGCACCTGTGTCCACCAAAAACTCCTTAGTTGAACCTTGCAATTCTGCTGTCACATAAGGACCACGCTGGTCTACAGGTATCGGAACTGGTCCCCCACTATGTCCCTGGCTGTCCTAGCTGTAAGACATTCCTGTCACTTGATCCACATCATAATCATCATGATAGTACTGTCCATCTTGAGGATCAACAAAATAATTGTTATCAGAACGACCCTGAGAGGCTGCAGCACCCTGTGCCTTATCAGCCCCACCAGCTCCACGACCCCGACCACAAGAACCTCGTCCTCTGGGGGCTGCTACCTTCTTCAAAAGCACAGGACACTCACTATGCCAATGTCCCTCCTCCTATCAATACGCACACTGATTTGGACCAAAAGGCGTAGTTGTCGGCTGCCTACCAGTGCGTGGAAGCTGTCGAGCAGGACCACCACATTCTCTCGTATTCCCTCTAAAAGCCTGCTGTAACAACACCTTCGTTTTTAAATCCTTATGCCTCTTCTCTGTCCTCTCCTTTTCCTCATTATCCCTATGCTCATAATATTGTGCCCTATTCAAAATAACAGAAAGAGAAGAGGTAGACCAAGTACTTTCAGAAGCCTGCAATCGAGTCGCAATTTCAGGAAGCAAGTTAGAGACAAATCTATTAACAAACAACCGAACAGCTCTCTCAATAGACAAATCCTGCCCACGGTAATCCAAAAACATACCTTCAAATCAGCAGCTCATCTTTCTTCTGTCGACAAGCTGACAATTTTTCCCAATCCACCTTTCTTGGTGGAATAAGAGAATGCATGTACATAGGCCTGGCAAAGCAAGTATCTCCACTCAAGGCTTGTCACTGGGCTTTCTTTCCTGGCCCCATGCCCTATTTTGATCCCAAGTACCACCCAACTCCGGAACATGATCTTGAGTATGGATCTGCCTCCAATTATTAACTGGAACAAGTAGACCAAAGAATATTTCAATGTCAGCAAGAGTCATTACCGTCGAAGAAGCAGCTTCAGTCAACTCTTTATAATAAGCAGTGGGGTTCTTTCTAGGGTCAGGCAAATGAGTTTAAAGAGATAAAATCTTGCTTCTTTTCCATGGGGTATAAACCCATTGTTCTTGAAACCGGGCTGCCTGTGCCGCTTGAGTCAGAGTACCTGGCCCATCCGTTAACTCTGGTATCTCCGGGTGATATATAGGATGAACCTCTCTCATCGGAACCTGGGATACCGACTTGGGTCTTTTCTCATGCAGTCGGCCCCTGTAAACTATGATTTTCGTAACATTAGCAAAGACTTGTTCTGGCCCCAACTCACTTATATACACTCGGGCCAGATGTACGACGGTTTTTAGTGTGCGCAAACGGGTTTTAGACCCATTTGCGCATGCTTAAAACCTTGGGCCCATGTACAAAAACTATTTTGCGAGTCGCTAATCAATTAGCGACTCGCAAATAGGTTTTGTGACTCGCCATTCCTAAAGCGACTCATGACCCATGTATGAATGTTTTGCGACCGCAATTGCGGTCGCAAAACACTCGCAAATTACCACCTACTTCAAGTAGGTGGTAATGCAATCGCAAATGGGAAGGGGTCCCCCAGGGACCCCTTCCCCTTTGCAAATGCATGCAAAAATATTTTTTAAGGGCAAGCAGTGGTTCCAGGGACCACTGCATGCCCTTAAAAAATGAAACGAAAACGTTTCATTTTTTTTAAATGCATCCCGTTTTCCTTTACGGAAAATGGGCTGCATTTAAAAAAAAAAGCTGCTTTATTTAAAAGCAGTCCCAGACATGGTGGTCTGCTGAGCCCAGCAGGCCACCATCCCTGGGAGGGCCAGCCATTCCCAATGGGATCGCAAAATGCGAGTGGCTCATTAATATTAATGAGCCTTGCATTTTGCGACCCCATTGGGAATCGCAATCAGTGTCTCTGACACTGTTGTACATAGTAAATTGCGAGTCGCAATTTACTATGGTCGAACATCTGGCCCTCGGTCTCTAATATCATATAAAATTTGAGGCGCCTCCACTCCAAAGTACTGTTGCCAAAGACCAATCAAAGTAGCTGACATATGTTTAAGGGCATGCTGCTGTATAAAAGGCTCAAAATCTCCCATAGTCGCCCAAACATCCTCTACACTATAAATAGGATTACGAGCCCACTGGCAAGCCTGATTAGCTATTACCTGTTTCTCGTCATCTCCCACATCAGACCTCACTAAAGGTCCCATGCGCTCCTTGAACTTCGTCCAATTTCTATCCTCAAATCCACGCACCGGCGTCCCTCTACACACAAATGTCGGAGGATGAAAAACCACAGTGGGAGAGGCATCAGTAGCAACAGGCACTATCGTCGCTGATGGTTGTGTCGCTGGGGAAAGAGTTGACGAAAGGGATGCTGAAGCAATAGGTGCAGCAGGAGTACTAACAGTCACAGTAGCCACAGACGGCAAAGAAACAGAAGAAAGAGGAGGAGGAACCGAAGCAACAGCCATTGACGTAACAACAGTGGACAAAGGGACAGAAACAGTAGGCGCAACTGTAACGGGCGGCTGTGAGGGTACCACAACAGTAGGATATATTCTCTGCGGTGCATATGGGGCCGGGGGTTGGGCATCCAACAATTCTTCATCGTCCTCCTGAGCCACATATGATTTGTCAATATGTAATCGAATCCTTCTATCCTCACATTCAATACCCTTCTCCTGCTTATCCCTGCCATATGCAACGGCCTTCTGAGTCAACGTCTGCATTCTCCCTTTCCGGGCCTCTTTCTCTGCTTTCATTCGTCTCTGTTTAGCTGCTTTTTGCCACGTTCTGAGGGAATCAAACATAGACTGTCTACTTCTTTTCTTAAACAACTGTTCTTGTAAGTACTCAATCTTCTGTCAAGAGTGCCCGTCAACGGCTACTCCAATTTGGCATTGTCCCTCGTATATTTGTGCCATAATGTACTAAACATAATAGGGCCAAGACCATGCTTCACGTACATATCAAAAGTCTGAGTGCCTTCTGGAGGCGCCAGCTGAGCTTTTTCCAATCAAGCATCAGTAGAGAAACAACGACAGCACAAAGCAAACGTTCTACTAAAACTAGGCCTTTTCAAAAGAGAACAGACTCACTACTCTATGCCTAACAAAACAATTTCAATTATTTTTGTCCCAAAGATGGTCCTTAGACCACACCAAATACAAACCAAAATGGTACCATATCCACAAAGAACCAAAACAAACTCACCTGATGTATGCAGGTCAGAACAAAACTATTCTCCACTGCCGACTCTTCAGACCTAACGGTCAAATCCAAGGGTTTCGCCGTTCAGGATTCCAGTCAGGATGACCACTGGGTGAGGCACCGACCGGCCAGACAGAAGGGGCAGCTGCGAGCATTAGAAGCTCTTCGTGCAGGGATCCCTGATCCGTCTGTCCGACCCGACGATGGCCTCGACCTCCCCCCTGTCCGCGGAAGGGGAAGGGCCACTCACCCGAAGCAGTCCCTGTTCGGGCGCCAACTGAAGGAAGTGGCCCGATTCGGGTCACTCACGACGACCTCTCTGCCTTCTTCGAAATGAAGAGTCAGTCAGACAGTAGAGAATACAAACCAATAATTGTTTATTCAAAGTGCGCTCAGAGCGGAGCCCTGTCTGCCCAGTCGCTAAGAGTGCTGCAGAGAGAGTCTGAATTCAACAATCATAACAATACATTATGTACATTTCAGAATCAGTGAAAACATGCCCACCATGGAATTTTCCAGAGAGATGCAGCTGGACAGTAAATTGCAAAGGAGTATGTTTCAGTCCTGAAGCCAGGCACACATTATCTATCAGTCAAGGTCATTCTGCCTGTGCCCGCCACTAGACAAGTGGGAGGGGCTTACATCTAGAGGAAAGTTATGCGCTAATAAGAACAGGGCATTCATTAGTGTGGCAAAACTCAGTTCCGGAGAAACATAACCTAGAGAAGGCCGTTTCTCGGAAGTGGTGAAGAATTGTTTTCATTCATGATACAAAATGGCGCCGGCATACAAAATGGCGCAGCGAATGCTAAGTTATGTATGAAAGCATAATTTTTATTCTAACAGCCGGGCCTGCTGTCTGTCACCAGCATGGAAGAGAGGTGGCGCTGCACCAAAAAAGCCAGTGCTGCCACCTCCTCCTCACCAAAGATCACCCGGGCTGCTCATCGGGGCAGCGGCGCCTCCCGCAACGTCGCCGCCCTGCCTCTGCCATGGCGCTAGGTGGGTTAGGAAAAAATAAAAAGGTCAAGGAAAGGAAAGAAGAAAGATAAGAAAGCAAATAAAAATGAGGGGTAAATTAGTTTCAAAGGGGGAGGATTACACAGATAAAAGAGAGATTACATTTTAGGCCCAGCACCATACATACAGCAGAAAAACAAGGTGGACCTGCCCATGCAGACCGCGTGGTGCCGTTCGCGCAAGATTTAGAACACCAGAACACACTTGAGAACTGAGTGGTCAAGTTCGGGCGCGATTTGGAATGCGAGGATACATTCTGCATTTCCATCACAACATGAACCGCCTCTCTGGTAAACTTCACCCACAAGCGGAACTCCACATAGCGTGGTGGAGTTTTTTGCGAACTCCGCCCAGGTCTAGCAAAAAGTGGGGGTATCTATGTGAGAAAGTTCCACCTTCCTACATAAAGACCTCCCAAACTAAAGAAGATAAGACTAACCTTGCACAGTAGAGTCTTTATTTTCTGAGTGGCCACATCTGAAAGCTCCATCTGCACTGGTTTGGATACTCCCAGGTCTATGGTCCACTGAAAAGTCCTTCACCTTTAGGGAATTGGTCCCTCTCAAACATTTTGGGTTTCTATCTGTTAACTGTTTAGGTCATAAGAGGTGCTTGTGGTCTGTCTGAACATGGAAGTGAGTGCCAAGCAGGTATGGCCTCAACTTCTTCAGGGCTCAAACCACAGCAAGGCCTTCCTCCCTATGACTGACTTATACTTCTCTCTAGGGGTCAACCTTCTGCTGATCACAGCTTCTGGTTGATTCTGTCTGTCTTTAGACATTTGGGGCCAGTGAATGTGTGGAATAGCTTTGTCCTAGGTCTTGTTTGGCCTACCATTGCTTACAAGGGGGCTGCCCCCTGCCATGGGTAAGAGGGACCCCTCAGATTGCTGAGTGTCACCCAACTTCCTAGTACTACCAGGCTTGGGGGCCCTAAACTAGGGAATGTACCCTCTGGGATCCACTGACATCCCCTGCTTTTTCTGCAGCACCAGGCTGACTGAGGCCTTTAAGAGAGGGGCAGGATACCTGCTCCAGGCTCAATTCCTCCTGTGAGGGTCCCCATGCTGCCAGAAGCTCTGCTGTGGCAGTTTCCTCACAAGTGGCAAGGTCATCTCCCTGAGGAGGCTGATCCTCACTTGATGTCTGGAGGGGGATAACTGTTCATCCTCCCCGTCTCTTTCTGAGGGAGCTGGGTGGGCCATCATTTCAGGCTCCGCTGCTCCTTGGTTTTCCTGCTGTTGCACCTGTGGCCTAGGGGGTTACACCAACATGGTGAGGGAGGCCCAGCATAGCTATATGTGATTGTAACTTCATTGTAGCCCAAAGCATTACCCATTAAACACTCTACAAGAAGATTTGAGGAAACTATAACTTTTTTAGGGCCAGCAAACCTCATCCCCCCTGCTAAGGTTAGCCACTGCCATGAGGTGGCACTTAGTGATGTTATCTATATTAGTTACTTGGTAAGTGTGCCCAAGTATAATTTGCTCAGGTGACACCAGTGTTTCAGCCACCATGGTGACACTGGCACCTGTGTCTCTGTAAGCTTTTGCTTTAATTTCATTGATGAGGGGATGCAACCTATATTTCCTTGAAGGAGGGGGTTGGGCAGCCAAAGTGGCAAGGGCAATGCCATCCTCTGACATCGGGATAGTCTCAGTGACCTTTCTGTCTATGCCAGAGTTCACTGTGGTACCCCAAGTGAACCCCAATATACCCTGGGGGGTAGTACTTCTACTGGTGCTACTGCTGGGGGCACTAGAGGATATAGTAGTAGTACTGTCTGTGCTTTTCCCAAGACAAATGGGATCAGATGTCCTATGAGCTTTTTCCTTATAAACATAGCACCAAGGGGTTTTAGTATTAGAAGAAGAGGAGGATTGTGACCCATCCTCAGAGAAAGATTTTTGTGGACCTGAAGAAGACTCTTTCTTGCTATCTTTAGGTTTATCCTCATCTTTCTCTTGGGCCTTAGAATTATCTTTCTTTTTCTGGTCACCCCCACCATGAGACTTATTGCTCACCCTGGTGAGAACCCATTGGTCTGCCTTCTTTCCCAATTCTTGGGGAGTAGTCAGATCAGAGTCCACCAGGTATTGGTGCAGTTTCTGAGCAACACAGTTATTAAGGATGAGCTCTCTCATGATCAAATTTTTCAGTCCATTATAACCATGTACATTACTACCATGTAACCAGACTTCGAGAGCCTTAACTGCACATTATATGAATTCAACCCAGTCTTGTGAAGACGCTTTCTGAGTATCCCAGAACGTAATCCTGTATTGTTCACAAGTAAGCCCTAACCCATCAATAAGTGCTTCTTTCAAAACCTTATAGTGGTCTGTGTCCTCTTTTTTTACTGACAACATTTTGTCTCTAACTTTATCTGCAAAGGCGAGCCACAGGATAGCTGTCCACTACTTCTGGGAGGCCTTTTGGACTTTACATGCCCTCTCCACAGCAGTAGTCCACTTGTGGATGTCATCCCCATTTTTAAAATGGGGCACTATCTAGCTAAGATTCCTAGAATCAAAGTGTTCTTCCCTGACTCTAGGTTCTTTAGTGCTGCCAAGTGGGTCTAACCCCTAATTCTTCAACTCCTTCTTCACTTCTAGGAATTCCCTTTAAAAGGCCAAATATTGTTTCTTCAATTGGAGTCTTGCTTTCTCTTGTTTAATCAGATGGTACCCCCTATCTAGGATTGTCTCATGTAAATTAGAATGAGTGGACCCAGCAACTGATGCTGAGGAAAGTGAGGTTGTGGATGAGGAAGAGGAAGACCTCCTTCTCCTAGGAACCCTTTGAAATAACCCAGGGGAAGTGAAAGTGGGCCTAGTGTCATGACCCCCTCCAGTACCATCAGTACCCCCCTCTACAGGTATAGGATTCTCCAGGGCAATCTCTTCAGACTCTTCCTGACCATGCCCATTGGTAGAGCCAGCAGTACTCAGTACGTGTTGCTCCTCCCCCACCAGATCATCCCCGCCCCAAGGTCTTCCTCCCCAGGAGCCTTCCAGGATTCTGTAGGTCATCTTTGAGGAGTAACTCTTCTATAAAAGACCTAGTGGGGTTACTAGCGGTTTTAAGTTTTCTAGTCTTGCACAGTGTTTGTAGTTTCTGGAACCTAAGGCCACTGTACCCAGACACATGGTTCTGACTAGAATCCCCAGTAGTGGGCATGTTACTAATTGTAGGAGAGTAGGATCTGCTTCACATGGGTACCCCCACTTTTTGCTGATGCTTCACTGTTTTTCGACTTTAGTCTGGCTGGGGCCCTGCTAATCAGAACCCCAGCCTAGATGCTTCCTCTCTAAAATGGTTTCCATGTACCTTAGGTACATCTTTGATTGGAATCTGGAGTGCCCTTATAAGTCCCTAGTATATGGTATACTATGTACCCAGGGCATAGGTACCTCAGAGGCCTGCCAGGGGCTGAAGCATGTATTATGCCACCCCTGGAAGGCCAGCCAAACTGACACCACAGGTCTGCTACTGCAGCCTGGGTAAGGTGGTGCATGCACCCCTTACTGTGGTATAGGCTACCTATATCACTACCATTGCACACACATATAAACCTATAAGTCACTCCTATGGCAGGCCTTACCAATCCTGAAGGCAGAGTGCTTGGTTTTCATGTGAGAGGGTGCCCCTGCATGAGCAGAGCCCCTCTGCAGCATTCGGAGTCCCTCCTCTGATGCTGTTTGTGGTACAGCCTGACCATATACTCTTAAGTGCATTATATCCTCGCGGTACAATGCTAACTTTGGGCTGGCTGCACCAAAACATGTCGTGTTTGGTGTCAAACATCTTGGAATACTACCCCCCCGCCAGTCCTGGTGGTGGGGGTAGCAATCCACCCTACTTGAGGGAGAGACATGTACACACCGGGCTACCCGGTAACTTCTTTCCAGAGCCCTGGCATCACAAAATGGATGCCGCTGCCACAGACACGGGTCTGGCCTCCTGCTGCTGATTGAAACTCCGGCAGGGGAGGCCTGGACAATAGGTTTCCTGTCGAAGGGAGGTGTAACCACCTCCCCAGACAGGATAGTGTGTATTGGGGCTGGGCGGGAGCACTCTCTGGTGCTTTGAAGTCCTGCACTGGGGACACATTTGGTGTCCCTGTGCATATGCCAGTTCAAACCGGTTGCAGGGGCTACCTGCCCCTGCTCTGGCACGAAACTGGACAAAGGGAATGGGTGTAACCACCCCTCTTCCCTGACCCTCCCATAGGTGGGTCCCCAGAGTATGTCCAACCCCCTAACTTCGTATAAGTATGGGACCCCAGTCCTTAGGACTTTAGATTACCCTGGACGAAACTCTGAAGCCGCATCCTGGACCTTCGACGCTCTACTTTAAGATTAGAGGACTGAAGAATCTCCCTTGGGGTCAAGGAGTGACTCCCCTGCTTGGCAGGCACCAAAGAAGCAACTGTTCGGTCTGCATCGCTGAAGCTCCCGCCGGACGCCGAAGTCTTTGCATCACCAGAGGTGGATTTCCAGACTTCCCCGAGGCTGCCCTGAGTCCCCAGCAAAGCTGAGGCCCGTAGCTGTCATGGGTAACGTGGAACCGTGACCCCTGGACACCGAGAACTTTTGCAAGTGTATCCTCTTCCTAGTCTCCCACGAAGTTGTGCTTTGGGCTCCGAGTAGCCCTCGCCTCCAGCACCGACTGCACCGAAGATCACTAGCCTCCACTCCACGAGTGTCCTGTGAGCCAGCTCCAAGTGCGTCCACTCGAGGCTCCTTCGCAGTCGCTAGTCCGTTGGCTAGTGGGCCCAAGGCAACTCTTCTTCTGCTTGGGCTTCCCTGGTTGCTCCAGACGTGCCCTGACTTACCCTTGCTGGGTGAGTCCCTCAGACCTTGCTGGTCTGTACCACCGTCCTTTCTTCATTTCCACGAGACTTGCCGTTGCCAAGGCTGTTGGGTCCAATCCGGTCGCCGACACCTCAGCAAGCGACAGACGTTGTGGGACAGCTCGAATCCAGCTCCTGGTTGTCGTCGACGCCTCCTGGACCTCGTGGCTGAAGAGTCAAGATGACCGTCAACCTTCCTGAAGCACCCAACATCGGTGGGCATCTGCTCATCGCCTTCCTGGTCACTGGCTAGTGACCCAGACTCTGTCCCCTCTGCTTTCAGGTTCTTCAGATCTTCGATCCACCCTTGGATCCACCCGAACACTTTCGACTTGGTCGCCAGCAGCACTTTGCAGCAGATCGCCATTGAAAACGACGACGATACCCGACCCCGAAAGACACCTATGCACCCGGCTTCCCTGGGTGAGGTAACTCGAGTACTCCGGTGCTCCCGTGGGTATTGACTCTAGAACAACCTAGTTCTAAAGGGGTTTGCTCCAAGTCCTCCTCTAAGTGTCCTTTTTCTTTAAAACTCCAACCGCGACATTCCCCATAGAAGTCAACGGCGGCTCGCGGCTGTGTTCTCACACTGCACGTGTCCCCCGTGGGTCCCCTGTGTCACTACCTTGGGTGGTTCCTTGAGGACCAAGCACTTCTACAGGCTCTGGGCCTTGTGTCTAGCTCAGTTGTGGGTCTTATACCACTTTATTGGTATATGGTTTGGTACGCCCCTAGGGCTCAAACGTGTATTTGTGCTATTACTGTTCATATTCGACTTGTAACTTATGTACTTAGAACTCTAGCCTCATAAAGAGACTAGAGGGGTGTGTTTAAGACTAAATACATATATTTTAAATATATACCTGGTGTGGTCCTCTTTCATTTGGTCACTCAAGAGATTATAGACTGGTAAAACAAGCTGCTTTACATTCCTTCAAGACTTAGCCTGAAGGCTGCTCTCCATAGCTACCACTAGGATAGCTTTCAATAAAGGTTGTCTTTAACCTATCTCCAGTAAGGGGTTGTTTGGACTGGTACAAGGTGCCCACTATAATTAGTGGACAGCATATACCAGGCCAACTTCTCACATTGGTGGCAGCGTGTGGGATTCCAGCTTGCTATTGTTTTACCAGATAATCTCAATTGAATTGATCAACTGAAAACCACTAAGGGTACCTTAGGTACATATAATTCAAGCTTAGGATACAGTAAGTTCTACTGAACTTAGAGTTGTGTGTTAAGGGATAGCACACCCTTTCTACAACTCAAGAGAGTTTAGTAGGCCACACTAGAGTAGGTAGTGCATACACCACACCACACTAGTAATGTCTTCACTGCCAGGAACCAGTGAGCTCCTGCCATCCAGATATGACAACCTCTCATTCTTGGAATTAAGAGAGTTGTGCAAAGTTAGGAAGTTGAAGACAGGCAAAAGTGCCAACACCCAACGTCTCCTGGAGATGCTTCTGATAGATGATCTTAGAAGACCCCTAAGGTCTGAAAGGGTAGGCGGAGAGGGTGGGGCAGAAGATGAGGGAGGGGCCAGGGATGAAAATGCCCAGGACCTGACCTCTGAAACTGGCCAGGGGGATGACAATGATCCTGACCTGGAAAATGCAGCTACTCCTGAGGATGAGGAGGAGGCCCAGAATGACCTCCAATTTGTCAACCCAGGAAGAGTTGTGAGTGTGCCCAGAAGGTCTATATCTCCTTCTCAGGAGTCTAACCACTCTGACACCTCAGTAGGGACCTCTGTCTCTTCTCATAGGAGGGAATCTTCTCATGAGAGGAGAAAGAGACTGCTTCAGTATGAACAAGCCCAGCTTGAGCTCAGAAAACAGCAGTTGGCTATAGACAGGGAGTCCCTAGATCTCTATAGACAGAGAAAAAAGGTGGGACTAGAGTCCCATGGTGGCAGCAATGTCCCCAGAGATAGGGAAAGGTCTTATGACCATAGAAACCTGAGCAAGGTTGTCCCTCCCTACCAGAGTGGGGATGACATCCACAAATGGATAACTGCACTGGAGAGGGCCTGTAAAGTACAGAGGGTCCCTCAGGAGCAGTGGGCAGCAATCTTGTGGCTCTCCTTTGCAGACAAAGGTAGAGATAAGCTCCTCACTGTTAGAGAAGAGGATGCTGACAATTACAAAGTCTTGAAGAGTGCTCTGATTGATGGGTTTGGCCTAACAACTGAACAATACAGGTTAAAGTTCATAGATACCTAAAAGCACAGACTCAAGACTGGGTGGACTTTGTTGATTGTTCTGCTAAGGCTCTGGAAGGTTGGTTGATGGGCAGTAAGGTATGTGACTTCACAGGATTGTACAATCTTATCATGAGGGAGCAGATTCTTAATAACTGTCAAAATCAGCTGTTGCATCAGTACCTGGTGGACTCTGATCTGACCTCTCCCCAAGAATTGGGAAAGAAGGCAGACAAATGGGTCAGAACCAGGGTGAGGCAGAAGGTACAGAACCAAGGTGGTGACCCTAAGAAGCAAGATTCTAAAAACTCTGATAAGGGTGGGGAGAAGGGTAAAGACCAGAAGTCTTCACAAGGCCCCAAAAATCTTCTTCAGGTGGGGATTCACAGTCTAACAAGGGAAAAGGCCAAAAGAAACCATGGTGCAAAGTCTGTAAGCAAAAGACACACTGGACCAGTGATTGCACCAAGTCCAAAGACTCTATTCCAGCCCCCACCAATGCCCCTAAGGCACCTGTTCCCCTAGTGCAGTTACAATTGGTGGTGGGAGTACATAAGCTAAGGGTTTAGTAGGGTTGACCCTGGGTAATGAGATGAGCTCTGGCCTAGTCAGAGAACTCACTCAGGCTGTCCTAGTCTGTGATGGAGGCATGGATGTGACCTCTTCTGTGAGTCACAGTAATCTGGGCAAGTACAGGCAACAGCCCTTGATAAACGGAAAAGAGGCTTTGGCATTTAGGGACACAGGGGCAAGTGTCACCATGGTGACACAAGACCTTGTGGATCCTGGGCAGATTATACTTGGTGAAATGTACCAAGTGACCAATGCTAGCAATGTCAGAACAGACCATACTCTGGCAGTTGTTAACTTCTCCTGGGGAGGGGTAACTGGCCTTAAGAAGGTTGTGTTAAGTGCAAACCTACCAGTTGAATGCTTGCTTGGCAATGATCTTGAAACTTCAGCTTGGGCAGAAGTGGAGCTCAGGACCCATGCAGAAATGCTGGGGATCCCTGCAGATGTGTTTGCTGTGACCAGGTCACAGAGCAAAATGTCTAACACTGAACAGGCCTTGGATCCTGGAACAATGGACCAAGTGCCATCCAAGAAGAGGAGTAGTAGGGTTAAGGCAGTGCCTTCCCTTGGCTCAGAAGGAAGATCAGTCTCTTGAGGGGGATGATCTCAGTCCTGAGGAAGGAACTGTCCCAGAGGAGCTTGAACCTGATCAGGTTGAGTTCTTGGGGACAGGGGCCCTTCCAGGGCAGATCTGAGCCAGGAGCAGCAGAGCTGCCCTCTCTTGAACCCCTCAGACAGCAAGCTGCTGCTGAGGCTGCTGGGAATGCTAGTGGTCCCCATAAAGTGTATTGGGATGATGGACTCTTGTACTCAGAGTGTAGAGACCCCAAGCCTGGTGCCACCAGGAGGTTGGTTATACCTCTGAAGTTCAGGGGCTTCCTATTGACCCTAGCCCATGACATTCCTCTAGCAGGTCACCTGGGCCAGAACAAGACTTGGGACAGACTTGTCCCTCACTTTCACTGGCCCCACATGTCTGAAGACACCAAGGAGTTTTGTTGCTCCTGTGTAACCTGCCAAGCCAGTGGGAAGGCAGGTGGCACCACAAAGGCACCCCTGATACCACTACCTGTGGTGGGGGTTCCCTTTGAAAGAGTGGGGATTGATATTGTTGGTCCCATGGATCCCCAAACAGCATCTGGGCACAGGTTTATCCTGGTGGTGGTGGACCATGCCACCAGGTACCCAGAGGCTATACCCTTAGGACCACTACAGCACCTGTGGTGGCAAGAGCCCTCCTGGGAATTTTCTCAAGAGTGGGCTTCCCTAAGGAGGTTGTATCAGACAGGGATGCAAACTTTATGTCTGGATACTTGAAGGCAATGTGGAAGGAGTGTGGAGTGACTTACAAGTTCACCACACCCTATCACCCACAATGCAATGGTTTAGTTGAGAGATTCAACAAAAACTTAAAGGGCATGAGTAAAGAGCTCCCAGAAAAGCTTAGGCGAAGATGGGACATACTCTTGCCCTGCCTTTTGTTTGCATACAGGGAGGTGCCTCAAAAGAGGGTTGGCTACAGCCCTTTTGAACTTTTGTTTGGTCACCCTGTCAGGGGTCCATTGTGCTTGGTGAAGGAAGGATGGGAGTTACCTCTCAAGCCCCCAAAGCAAGACATAGTGGACTATGTACTTGGTCTCCGCTCCCGGATGGCTGAATACATGAAAAAGGCAACTAAAAACCTTGAGGCTAGCCAGGAACTGCAAAAAGCCTGGCATGACCAAAGGCTGTACTGACTGTTTACCAGCCAGGACAGAAGGTGTGGGTGCTGGAGCCAGTGGCCCCAGCAGCTCTCCAAGACAAATGGAGTGGACCCCATACCATTGTTGAACAGAAGGGTGAGGTTACCTATTTAGTAGACCTAGGAACACCCAGGAGTTCCCACAGGGTTCTCCATGTCAACAGATTGAAACCATATGTGGACAGGGCAGACATGGGCTTGCTCATGGCTACTGATGAGGGACAGGAGGAAGAGAAGTGACCCACTCCTGACCTGCTCTCACAGAACCCTGATGATGGGTCAGTGGATGGTGTAGGCTTGGCAGGCAGCCTCACTGCTCAGCAGCAAACTGATTGCAGACAGGTGCTCAATCAGTACAGACATATGTTCTCTCTGACTCCAAGTCAGACCACCTGGTACACTCATGAAGTGGACACTAGGGACAGTCTGCCTATTAAAAATAAGATTTATAGGCAACCTGACCATGTCAGGGACTGTATCAGGACAGAAGTCCAGAAAATGTTGGATATGGGAGTTATTGAACCCTCAGATAGCCCTTGGGCTAGTCCAGTGGTCCTTGTGCCAAAACCTCACACCAGTGGTGGGAAAAGAGAGATGAGGTTTTGTGTGGAATACAGGGGTCTCAATGCAGTCCCTAGGACTGATGCCCATCCAATACCTAGGGCAGATGAGCTAATAGACACTTTGGCCTCAGCCAAGTATCTAAGCACATTTGACCTGACAGCTGGCTACTGGCAGATCAGACTAGCTGATGATGCAAAGCCAAAACAGCATTCTCAACCCCTAGTGGACATTATCAATTTGTGGTAATGCCCTTTGGTCTGAAGAATGCACCTGCCACTTTTCAGAGGTTGGTGAATACAGTACTTACAGGTCTGGAGGCCTATAGTGCAGCATATCTAGATGCTATTGCTGTATTTAGCTCCACCTGGGAGGATCACCTGGTCCACCTCAGAAATGTTTTAGAGGGCCTGCAAAAGGCAGGCCTCACTATCAAGGCCACCAAGTGCCAGATAGGGCAGAGTCAGGTTATGTACCTGGGCCACCTTGTGGGTGGAGGCCAGGTTCAACCACCGCAGAGCAAAATCCAGACCATCATGGACTGGGTTGCTCCAACCACCCAGACTCAGGTGAGAGCCTTCTTAGGCCTGGCTGGGTACTATAGGAGATTTGTCAAGGGTATGGATCAATAGTGACACCCTGAATAACTTAACTTCCAAGAAAATGCCCAAAAGGTTCAGTGGACAGCTAGCTGTCAAAAGGCATTTGATGACCTGAAGCAGGCCATGTGCACTGCTCCCATTCTCCAGAGTCCTGATTACTCCAAGAAGTTCATTGTCCAAACAAATGCATCTGAATTGGGGGTAGGGGCTGTACTGTCACAATTGAATGATGAAGGTCAGGATCAGCCAGTAGCTTTTATTAGCAGAAGGCTGACCCCTAGAGAGAAACGTTGGTCAGCCATAGAGAGGGAGGCCTTTGCTGTGGTTTGGGCTCTGAAGAAGTTTAGGCCATACTTGTTTGGTACTCACTTCCTTGTTCAAACAGACCACAAGCCCCTCCTATGGCTAAAACAAATGAAGGGTGAAAACCCCAAACTGCTTAGGTGGTCCATTTCCTACAGGGGATGGACTTTACAGTGGAACATAGACCTGGGAGTAACCATGCCAATGCAGATGGACTCTCTAGGTATTTCCACTTAGAACATGAAGACTCAACTGGTCAAGGTTAGTTTAATGTCCCTGCGTTTGGGGGGTGGGGTTGTGTAGGATAGTAGAATCTGCTTCACATGGATACCCCCACTTTTTGCTGATGCTTCACTGTTTTTCGACTTTAGACTGGCTGGGGCCCTGCTAATCAGAACCCCAGCCTAGCTGCTTCCTCTCTAAAATGGTTTCCATGTACCTTAGGTATATCTTTGATTGGAATCTGGAGTGCCCTTATAAGTCCCTAGTATATGGTATACTATGTACCCAGGGCATAGGTACCTCAGAGCCCTGCCAGGGGCTGAAGCATGTATTATGCCACCCCTGGAAGGCCAGCCAAACTGACACCACAGGTCTGCCACTGCAGCCTGGGTAAGGTGGTGCATGCACCCCTTACTGTGGTATAGGCTACCTATATCACTACCATTGCACACACATATAAACCTATAAGTCACTCCTATGGCAGGCCTTACCAATCCTGAAGGCAGAGTGCTTGGTTTTCATGTGAGAGGGTGCCCCTGCATGAGCAGAGCCCCTCTGCAGCGTTCGAGTCCCTCCTCTGATGCTGTTTGTGGTACAGCCTGACCATATACTCTTAAGTGCATTATATCCTCGCGGTACAATGCTAACTTTGGACTGGCTGCACCAAAACATGTCGTGTTTGGTGTCAAACATCTTGGAATACTACCCTTAGCCAGTCCTGGCGGCGGGGGTAGCATTCCACCCTTCTAGAGGGAGAGACATGTACACACCGGGCTACCCGGTAACTTCTTTCCAGAGCCCTGGCATCACAAAATGGATGCCGCTGCCACAGACACGGGTCTGGCCTCCTGCTGCTGACTGAAACTCCGGCTGGGGAGGCCTGGACAATAGGTTTCCTGTCGAAGGGAGGTGTAACCACCTCCCCAGACAGGATAGTGTGTATTGGGGCTGGCGGGAGCACTCTCTGGTGCTTTGAAGTCCTGCATTGGGGGCACATTTGGTGTCCCTGTGCATATGCCAGTTCAAACCGGTTGCAGGGCTACCTGCCCCTGCTCTGGTGCGAAACTGGACAAAGGGAATGGGTGTAACCACCCTCTTCCCTGACCCTCCCATAGGTGGGTCCCCAGAGTATGTCCAACCCCTAACTTCGTATAAGTATGGGACCCCAGTCCTTAGGACTTTAGATTACCCTGGACGAAACTCTGAAGCCGAATCCTGGACCTTCGACGCTCTACTTTAAGATGAGAGGACTGAAGAATCTCCCTTGGGGTCAAGGAGTGACTCCCCTGCTTGGCAGGCACCAAAGAAGCAACTGTCCGGTCTGCATCGCTGAAGCTCCCGCCGGACACCAAAGTCTTTGCATCATCAGAGGTAGATTTCCAGACTTCGCCAAGGCTGCCCTGAGTCCCCAGCGAAGCTGAGGCCCGTAGCTGTCGTGGGTAACGTGGAACCGTGACCCCTGGACACCAAGAACTTTTGCAAGTGCATCCTCTTCCTGGTCTCCCACGAAGTTGTGCTTTGGGCTCTGAGTAGCCCTCGCCTCCAGCAGCGACTGCACCGAAGATCATTGGCCTCCACTCCACGAGTGTCCTGTGAGCCAGCTCCAAGTGCGTCCACTTGAGGCTCCTTTGCGGTCGCTAGTCCGTTGGCTAGTGGGCCCTCCCGAAGGCAACTCTTCTTCTGCTTGGACTTCCCTGGTTGCTCCAGACGTGCCCTGATTTACCCTCACTGGGTGAGTCCCTCAGACCTTGCTGGTCTGTACCACCATCCTTTCTTCATTTCCACGAGACTTGCCGTTGCCAAGGCTTGTTGGGTCCAATCCGGTCACCGACACCTCAGCAAGCGACAGACGTTGTGGTACAGCTCGAATCCAGCTCCTGGTTGCGTTGACACCTCCTGGACCTCGTGGCTGAAGAGTCAAGACGACCATCAACCTACCTGAAGCACCCAACATCGGTGGGCATCTGCTCATCGCCTTCCTGGTCACTGGCTAGTGACCCAGACTCTGTCCCCTTTGCTTTCAGGTTCTTCAGATCTTGGATCCACCCTTGGATCAACCCGAACACTTTCGACTTGGTCGCCAGCAGCACTTTGCAGCAGATCGCCATTGAAAACGACGACGAAACCCGACCCCGAAAGACACCTATGCACCTGGCTTCCCTGGGTGAGGTAACTCGAGTACTCCGGTGCTCCCATGGGTACCGAGTCCTGAAAGATGGTCACCCATGCACTTATCAGCAGCAGAATCGACTATGGCAATGCAGTCTATGCCGGCATCACCCCAAAACTCCTCAAGAAACTGCAGAATATTAAGAATGCCTCCACCAGATTCATACTCAACATCCCCTGCTGCACCCACATCACCGGTCACCTGCGAGACCTCCACTGGCTCCCAGTCAACAAAAGAATCACCTTCAAGCTCCTCATGCACGCCTACAAAGCTCTACATGACACAAGACCTGCATACCTTAACCACCGCCTCGCATTCCACGCACCTACCAGAGACCTCCGCTGCGCCCAACTGGCCCTGGCTACCATCCCCCATATCCGCAAGACCATGGCCGGAGGAAGATCCTTTTCCTATCTGGCAGCAAAGACTTGGAACACCTTGTCTTTCCACCTCAGACACTCACTGTCACTGCCTCCAATCAGGAAGGACCTTAAGACCTGGCTGCCCCCCTTACCCCCCAGTGCCTTGAGACCCTTGTGGATGAGTAGTCGCGCATGACAAATAACCTGATTGATTGATTAATTGATATTAACAAAAATGAAAAAAGGATGTTCTTACCTGTGATAAAATATCCCATGTAATAATGAAATCACAATATTACAGCAACAATTTTAAAGACTAACAATATTTTTGACACACTAATAATATAGAACTCTGTCTGTAGGAAGACATCAGTGCCCACAGCTGAACCCAACCCGTCAGGGAATTTGCAAAGGAATGTGGAGCAATAGCAGGAACACACTACTGGGGGCTCTGTCAGCCCATGCCAACATCACAAAATAAAATGATGGACAGAGTGTTAAAACTTTTCAAACAATCACCCCCAGGCACAGATCTGGGTTTTATCCATTGTTATTTTGCTTGCCATGTTACCCGAGCTTGGACGCAGCCATATACAAATCAGTCTTGACCCTGCTCCCCATGGGATCATTCCAGCCCAAACTGTCAAGCCTGGTCCTCCCTGGACCGGAAACAAGCATCCTAAGACCGGTTTCAGGGTATAACCTCTCATCAGTCAGACTAGCTTGAATCCAGTGGCGCAGCAAGCAAGAGACTCACTTCTGGGCATACCCTTAGCCACTTACGGCGCACATAGCAACATCACAAAATTAAAATGATGGGCAGAGAGTTGACACTTTTTAAACACTCACCCCCAATCACAGATCTGCCTTTAATACATTGTTATTTTGCTCGCCACGTCACCTCAGTTTGGACCCAGCCATATGCAAATCAGTCTTGATTCTGGCTGTTCCCATGGGGAGCAGGGCCAAGACTTATTTACATATGACAGGGTCTAAACTGGAATGGCGTGGTGCACAAGGAAACAATGGATTTAACCCAGATCTGTGATTGGTGGTGGATATTTGATTTGTTCAGCAGTCCATCTATCATCTGTTCTTTTTGCATTTGTTGTCCTAAGTGGGAAGGGTATGCCCAGAGGTGGGTCCCGTGCTTGCTACACCACCAGATTCAAGTTAGCCTGGCTGTAAGGGTTGATACCCCAAAACTGGTCCCTGGATGCTTGTTTCTGGTCCAGGGAGTTCGGCAGGACTGTTCCCTTGGGGAGCAGGGTCAAGACTGATTTGCATATGGCTGGGTCTAACCTGGAATGGCGTGGCATACAAAAAAACCAATGGATTTAACCCAGATTTTTACAAATTAAAGATGTTGCGGCTGCTACACCTTCCTGATGATTTGATTCATAACATTTCTCTCAGATCTACTTTCCCAGGATGACTTAAAAAATGCTGCCTCAACATCTAATCATAAATAAATACACTATGGCAAAGGAAGAACACATTCACCTATGCTTTGCAGACCTAAGCTCTGCTTTTGACTGTGTAAATCACGCCAAATTATGGGAAGTTATGATGGAGATGGACGCCTCTGATTATATTATATCATTCCTATCACAATTATACTCGAGATTGACATCTAGAGTAAGGTATGGAAGGGGAGGCGAATGCACAACAAACTTCAAGTTGTCCAGGGGAATAAGACAGGGTTGTGTCATTGCACCACTCCTATTTTCATTATATATAAACAGAATTGATAAAACTCTCCAGAACCTAAATACAGATGCCCCGAAAATAGGTGCGAGACCAACCCCGCTGCTCCTCTATGCAGACGATGCAGTCCTAATCTCGAGAACTGCAAATGGTCTACAAGAATTGATTGAAGCTTGTAATTCATATATGGAGCAGAGAGACCTGAAATTAAACCTCTCCAAAACATTTGTGATGACATGTGGCAAAGGTAGGGCTAAGAAAAAGTCTCATTATGTAAGGGACCATAAGCTAACTGAAGTTAAGAGTTTTTCTTATTTGGGTGTTTTATTTTCTTTTAACTGTAATTGGGCCTCTCATCTAGACCAGACCAGATTCAAACTCATTAGAACCATAGAGGCGATTTTTAGATTTTGTAATAAGATAGGCAGCAAACCAATCCGTGATATGCTAAAAATTTATGGCCGTAAATGCCTACCCGTAGCTACCTACGGCTCTGCAGTATGGGGCAATGCTAATCTTAATGCACTGCAATCCTGTGAAAATTATTTTCTTTGTCGCACGCTGGCCGTACCAAGATCTACGTCAACTTTACTCTTACACAAAGAACTGGATGTCTCATATGTCACTGACCTAATCCAAGTAAGAGCGCTCTGCTCTAAGCATAACATCTGGTGTTAGGAGGGACCAAAGCTCACCAGGGATATTATCAAGGTCTGCTTAGCTTTGGAACACACTAATAAGATTCCCTGGCTAGTATACATGACAGCTTATTAAAGAATATCGACAGAGACCTAACAGTAAAAGATCCTACAGCCATACTGCAATTTGGTAAAAACGATAGTAAAAAACTGTATATGGAGAAAGAAAACCAAGTAAGAGCCAGGAGGGAGGAAGAAAAAATTAGCGTATCAAGATATGTGGCTAATATTGAGCTAAATGGCCTCCCAAATTATTTTGTAAAAGTTACAAACGCCCAAGATAGATTCTATCTGACAAGAATGCGCCTGGGTACATTCCATGAACTGGTGGCTTTCCCAAAATTTAATAAATGGCAGAAAATAGAACATAAATGCCCATGTGAGGGAAAAGCTAGCCAGACCACGATGCACTTTATGCTGTTTTGTAAGTTTTACCAAGATATTAGAAAAAACTTTTTACGCCCAATATTTATTGCACAGAAATTATTTTTCTATAAAGACGCTATGAAATTTATATGTGCCCTCGAGAATGAATTAGCTTGTAGTGCTGTTGTTGGCTTCATAACCCGGGCCATACAAAGAAGGAAATCTCTTATAGTCTTAGACCAACTAGTCTATGAAACCGAATGAAGGATGGCCCTGGGCCGCAAAGTGGTATTATTAATTGGGACAACCAAATGATGTGTATTGATGAAGATTTCAATGAAATTACATGAAGCTTTTAAAATACAATATTAGGGATTATATTATATTTTATCATATTAAAAATGAGTTTAAACGGTTTGTACTTTTATGAATCAAAAAAAAGATTCAAATAAAGTTTTATGATGATGACTTAAAATGCTGCCTCAACATACGTTTCTAATTGTAGCTGGAACACTACTTGGGTTAAAAATGCATTAACTGAATGGCAACCTCGGGTCTTTGATACAGTGTTTTTCACCTAACTCATTATTAACGAACTATGAAAGAAAGCAGGTAAATCAGGGGGCTCAAACCTTTTGTGTAACAAGAGCAACTTAAATTCAATAAAAATCGTACAGTCCTACTAAAATTATCAGTTTGGTAATAGTGACCAAGTCAGACAAGATTACATTAGGTGCCACACCATGTAAGATTATCAGCTGTGATTATCTCAATGCATCAGGCAAGATTACCATCAGTAATATGAAAATGGCTTCATCAATTTGGAATGCATCTGGATACTATGTCAGCTACAGCTGCATACTTTTGGCATCAACGTAATAACTTTAGGAATGTCTTCCCAATGCTTCATGGTTTATCACTCAAATATCAGCTTTAAATGTATTATGGAAAGCCAGACATTTATTTCAAACACCACCTAAGCATTTCAGTTCTGAAAATATGCACATTTCTGTCTCTTATACTCACTTTTCAATGATATGATATGAATAAAAGCTTCAACTTTAGTAGGCTTGGCTGCCCACGTGCGATCTATGGCCAGGTAGCTGGAGAGCTACAAGTAATTAATGAGAAGTCTGATCTAAATTAACTCACCAGACATTCGCTTATGTGCGAGCACTAAGGTTAATGCTGACACCATGACCTCTATCAAAAGCCTCTCCCCCAAAATAATTCCTGTCCTGTGAACAGCGGTGGCTCCTTTTCTAAGGCTGAGGAGCATCGCCCCAAAGCAAAACTAAAATGATAATAATCAATGTGATTATCATTTTATTTTTCGGTTTCCTGGTGTGGGGCAGTACTGGTCTGCCAGAGCAGGGACCAGGGGGAGGAGTGGTGAGCACACTCTAAAGTGCGCATGACAGTTTGGCCGGCCGTTTTTGGCTGGCCAAACCGTCATGCGCACTTTGCCTGTTCCCTAACAGCCTGGTGAGGAACATACACAGGCTCCCACTCCCTCTCTGAGCACCAAACCACGGCACTCAGACCAATCACAATGGTGCTGTAAGGCAGCGTCATGATTGGCTACGGGAGTCAGGAGCCTGGGTGCTTCCTTGTTCCTGCTTCCTGCTGAAGAGGACCGAAAGGTGGCAGCTAGTTGGCCGGGCTGCAGGTAAGTGTTTTTAAATGTTTGATTTAGCACACCCACCCCCCACCGCGCCACCCCCATTAAATAGGGGCAGCCACTGGTTGTGTGTCACAAAGTTACCAAAGTAGGCTTTGTGCAAGGGTGGGTCTGATAGCTATTTCTGACATATAATAAGTGCAGGGGTTGTAAACCATTTATATCCCACTTGTAGGTAGTGAAAGCTGGGTCATTATGTATGTTAGTTAGCCATTGGCTTATCACTTTCAGATGTGCAATAATATGAAGTTATATCTGCCACCCCAATCCCTCCAACATAAGGGAACTTAAATCATTTCATCATCGTTTTCCTCAGGATACCATCATTCCACAGAAACCCTCATATTTTATCATTAAGGCAAGTGAAGAAACAAGGTGGAATATCGTATAGGTTATTTTGTAGTTGGCATATTAATTAACACACTGAGTCTATCAGAGGTGGCTCCTCCGCTAAGGTGGAGGAGCGTTACCCCACTCCTCTGCGAGCAGTAGTTAAAGGAAAACAAAAATGATAATAACGAATGTTATTATAATTTTAGTTTTCCGTTTCCTGGTGCAGGGATGAGCTTAGCTGCCAGAGCAGGGGCCAGGGGGAGGAGTGGTGAGCACACACTAAAGTGTGCATGACAATTTGGCCTGCGGTCTTAGGACGGCCAAACCATCATGCACACTTTGCATGTTCCCCAACAGGCTGTAATGGTGAGGAAGATGCACAGGCTCCCACTCCTCTCTAAGCGCCGAACCACGACGCTCAGACCAATCACAACACTGCGGTAATACAGCGTCGTGATTGGCTAGAGGAGTCAGGAGCCTGGGTGCTTCCTTGTTCCTGCTGTTGAGGAGCCAAAGATGACTGAAAGGTGGCAGCCGGCCGGCAGCCTGGCCTGCAGTTAAGTATTTTTTGTAACCATTTTTGATTTACCAACCCCACCCCCAGCCTCGCCACCAGTGGCCGCCACTGCCTGTTAAATAATGATGACAACAAGAACATATTGTGAGTTCGTCCTCCCTGCCTCGATGACAGCTGCAGTAGCGAGGAACTCAAGCAAACAGCAAGTGTGGAGTACAGGCGTGCTGGCTGGCACTGTCTACATTTAACCTGGTGAATTGTGGGATTTGCAGTCCAAACTCTGTAGTTTTTACCTCTCATTCCCTGTGACTATCAGTTTTTCCCTCCAAACTTTTCCTTTGCTCTGTGCTAAGACCTGTATGTTAAGCAGTCCACCCCCAGCTTTTGTGTTAGCAATTGAGTGAAACCAGCCCCCCTCCTCCCCTAGCAACAGGGATATTCTACATCAGCGGGTGCTTTGAGACAGCAATAATCTGCTGTGAGCTGTTTAAGCTGTGTTTTGAAGGCATCGCGCACTTCATTTTTTTGCTAGGAAAGTGAGTAAAGTTTTATACAAACAGTATTGTTAAAGGACAAAGTTTGTTAGGTCCTTACCTGCAGAAGTCCAAAGTGTGGATGGAGCCTGTCTGTCTCCTAGGAGATTCTGAATAGAGGAGCAGCTCCCTAGCCCCAGCCCCAACCCCAGGCCAGCAGACCTAGGCCTGCTGATTGGCTCCCAGTTCCCAGGCAACCCTGTGCCCTCCTCTTACACCTGCCCAGGCCCCTTAAAGGTTTGCTGGTTGACCCCCAAAACATTCACTTCCATTTTGAGAGTTGCAGTTTACCTGTGCCCCAGCAAAGTCGAGGAAGTGGTAAGGAGGCAGACTAGTGCTGTCTCTTTCCTAAAATTTAAAAAGCGATTTTCCTACCCATGATTGCATCATTTTTTTTCTTTTTTATTTAACTGTCTCTGCCTGTGGTTGTTACAGTTTAAAAATTGTAGTTTTAACCTGCCCTTGATTGCATAATTTATCCCTGTTTAGTGTTCAAACTTGTGGTTTTTACCTGCCCATGACTGTCTACATTTAACCCGGTGAATTGTGGGACTTGCAGTCCAAACTTTGTGGTTTTTCCCTCTCATTCCCTGTGACTATCAGTTTTTCCCTCCAAATTTCTCCTTTGCTCTGTGCTAAGACCTGTATGTTAAGCAGTCCAACCCCAGCTCCCATTTTGTGTTAGCAAGTGAGTGAAACCAGCCCCCCCTCCCCCCCCTAACAACAGGGATATTCTACATCAGAGGGTGCTCTGAGACAGCAGTAATATGCTGTGAGCTGTTAAGCTGTTTTAAAGGGATTGTGCACTTCGTTTTTTGGCTAGGAGAGTGAGTAAAGTTTTATACAAACAGTATTGTTAGAGGACAAAGTTTGTTAGGCCCTTACCTGCAGAAGTCCAAAGCGTGGATTGAGCCTGTCTGTCTCCTAGGAGATTCTGATTACGGGAGCAGCTCCCTAGCCACAGCACAACCCCCAGGCCAGCAGACCTAGGCCTGCTGATTGGCTCCCAGCTCCCAGGCAACACTGTGCCCTCCTCTCACACCTGCCCAGGCCACTTAAGGGCTTGCTGGGTGACCCCCAAAACATCAACTTCCATTTTGTGAGTTGCAGTTTACCTGTGCCCCAGCAAAGTCCAGGAAGTGGTAAGGAGTCAGACTAGTGCTGTCTCTTTCCTAAAATTTAAAAAACGATTTTCCCTACCTGTGATTGCATCATTTTTTGTCTTTTTCTTTTTTATGTAACTGTCTCCGCTTGTGGTTGTTACAGTTTAAAAATTATAGTTTTAACCTGCCCGTGATTGCATAATTTATCCCTGTTTTGTGTTCAAACTTGTGGTTTTTACCCGCCGGTGACTGTTTATATTTAACCTGGTAAATTTTGCGATTTGCTGCCAAACTCTAGTTTTTTCCTCTCATTCCCTGTGATCATCAGTTTTTCCCTCCAAATTTCTCCTTTGCTCTGTGCTAAGACCTGTATGTTAAGCATTCCACCCCCAACTCCCATTTTGTGTTAGCAAGTGAGTGAAACCAGCCCCCCCTTCCCCTCCTAGCAACAGGGATATTCTACATCAGAGGGTGCTCTGAGACCGCAGTAATATGCTGTGAGCTGTTAAGCTATGTTTTAAAGGGATTGTGCACTTAGTTTTTTGGCTAGGAGAGTGAGTAAAGTTTTAGACAAACAGTATTGTTAGAGGACAAAGTTTGTTAGGCCCTTACCTGCAGAAGTCCAAAGTGTGTATTGAGCCTGTCTGTCTCCTAGGTGATTCTGAACAGACGAGCAGCTTCCCAGCCCCAGCCCCACCCCCAGGCCAGCAGACCTAGGCCTGCTGATTGGCTCCCAGCTCCCACGCAACCCTGTGCCCTCCTCTCACACCTACCCAGGCCCCTTAAAGGATTGCTGGGTGACCCCCAAAACATTCACTTCCATTTTGTGAGTTGCAGTTTACCTGTGTCCCAGAAATGTCCAGGGAGTGGTAATGTTGTATTCCTCTTAGGGTGTCCATAAACGGGCTTTCCAGTATCATGTCCTTATATAGGCACAATTCGCCCTGCCCTTATATTGGCATAAAATCTCTGCCCTTATTTAGGCATTAAACCGTGCACTCCAAATACAGGCATGGTCTCCGACATCCGTCCACCCTAACGTCTACAACGAGTTCATGAAGAACAGACCCTTAGGCTGCGGGAGTTTCCCTAGCCCAGGACTATTGATTTCTTCAAGGACTCATATATTATGCATGAACCATTATTCCTTAGGGGTTCATTCATGACGTCTTCCGCTGTCCGACTCACGTCAATGCTAACATTATGAGGTACTTCTCAGGTATAAATATACCTTCCCTAGCCCCTGTAAATCAGAGGAGACCTCGACTTCAGAGGAGCCCGTTTCCCGGCCTGACGCACTGAGAAGACGCTGTCATCCCTGCACGCAGAGAGTCCAGCTTCCAGTGATCTGACTTCCCTTGCGGGGTGTTGGAGTTCGAGTCTGGCAAAGAGATTCCTACCTCTCTCATTCTTCAGGTATGGAGCAGACTAGAACCTAGAGGGACTCTTGGCATACTAGGCATACTAGGCTTAACATACTCTTAGTATACCATAGTAAGGAATACTTCACCTACTTCATACCTCTTCCTATACCTAGGTTAGGTTAGGTACATTGGGGGTAGAACTAGATTAGAAACGCATCGTATGAGTACTCGCATTTTTAGTCTGTGTTATTTATGTAAATGCATATGTACTGAAAGATAATGCTATCGCAGTATTATTTATTTCTACTGCTCACACTGTACATTATTTATCTCGCATACTGTCTTGTGATCGTAACAGCACATTTTACTTACACCAGAAACAAGACTGTTCAATAAATCTTTTATTGAAACGCCCGTCTACTTCTTTCTGTGTAACTTGGAGAAAACTAAGCATGCACGATTGAGCTGAGTGAAATAGTTATCTATTGTTTCCACGACTCTGGGACACGTTCTGATTCTAAAGGGAAACAAAGTGGTCATGTTTTGCGGCTGCCAGAAACTACTCCCTTCTTGTTGTCAAGGAGTTTCTAGTGGCCTCTGAGCTAGCTGGCACAAGTAATTAAGTTTAATATACTCGATAGGGACATACTGACCTTAGTCCTTTGTCAAACCTATAGGATATATTATTCCAATGCGCAGAGCCTATTAGGGAAATAGGAGCTACACTACATGGCGCCCAACGGTTTGGTAAGGCAGTAATTCAACGTTAGATACTGAGTAACTCAGCCATGCTTTTTCTCTCAAGAGACCCCTACCCATATACTCCAAAAGACGTCTGGAGTGGGCAGGGTTAAGTATCCACCACGGCTACATAGGGCAGTACCCTATATATTAGCTGTTTGGTTTGCTCAACGTTGAAGGATACAGTGTTCCAAAATATTGTGCACCTTATCTTTGTTTCCTTGAAACTTGTTCTACATTTTTCAAAAAACAAAATGACTGAAGACGCCGGAAACGGTGTAGCTGTGGCTGATCCAGCCCTACCAGCAGTTTTTAACTTTACCGGTTTAAATGAAACCGAGGAGGGTGTTATAGACATCGCTCCAAACTTAAGAAGAGCCATCACTCTAAAACTTATAAAACATGGCCTACCACCAAGAGGCGGTAGAGCAGTTTTCGTGATAGAGGCACATGAATCCTTTCAGACAGAGGTATTCTATTCATGGGTAATATTTCCTGAATCCAATTCAGTAACACACATGTTTCACTTCTACAAAGAAGATGATCCACCAGAGGAATACATTCCTTTCGAGGATATAGAAATTCCATTAACATACCAGGAGCATCAGCTCTGGTTTAAAGGCGCCCTAAAACATCACAGAAACATTACCAGGCTCGGTCCACTAGGTAGACCAGGAGCAACATGGCCGATTCTAGCCGGCTACACACCTCATCCTGAACTGGATATAATGTCAGATGAGGAACTACTTGTTCAAATACAAGAATTAATAAAAATCTACAGACAATTGGTCCAATATGTCATGCAGACTTTTACAGTCCAGCAACCATTAACAATTCCAAATCAAACTCCTCACCAGGGAATACACTAAAAATTACACCACAGACTCTATACGCAGTCATGGGTAAAATGCCCACAAAATGTGAGCAAATTCCATTCTGGATAGCTCAAAAAATTACTCAAATCAAAGCAGTATTTCCAAATATTAGCCCGTATGAGAAACACAGAATACTGACAATCAGTTTACCAATGGGGATCACACCACAACTGGAAGACTGCACCACTTGGGGCTCAGTCTTTGCTGCCATCTTCACTAAAACACATGGCATTCCGTCAATTGCGGTAATACCTGATGTCCTGAAACAAATTCAAAATGAATACGGGGCAGAGCCTGCTCTAAATTTAGGTATGAAATTACTGAAAAATTTCGACCAGGTCTCAACAATAATATTATCTAATATTAAAGGGAGGCAGCAGCAGTGGCGATCCGCCAAAAATTAAGGGAATTTGATGTTACAGAACATCAAACTGAGCTACCAGAATAATTGAACAATCTTATGCAGAATTAGGCAGAGATAGTTTGAGTGGAAGACCAGTGAAGCCGAAGCTATCTGAAAGTCCTGAGAAGGACTCAATTAAACAAACTCCTACATCTTCTAAAAAGAAGTGGGAAACTACTAAACAAAATTCAAACGAGAAACGTTCTCAATCCCGAGGTAGGTCTCCTCAAAGGAGCCCTCTGAAAGGAGGTATAACCTCAGGAATAGGGATAATTTGAGAAAACCTGACAGGTATCAAGATACTGATACACGTTCCTCTCGTCCCTTTCAGATCTCATCACAGACTTCGGAAAGAAGAGGACGAACAGAACATAGAGAAGAACGCGTGAAATCGAAAGACGACAAACACGCTCCAAAAACCAAAGTAAAACCTCAATTCTCCAAAAGAAAGTAGCAGGTCTGAAGATCAGACATGCCGAGAATACTGAGAACACAACTCAAGAACGGAGAATGGGCACAGACAATGCTGGACAGTGCAGCAGAAGTCACAATAGTTCGCCAGAACCTAAAGGAACTTCTGGAGATAGTGGACTTGAATGAGTACATCACAGTTGAGACTGTAGACACCAGGGTTAGTACTCCACAAAAGTTATATGAAATAACACTCCGGATGGAGGGAGACAAACCTAGACAGGTGAAAGCACTTTTTGGGAAAGACTATCAAGGGCTATGACATACTTCTAGCAGAAAAGGACTGGCCACCACAATTTGTCAGGGAGTGCCCACACGGCGAGGACATAATTATGCCTGCCTTCTCCAACCATATTCCTATACATCTAAAATATACATATGCCAGGAAATGGGCAGTAGCCCAGGCCCCAGCATTATATAAAAATCATGTAGGATGGGATGAGGACTCACCTCACCCTAAAATACATCTGAAACATGAACCAACTGCACAAAGGCAGTATCCAATAAAGCAAGAAGCTAAAAAACAGGTCAGGGAGATCTTAGATCAACTTGAATACCAAGGGGCGATTGGAACATTCACCTCCTCAATGAACAATCCTTTGTTTCCTGTCTCCAAACTAGACAATACATATCGTCTAGTTTTGGACTACAGACACCTAAACACTTGTTCAAAAACCTTTGCAGTGCAAAATGCACATAGCACAGCATTAATGAATAACATTGTGCGTAAAAATACAAAACAACATTAGACATCTCAAATGGTTTCTTTTGTCAAAACATAGCACCTGAAAGCAGGTACTTAACAGCATTCTCCATAATGGGGACCCAGCGTCACTTTTTCGACTCCCACAAGGGTTCAAGAACAGCCCAGGATTATTCTCAGCGAGGGTAACGGAGTTACTACAAATTTATGACAATGAGGCATTGTCCTATGTCGATGACATATATCTGACCGACGATGACCTGGACAAACACTTTAACAGGGTGAGCACCATTATACTGGGTTTCGCCTCTGAGGGCTACAAGTTCAACTTTAAAAAGTCCAGAATTGCCCATCTCAATGTCCTATTTCTAGGATATGAGCTTTCAAGTGAAGGCAAGAGCTTGGCAGCTAACTTTTTAGAAAAGTGTGCGCTGCTCCAACCTCTAAAAACGCTAAAAAACTTACAATCCATCCTGGGTTTCCTAAACTTTGGAAGAACATACATTCTAAATTACGCAGAAAGGGTTAAACCTCTCTACGCATTAATCAAACCTGATTTTTCAATCAAAAATTGGACAAACGAACACACAGAAATCTTGCGTTCACTCCAGGCTAACATGTTAGCAACAAATCACTTACAAACATGCGTAAGTCAACGCAATTTGGTGATCCGAATAATTTCGGGTCAATGCGGATTCACTTACTTAACCTTCAATGAGGGTGAGAAAATACCAATCGCATACAAATCTCATTTGTACACACAAGCGGAAATGCGCTTCAGTTCAACTGAAAAAATTCTAACAGCAGTTCAAACCGCTGTAGCAAAAGAAAGAGCCTTAGCCCAAGGGAAACGCATTATTGTCGTAACCCCAGTACCAGCTTTAGAAGCGGTCACGAAAGCAAGCATTCCAAATGCTAAAGCATTCTCTTGCTGCAACAGATGTTGAATACGTTTTTGATCCAGATTTAAAAATACAAGCATTCCTGCAATACGAACAAGAATGTCCTCTGCCTACTGAAATTCTGCCTCTCGATCAGTACAAATTCATTATTTACACTGACGGATCCGCACAGCCCGCAATAGGGAGTAAGCAAGCTTACAGTGCAGCGTGTGCAATCGTTAAAGGTCGCATGCGGGATGGCATCTTCAGACCTATGGTCACAAAAACTCAGTCTCTAGGAGATTGTACAGCGAGCTGAACTACAAGCATTCAAACTGTCACTTGAAAGTACAGATCGAGAATTCCCCACACTAATAGTGTGCGATTCCTTTTACTGTGTTCAGTCGTATAATGACTATATACAAAACTGGCTTGAAAATGGTTTCAAAGATGCGAAAGGTGGCACAATTAAGCACAAACTGCTTTGGGAACAAGTAGTTCAGTTGAAAAACGAACTACCAAAGGCTCACTTGATTCACACACTGAGTCATCAACGTGATGGCGTTCACGTTGCAGGGAATTCATTGGCTGACGAAGCCGCAAAGGGGGCTGTGCAGACGGCTTCCGTAGCTGCGATCACTCGTTCAAAAACAAAAATAGACGGTGAGATAATGTTGGCTGTCAATGCATCAAGCAAAGGCAGCAGTGCAGCGTTACCAAAAAAGTTTCCACTCAAGTACTCTTATGTAATTGATGCGAACAACGTTCCTTTTGCTCGAATCCCTGGAGTGGGGGATAGGGTAATTCCAAACATGGAACGAAGAGCAGCCTTGATTTATGAAACACATTTGGGGGAGGGTCTGTCACATCAAGGGATCTCTAAAACAATTTTGACGTTAAAAGAGATCTACTGGTGGCCTGGAATGAATACAGAAATTCACATATTCATCAACAACTGCTTAGACTGTAAATTACAGCGAGAGAGCCACCAGACACCATGCTGCGAATGCGGCAAACCAGTACAGACACCATTGTTAGACAGCATTCGACTATCTACGCGCCTGCGTCCTACTGGACAAAGGCATTCCCACAAATACTGAATCTAGGTTCCTATGGTTATGGCCACAGCGCTCGGCTGACGCTCGAACTGTTATAAAAGATGTGCGAGTCTTTATCGGCACATACGCAATAGGCACGCAACATTCTGACCAGGGTCCTGCGTTTAGCTCTTGGGCTTACAAAGAAGCCATGGCCAGTCTGGGCTTTGCATTGCGGTACTCCTCTCCATTCCATCCTGAGGGAAATTCGGTTGTGGAAAGGAAAAACCGGGACATAAAGCAGTCTATAACAGCTAGGGTATTAGGTTCGGGTGATGGGTGGGTCAAACACCTTAATGGGGTCCAACGCTCATTGAATAATCTGCCAAGAAGTTCTCTAGGGGGGGTCACTCCATATGAGGTCCTATTTGGGACAAGAATGTGGGTACCAGACCTTGAACACGTAGGCACAGTGGTGGAAAATAAACCGTTTGATATCAAAGATCGTTTGGCTGTTTTACAGGAACTGAATAAATTAAGAACGAAACAAAGCAACGTATTCCTACAGCCAACCACCACTGGGGAAAAATCAGCGGTCCCAGCAAGGCCTGTCTGGATTCCAAAAGTTGGGGATCTAGTCAGAGAAAAGATTGCGGACAAGAAGGAATTTGGACCTTCTTACAAACAACCAGTACCTGTCCTAGCAGTTCAAGGAACAAGAACAGTACTTCTGCCACCCCTTGCTGGAAGAAAGGAGAAAAGATTTGTGTCCATCGACCTGATCAAACCACAGTATGTGGCCAATACTAAATAGTAGGCCTCGTGGACTCCGAGCTAGTAGCAGACGCACTCCTCTCGCTACTATCCAAGAGGTTCAGACTGAAGGACTGATAACAATCGAGAATTCAGCTGTAACAGATGGAGGACTAAGCAACAACGCTAAGGAACTCATCCGTCTTGAACACCAAGTAACAGTTCGTCCAAATACACCTGTCTACACCAATGTAGCAAGTGATGAACTGGTTCCAGTGATTTCTACAAATCCTGATGCAATTCCAACAATTGATAGAACTGCTTCTGGCTATTTCATTAACTTTGATACGTTCTCAGAAGATCCAAGTGAAACGACGCCAGCATCATTCAAATTCAAGCAGCAAGTACAAGACTTTCTTCACTTTCTGAAAAAGACTTATTTGGTTTCTCCATGGATTGAACTCTGGATTACATCTGGACTTTTTGTTTTCCTGCTCTGGCTAGCTTTGGTTACAACTGTGAGCGTGCTTATAAGTGGCAGATACATCCATGTGAATACTGAAGGAAAAGACGTGAACGTACTTTTGAAACCTCATAAATCATCCCATCGTGAAGCAAGAGACTTGTCATCAGTGAACATCACAGCTGTTCCTATACAGGATGGTATAGTGTGGGACAAAACATATTTTGACATCTTCGGCCCAACAGAAGAATTGAACATTCCACATTTGTTTAAAATTTCACTAAGTGATCTAATTACGTCCAGTACCTATTCAGATGATTGGGACTTTGGGACTGTGAATGACATAATGTTTGACCTAGAAAAATCTGCTGCATTTTCTAAAAATGAATATTTAGAGGGTTCATCAGACTATGAACAACTGTATTGTTATAACCACTATGGTCATCATTATTTGCATAAATCTGCATATCCAAGAAATGTGTTTATGTTTAACCAATGGGAGCATTGTCCTACACCACCACACGGTAGTTCAAAAACATTTGCCAACAAGTTTCCATATTTTTCAGGTTACAATACATCTGATCCAGAAATGTTTTACTATGAAAATGTAAACAAAACAGGAATGAAAATTATGTTAACAAATACAAAACAGATTTACTCTGCATTATTTAATGCCCAACTGTCTAGACAGGGTTTCGACTTTTGGAAAGACACAATAGACACAAAAACTGTCTGGGGTACTAAAGATTGGCAAGTGCAGGGGATAGAAGCTTTATTTAGAGCCTGCATCATCCCTGAACAAATAATGTTTTTGAATGAAACTGTCCAACAAACATCTTGTCTTGGATTAGCCAAGATCAAAGAAATGAACACACCTTCTGTACCAACACCTGCCAGAGATAACGATACACAGGCAGTGGTGACAGTTGACAATATACTACAACTCAACAGATCTAATCCTGATTGGAAGAAATGGTTGATCTGGCCCATAGACACGAATAACTGTCATGAAAGATTCCTGAATAAAAGTCAGGGCTTTACTATTAATAGGCCAGACCCAAGATACGTCCAAAGACAACATCCGGGGGTAGTAACAACATACAGTGTAGGAAAATTATGCCTCGATTGGCTGCATAGGTCTACACTACAGGATGTGAAACAACACTTAACCTTACTTAAAAGGACGCAGACCTTAGGGAATTCTTGCTTGGACCAAGAAAACCGCGTCAAAAACGTTTCATATATGCCGGCATTTATGCTGCCTATAATGAAGCATGGAAAGTATCACAGATAGAGGCCGCAGAAAGAATATGTGAACTTGATCGTATTAATTTAGAGAAAACACTCTCTGTGGTCGACAATGGGTTAACAACTTTGTCCTCCAGAATATATTCATTGGACGGCATTGTATCCTCTGCTATCGACATACTAGAACAAGATTTGGCGATGTTACAACAAGGCCAATCTCAATTACGTTCTATTATGTTATTAAGCTGGACGCTGCAATCTTTGAGGGCGGGCTATGTGCCTTGGCGATTCATCAACACATCGGCTCTGTTTGCAGAATACAATCTAACTGATAAACAGATCGAACTGGCACAAAGAGGAGCAAAGTATACAGTGCTGAGCATTGAAAAACTGGAAAAGTTACCATTCACAGTGGCAGAAAAACCAGCTACAGAATGGCTTATTCATGGCAAAATAACATTACCTGTGAGTACTTTTCAGTTTCAGTATTGCCTCAGACAAATGCAAGCAGGCAAATATGAAAGGTTGGGTAAGGAATACATTAAGACATCTTGGGATTTACCGTATACATATAGATGTTGGAGTGGGGATCGTGAAGTGTTTTTGAGCAGTACACACTGTAAACGTGCACTGAGCGGTTCACTTATATGTCAGGACATTTCTTTACACGGGGCTTGTAATGGTTCTGTGGCAAATTTGTCTTGCCATCAGCAGGGTACACCAGCTGCTGTGATTAATCCAACGTTTGGACAACTTTCGAATGGGAGTTACCTCATGTTGAATGATCAAAGTTGCTGCGGCATGTTGCCAGGCATCCCATATCTAGTAACGGTCAACTCCAGGGTCACTTGCTGTATGCAAGTATTGTTTGCCCCAATAGACACAGTCAGGAGTCGCCTCTATGGCCTTCGCTGAACGTCTCTTTTATAAGATTTGATACTTTGAGCAGAATGAAAGCCATGCTTTTACATCAAACAGTGCCTTTGACCTCAGCCAAAGAAACCTATGATCTACAAGTAGCAAGGACTTCGGCTGAGATACAGACTTTAATACGTACAAACTGCCCTATACATTTCGTAGAAATGATAACACGTATCTTCAACATGTCTGATACAAGTGGAATTGTACATGTATTTAAGAGCATCTGTACCGGTCTGTTAGCACCTTTCCAGGCAATACTCGGAATCATCCCGAACTTTGCACATTCGGTGTTTGGTGGCATACCATTAATTCTAGCACTTGTTGCCGGAATTCTATTTCTCTTCCTGCTATTGCGCTATGGCCAGCCTATTCGCAGACATCACTCCGAGCGAAATGGAGAAAGCTCTACTTGAACGAAAGTGCCGTGAGCGAATAGTACAGGTTTTGGGCATGACTCGTCTACGGGACCTTAATACAACTTGGTTCCTGTCATTCAGACCAATCTGGCAAGATTGCATCTTACCTGTTCTACGATGCCTGCTATGCAGTGAAGAATGCGTGTTGGACACCTGTCTAACATTTCCATCAGCAACGCCAATGGATGTCGATACTCTGCTGGTCCCGATAACGGCCCATGCTCTGTGTTGTCCCCAGAGGCTACCAATCCTGATGTCAGCATTCATTGAGATCTCACAGACGCTTCCGGCTGCTGCTGAGGTACGAGAAAGAACTACAGGCACACAGTAACAACGGACGCGAACTTTGCTGCGGCAACCTATGCTGGAAGCGAAGCTTCACATCTCTGTGCAATTAATCTGCTACACGAGGTGTTCCAGCTGACACCAACTACAGTGGATGATGTTTTGTCTATAGAAATAGATGATCTCATGTTTACACCAGACCCGTAAACTGACTCTGATTCAGCATACAGTGTTCCAGAGATGCAGTAACAATTTGGCCTTCATTTTTCAAAACAACTTGGAACTCTACCAAAATTGAACTTTTTTCCCATTTTTCGAACGAAAATGGCACTTCAATCTGCTTAAAGTAGAACTAGCCTTATAGTACAGACTTCGCGGTACTTCCTCAGACACTTTTATCATCGTGTTAGTCTAAAACAGTTTATTAATTCATTTCCATGACATGAAATTACTTTGATTTTGAACATACTTATCGATCATTTTTTTGTCACATGTATATACTACTGCTTATTTCTTCAAATTGCATTTTATTTTAAAATATATGCCTGAAATGAAAAGCAATGCTTAAAATGTACAGTACCTTTTGCATTTTTACTATATTTTTTAATGCTTTTAAGAAATATTTTTAAATTATGCAGTACTCCATTTATTGTTTAGCATTTTAAATGTTTAGCATTTTAGTATTATCGTACACACGAAAGTGGAGTGGGTGTTGTATTCCTCTTAGGGTGTCCATAAACGGGCTTTCCAGTATCATGTCCTTATATAGGCACAATTCGCCCTGCCCTTATATAGGCATAAAATCCCAACCCTTATTTAGGCATTAAACCGTGCACTCCAAATACAGGCATGGTCTCCGACATCCGTCCACCCTAACGTCACAACGAGTTCATGAAGAACAGACCCTTAGGCTGCGGGAGTTTCCCTAGCCCAGGACTATTGATTTCTTCAAGGACTCATATATTATGCATGAACCATTATTCCTTAGGGGTTCATTCATGACGTCTTCCGCTGTCCGACTCACGTCAATGCTAACATTATGAGGTACTTCTCAGGTATAAATATACCTTCCCTAGCCCCTGTAAATCAGAGGAGACCTCGACTTCAGAGGAGCCCGTTTCCCGGCCTGACGCACTGAGAAGACGCTGTCATCCCTGCATGCAGAGAGTCCAGCTTCCAGTGATCTGACTTCCCTTGCGGGGTGTTGGAGTTCGAGTCTGGCAAAGAGATTCCTACCTCTCTCATTCTTCAGGTATGGAGCAGACTAGAACCTAGAGGGACTCTTGGCATACTAGGCATACTAGGCTTAACATACTCTTAGTATACCATAGTAAGGAATACTTCACCTACTTCATACCTCTTCCTATACCTAGGTTAGGTTAGGTACATTGGGGTAGAACTAGATTAGAAACGCATCGTATGAGTACTCGCATTTTTAGTCTGTGTTATTTATGTAAATGCATATGTACTGAAAGATAATGCTATCGCAGTATTATTTATTTCTACTGCTCACACTGTACATTATTTATCTCGCATACTGTCTTGTGATCGTAACAGCACATTTTACTTACACCAGAAACAAGACTGTTCAATAAATCTTTTATTGAAACGCCCGTCTACTTCTTTCTGTGTAACTTGGAGAAAACTAAGCATGCACGATTGAGCTGAGTGAAATAGTCATTTATTGTTTCCATGACTCTGGGACACGTTCTGATTCTAAAGGGCAACAAAGTGGTCATGTTTTGCGGCTGCCAGAAACTACTCCCTTCTTGATGTCAAGGAGTTTCTAGTGGCCTCTGTGCTAGCTGGCACAAGTAATTAAGTTTAATATACTCGATAGGGACATACTGACCTTAGTCCTATGTCAAACCTATAGGATATATTATTCCAATGCGCAGAGCCTATTAGGGAAATAGGAGCTACACTACAGTAAAGAGGCAGACTTGTGCTGTCTCTTTCCTAAAATTTAAAAAGCGATTTTCCGTACCTGTGTTTGAATCATTTTTTCTTTTTCTTTTTTATTTAACTGTCTCTGCATGTGGTTGTTACAGTTTACAAATTGTAGTTTTAACCTGTCCGTGATTGCATAATTTATCCCTGTTTTGTGTTCAAACTTGTGGCTTTTACCTGCCCGTGACTGTCTACATTTAACCTGGTGAATTGTGGGATTTGCAGTCCAAACTCTGTAGTTTTTCTCTCTCATTCTCTGTGACTATCAGTTCTTCCCTCCAAATTTCTCCTTTGCTCTGTGCTAAGGCCTGTATGTTAAGCAGTCCACCCCCAGCTCTTATTTTGTGTTAGCAAGTGAGTGAAACCAGCCCCCCTTCCCCCTCTATCAACAGGGATATTCTACATCATAGGGTGCTCTGAGACAGCAGTAATCTTCTCTGAGCTGTTTAAGCTGTGTTTTAAAGGGATTATGCACTTCGTTCTTTGGCTAGGAGAGTTGTAAAGTTTTATACAAACAGTATTGTTAGAGGACAAAGTTTGTTAGGCCCTTACCTGGAGAAGTCCAAAGTGTGGATTGAGCCTGTCTGGCTCCTAGGAGATTCTGAATAGAGGAGTTCCTCCCCGGCCCCACCCCCAGGCCAGCAGACCTTGGCCTGCTGATTGGCTCCCAGCTCCCAGCAACCCTGTGCCCTCCTCTCACACCTGCCCAGGCCCCTTAAGGGATTGCTGGGTGACCCCCAAAACATTCACTTCCATTTTGTTATTTGCAGTTTACATGTGCCCCAGCAACATACAGGAAGTGGTACGGAGGCAGACTAGTGCTGTCTCTTTCCTAAAAATAAAAGCGATTTTCCCTACCCATGTTTTCATCATTTTTTCTTTTTCTTTTTTATTTAACTGTCTCTGCTTGTGGTTGTTAGAGTTTAAAAATTATAGTTTAAACCTGCCCGTGATTGCATAATTTATCCCTGTTTTGTGTTCAAACTTGTGGTTTTTACCTGCCCGTGACTGTCTTTATTTAACCTGGTGAATTGTGGGATTTGCAGTCCAAACTCTGTAGTTTTCCCTCTCATTCCCTGGGACTATCAGTTGTTCCCTTCAAATTTCTCCTGTGCTCTGTGCTAAGACCTGTATGTTAAGCAGTCCACCCCCAGCTCCCATTTTGTGTTAGCAAGTAAGTGAAACCAGCCCCTCCTTCCCCTCCTAGCAACAGGGATATTCTACATCAGAGGGTGCTCTGAGACAGCAGTAATGTGCTGTGAACTGTTTAAACTGTGTTTTAAAAGTATTGTGCACTTTGTTCTTTGGCTAGGAGAGTGAGTAAAGTTTTATACAAATAGTATTGTTAGAGGACAAAGCTTGTTAGGCCCTTACCTGCAGAAATCCAATGTGTGGATTGAGCCTGTCTGTCTCCTAGGAGATTCTGAATAGACGAGCATCTTCCAACTCCCAGGCCAGCAAACCTTGGCTGAGGTCGCTAGGACCTTATATAGTCTGCTATTGGTACTTACATGTGTGCACTGATTGGTGGCAGTATCTGGTGTTTCTACTGGATTAGGGTTAGTGTTCTCGTTGGTTGGGTATTTGAGCGTTCTGATTGGTTTCTGGGTGTGTGATTCAATCAAAGCGGGGTTGGGGCTATGGTTAGGCTTTTTATTGGATGTAGGGACTAGGGCTTACTATGTGATTGGTTTTTGGGACTAGGGTTAGGACTAGGGCTTGGGTTAGGCCTTCTATTGAAAGTAGCGATTAGGGCTTCTTGTGTGATTGGTTGCTGGAGTAGGTGTGGGACTAAGGTTAGGCTTTCTATTGGAATTAGGGACTAGGGTTTCCTGTGTGATTGGTTGTTGGGGAAGGTTGGGACTACAGCTAGGGCTAGGGTCTCTATTGGATGTAGAGATTATGGTTTTTGTACCTGATTGAGTGCTTGGACTAGGGCTTTGATTGGCTGTGAGGTTCTGGTCTCATATTGGTTCTCGATTTTAGGGCTAGTGTTGTGAGTGGATAGGGTTAGGGCTAGGGTTCCCATTGGCTAAAAGGGTCACCTGACTACTAGGGCTATTAAAGGCCAAGGCTTAGGGTGTCTCAGCCCGGGCGTCGAGGCTAAGGGCAGAGAGGACAAGGGCAGGTGCCTGTTTGAGCCAGTTCGAGACTGTTCGGGACCAGTGCCAGAAATGCTGCCTATTTTCTCTTTCAGTAATACCCACCCCACACCATCCACAAACAGAGTAACACACTCACACCAAATGTACACCACACATTTACTACAAACTAACCCTATGCACAAATCAATGTACCAGCATATACTGCAAAACCACACAAACCACGCCTATATACCATTCTATCCCAACTACCACGTATTTCCACCATCACCTACGAACAGTACACAACTCTATCCTATACCATTAACCAATGCACTCATCACTAATGCAACCAAAATCCATACCATACTTTTAACTACAACCCATCCAGACACACACTCCCCACTCTAATTACTCCTAACAGGCCCCCTTTTATCATTAACAAACCCATACGCAGCCTTCCATCATTTGTCCAACCAAGAGCCTCCTCTTCTTTCTACCACAATAACACAACGACACAACACTTACATGCCACTGCACAACACATTTTAACTCGTGCAGCAAACAGGTCTAAAACAAACATTGTCAATTCTACTTCATCCCTCCTACACACAACATACACTCTACTCACAAACACATCACCACTCTCTTTACCTTACAAATTCCACTCACAAACAATAGTACAACTCTTTTCACTACTCCTCAAAAACAAAACATATCACACACATCAGAACAATAAAATCTCTCAAGCACAACACCTCATAATACTTACAGTCACAAAATACAATCATACACCCACCTTTCAAACTACACAAAGGAACAAACCACAATGCCAAGCTTTCTAACTTCCACCACGCCTAACACACATACAGCCCTCTCTTCCAACTACCTCTCATCCATTGGACAACTTAGAAGCTTACTACATGACCCACATGCTGCACCACCACCACTGACTCATACACCTTCTGCCCTAAACATATACAAACAATATAAGCAACGTGCCACACATCATAACTTTGCCTCTCCATGTCTGCTGCACAACAAGGTTACACCACAAAAACAACACAGCACACCAACTCACTTTCAAACACCGTCTTCACCACCTACGCACCCACCCTATCAAAATGCCTTCTTAGCCTGCTGGACGAGGAACACACTACAGAACAGCTACACAATTGCTATCCTAATACAGATAATACCAGCACTAAAATCACAGCTGCTACTAACCCACACAATACTAATCACTCTTCTTCAAAACAAAGTCTCACTGTCACCAAAGTACATTCTCTAAACTGTCTACTAATAACTGCTCAATCACTCTCTGAAAACAAACATCACATCTACGACCTTGTCACCGTTGCAAAACCAGACATACTATTCATAACTGAATGATGGTTGGGAGATGATATGGCTCCAGTCCTGCATGAAGCCATTCCTCTAGGCTATCAAACGATCACCCAAAATCGTATAGGCAAAAAAGGAGGTGGTCCAGCTGTTGTGTTCAGGCAAACATTACATATCACTAAAGTTGGCGACATCTCCATAAAGAATTGTGAGGCTCTTCTCACAAGATGCAATCCTACACCGTCTTCCTCCTGTAACTTCCTGCTCCTTTACAGACCTCCACCTAGCAAGGAGACATTCCCAGACACACTTCTAGACACGGTTTCAAACCTGATAACAATACACTCCAACCTATGTGTTCTAGGTGACCTCAACATTTGGTTTGACAAACCCAATATGACCCATCCAGAAACAATAATCAATGGCCTAGACGCACTGAACCTGCATCAGATTGTCCACAAACCCACACACATTGCTGGACATATCCTAGATGTCATTTTTGCTAATACCGAACTAGTTACATTTCAAACTATAACTCCGGTCACATAGTCAGACCACCATTTGCTTGCTTGCCAACATAAAACAACACTAAGCAACTCACCAAAAACCACCTTACGTGCATCCACCTATCAACCATGGAACAAACTCAATTTGCAACACTTAGAAACACAACTAACATCCAGTACAGATCTGGAAACAATAAATTCTGTTCAAAAACTATATGAGTATCTACTGGAAGCTTTTAATATACTGATACCACTCAAAAACCACACAACAGAACAAAAGAAAACAAGCACCTTCGAGAAATACAGAGATAAAAGACATAAAACTACAAATTAGAAAGCTGCAACGTGCCTGGTTCAAAACAAAAAACAAACCAGACAAACTTCACCTACAGAAAATTAACAGATTATACAAGTCAGCTATCAAAAAAGCAAAGAAAAGGTACTATTCGGACAGAATTCAAAATGCTAAATGTGCAAATAAAGAATTCTATAAAATACTCAATGAATTTCGTAAACCAAATTGCCTAGAAGGAACTCATGCCGTTGCTCAAGATTTCACAGACAAACTGGCAAATCATTAAACGGACAAAGCAGACACGTTGGACTCGTACTTAAAACAGAGACAAAGCACCAGCACTAACCCTTTTACAAAACAACAATTCAAGAATACTCTAACTCAGCCTCTCCGTTCCTTCCAACACATTTCACACGATGAATTTATGGACCTGGTCAAAGCTAGCAGGCCTGCCGGCAGCCCTTCTAACCTGTGTCCACTGCAAACTTTCAAGACAATTCTTCTAACAACCTCTGCTGAAATCCAGTAAAAAGAATCATCAATGATTTCTTAACTACCAGAATATTTCCAGAAGAACTAAAAAATTCATATATACGTCCTTTACTGAAGAAAACAAACTAGGACCCGCTGAACCCTGACAACTACAGACCCATTACAAATGGACCTTTCCTGGGTAAACTGATAGAAAGATCAGCGTTCGCCCAGATGTCACAATTCATTGAAGACAATGCCATAATTTCAGACTTCCAAACGGGATTCCGTCCGGGAAGAGGCACCGAATCTTCCCTCCTTGCCCTCTGGGATGACCTGAAGAACACAGTTGACCGCAACGGGGTCGCTGCACTACTCCTCTTGGATCTCTTGGCTGCCTTTGACACGGTTGACCATGACACTCTGGTACAAAGACTCTACGAAGCCGGCATAGAGGGGACTGCTTTAGACTGGATCAGGTCCTACCTTTGAAACAGAACTAATGTCATCCATACCCCACCTTTCTCGTCCAAACCATACTCCACACAAGCTGGGGTCTCTCAAGGCTCTATCATCTTGCCCATGCTTTTCAACATCTACATGAAGTCATTACCAGTACTGATCAATCAATTTCACCTCACATGCTATAACTATGCAGATGACACACAAATACTCCTTCAACTGGAATGCCCCAAAGACATTGGAAACTCGCCAATTTTAAGTTGTCTCAGAGCCGTGGATCAATGGATGATGTGGAGCCATCTCAAATTGAATGCTTCCAAAACGGAAATACTCACGTGTGGCGATTGGATACATTATGACCTGCTTGCCGCCTGGCCTGATGAACTGGGATCACCACCTAAAGTATCAAAGGAAGTAAGAAACCTCGGAATGACCATGGACTCCAAGCTGTCGATGAATGCCCAAGTGGACAAACTAGCAAGATCAAGCTTTATTACTATAAAAACTCTGAGAAGAATCTTCCCCCATTTGGGATTTCCACACAAGGTTCAAGCTACCATCTCCCTTGTTCTGTCCAAACTCGATTACGCCAATAGCCTCTACCACGGATCACCTTTAACGACTATGAAAAGACTATAACGGATTCAGAACTCGGCTGCCAGACTACTCTTGCATATCAAACCGCGAGACCACATCTCCCCTGCCTTGAAAGCCCAGCATTGGTTACCGGTTGCTAGAAGATCCACGTTCAAGCTGCTTTGTATCACCCACAATGCGATACATGGAATGGGACCACTCTTCATCAGGAATAAAATCACCAAACACATTCATCATAGGAACCTCCGCGCTAGAGTGGAACCTCACCTCAAAATCCCAAGATACAAGAAAAACAAGCATTGGAAATGCAATAGGTCTCGCATTTGCTTAAATTAGAGCTATTGGCGTTGTAAATGGCATTGTAAATGACAATGTCTTTTAACCATGTGTTATGGAGTGTATGTGGTGTGTAGTGAAGTTCCCGGTTTCAGATTTACTTATAGAGCTGTGCAGTGTATGAAATAATAGTTCTTTTTGCAGAGTTCTTTATTGGTTCTTCCAACAAAAGTGTGTTACTGTCTCACTGGCCCAGACCGGCTGAGCAGGAGAAAGAAGATGCTCTGAGTGATAGTAGTGAGACTTTCGGCAGGAGAGGTTGTGAGTCAGCGGGCGGAGAGTCGGGCAGTAGGAAAAAGAAGTCTGTCAGATAGAAGAGACACGGTCAGTAGAGGAAAGTGAGGCTGAGAGTCAGCGGGAGGGAGAAGAGGCTGTTAGTGAAAGTGTGGTGCTGTCAGTGAAAGGGTGGTGCTGTTAGTGGAAGGGCGGTCCTGTCAGCGGGAGAGAGAAGAGGCTGTCAGTGAAAGTGTGAGGCTGTGAGTGAAAGTGTGGTGCTGTTAGCGGGAGGGAGAAGAGGCTGTCAGTGAAAGTGTGGTGTTGTTAGTGAAAGGGTGGTGCTGTCAGTGAAAGGGTGGTGCTGTCAGTGAAAGGGTGGTGCTGTCAGTGGAAGGGCGGTCCTGTTAGCGGGAGAGAGAAGAGGCTGTCAGTGAAAGTGTGGTGCTGGTAGTGAAAGTGTGGTGCTGTCAGTGGAAGGGCGGTCCTGTTAGCTGGAGGGAGAAGAGGCTGTCAGCAGGAGGGAGAAGAGGCTGTCAGCGGGAGGGAGAAGAGGCTGTCAGTGAAAGGGTGGTGCTGTTAGTGGTAGGGCAGCCCTGTTAGCAGGATGGAGGCAAGGGTGTCAGCGGGAGGGAGAAGACGCTGTCAGTGGAATGGTGGTGCTGTCAGTGGAAGGGTGGTCCTGTCAGTGGAAGGGTGGTGCTGTCAGTGGAAGGGTAGTGCTGTCAGTGGAATGGTGGTGCTGTCAGTGGAAGGGTGGTGCTGTCAGTGGAAGCGCGGTCTTGTCAGTGGGATGGAGGCGAGGGTATCAGCAGGAGAGAGAAGAGGTTCTCAGTGAAAGGGTGGTGCTGTCAGTGGAAGGGCGGTCCTGTTAGCATGACGGAGGAGAGGCTGTCAGTGAAGGGGTGGTGGTGTCAGTAGAAGGGCGGTGCTGTGAGCAGGAGGGAGGAAAGGCTGTGAGTGGGAGGGAGGCGAGGCTGTGGGTGGGAGGGAGACGAGGCTGTAAGTTAGCGGGAGGAGATGCTCTCAGTAGGAGGGATGAGAAGTTTTCAGTGAAAGGGGGAAGCCTCCCAGCAGGAGGCAGGAGATGCTGTCAGCAGGAAGGAGGAGAGGCTGTCAGTGATAAGGGCGAGCCTCTCAGCGGGAGGGAAGAGAGGCGGTGAAACAAACGAAAGGGTGGCAGGTAAAGGGGGTTTGGTGTCTGCACAAGCGGGGAAGCAGGTGTGAGAGGCACAGTCACTGGAGACACAAGAGGGGATATGTTAAATGCTGCAGAATATTCTGAAAGAATCGTGTCTCACCAGCTGGTCTCCAGTTTGCTGTCCACCAACCTCTCCATCGCACCCAGTCGCAAGAAGCCAGCCGGTTCACCTGCAGTCTCCTGGGCAGAGAGTGAACCCCACTCCTGTGCCCCGCTGAGCCCGTGACGCAGCCGGACTTGAACCCTGGCGGTTAGTGGCTCTGGCTCACTGTATCCCTGAACAGCTGACCCGGTATAACTCCTGTAGAGAGTCCCGGCTGTGGTTCCCGCAGCCCCTTTCTGTGGTTCCATTGTAGCCCACGTCCTCGCTCAGCCTCTTCCAATGGTACTGTGTGCAAAGAGGACCCTGCAAGGCCACGGAGAACATAGCCAGGAAGAGCACCGGCTCCACCGACACCCGGGGACACTGGAGTTCGGCGACCTCTGGGGAGTCCAGGAAGGTAGGAGAGTCCGGACCCAGATTCAGGGTGGGGGAGTGTGCCATGCCAGAAATAGAGCGCAGGGATAAGTAAAAGAGAGACCGGTAGACACTGGCTTACGACAAGGGCTGAAGGGACAGAACTGCGGAGGGATCTCTCTATTGAGGGACAGACAAGTGGGACTGCTGTAGGGGGGTGAGTATGGCACTGCGGCAGTATGCAGGATCGCCCACCGCTACAGAGAGCTGGGGCGGGGCAGGCGGCTGTAAATGACAGACACAACCCTACTGCAGCGAGGGGTAGACACTGGACTTAAGGGGCCAATTCTTGATGAATACGGGAAACAGTGGTGCTGCAAGGGATTGTCATTGTACTGCAGAAGTGGAAGTTAGAGAGAGGGGAAAAAGAGCAGCGCCGGCATCTCCAGCGGGTGAAAGGAAAGCCAGTATCGGCTGAAGTGGGTGACTGCATCGGGTCATGTGATACCGATGGAAGCAAGAGAGCTAGACTGCGCACTCGCACCAGTGGCGCCATCTTGTAAGACGTGAGCGAGATGCAGCGCTATATAAAACACAATAATACTTTATTGACTCTGCGAGTTTAGACACAAATGGAACAAGCATTTGCAATGCAATAGGTCGGATTGCATTGCAAATGCTTACGTTTAAAACTGAGCACGGCGCCGCTTGAAGGACAACGCGCTCGTTTTTTTTTTTAACTTTAACACTGAGCGCGGTGTCCTTGAAGCGGGCGCTGCGCTCAGTGTTAAAGTTAAGAAATATATAAATAATCCGAGCGCGGTGTCCGTGAAGCGGCGCCGCGCTTAGTTTTAAAGTAAAAACAAGGCAGAAGAGACGCCGCGCGCAAGCAAAAGAGATGCTGTGCGCGAGCACAATATCCAGTCCGGGTGGGCGACTCGGAAAGGAGACAGGGAGGGAACAAAAAATCCTCACTCCAAATCAAAAGCGAGCGTTTAACATAAAGTGTGACGCCGCCAGTGAAAAGCATAGGCGGAGCTTCGACCCCACTTCCAACTTCAACTCGACGACAATAGATCTCGCAGAGCGAGCAGCGCATGCGCTGTGACGCTAGGCGAGACCTAAAAACTTGTGGGTGAGGGGGGGGGGGGCTCGCCCCCAGGATGAAAGGCCGGTTTTGAAGTGCACAGAAGCATGGCTAATGAGGAGAGTCCTGATTCTTCTGCAGGCAGACCAGCATCCCACAAGTCAATAAAATACCTATACCACTTCTGTGATTTTAATTTTCAAAGTTCTCAGCTAGAGGCTTTAAGCTGATTTGTCTAATCTCTTGCTTAAGTTTTCAGGAGTCTTTGTTCTACTTTGGTGCTCAGGGATTTCGGTATTGTTTGCTATCCATCAACCTCTTCTGCTCAATTCTTCAACAAGGTCAGGTTTCTTTTTAATTAAATCCTGTGTGTCAGAAGTAGCCTCCATGGAAATGTTGAGACGTCCAACTCATTCCACAACATCTAGAAGAGGAACTATAAGGATGGAGAATCCATATGTTTAGTTAATGTTGAGAAGAATAACATACGTCTTTGAAGCATACTGAGGAAGTGCAACCACATTTGAAATGAGCAGTGAAGGCACAGACAGGCATTAATTCATAATCAGAGGTCTCTTATGCAAATAGGGAATGAGCATATTCTTACTTAATGTTTGTAGGACTTGAAAGGATAAGAGCAACTGTTTAATAACCTGTAATATTTCAATCTAGAAAAAAATATTTAAAAAAATACAATATTTCATTGCCTGATGACATATTTAATGCTACCAATTTTCTTTGTTTCTTTCATTTTTTAAAATGAAAAACTACAATTATTTTGTACACATTTTACAACTAAATTGCTGCAAGCTCACAGGTTAACATAATTTTCAAATTCTCAAAGATAAAATGTAAACCAAAACTGAACGAATGGGATGTTAGTCCTTCAGAAAGTGGCATGCTAGCTATTTAAGTATAAGAATGTGACGCACAATGGTTGTAAAGAGCAAAACTAATCCACCTGACAGATCCTTGTTTTGAGAGGGTTTGTGGCATCATGCTATGGCCAACTTCCAAAGTATGCACAGCCCAACATGCATGGGTAGTGAAAACATTCTGGGGCACTAAGGCTTATTTAGCTCCAAGGAGAGGTAATCAAGCTGTAACTAACAAAACTCACATCATCGCCTGTCGACACTCTGGGAGAGCTGTTCTTGAAGACTTCTTAAAAGTTGTCATTGGGGAATCAAGGAGAGGTATGGGTGTCTGTTGCTACTGAAATAGAACACTGACATGATAAGAGTCTGACTGGGTAAGGAACTAATATCTCAGCCTCCTCCTTCATTTGTGCATAGATAGATCTGGTGAACCCTCTTTGGCACCAGTAAAAACATATGTATTTGCTGCAGCTTAGGATGCTTATGAGCAGAAGCGTTTCACAAGTGAGAACAAAATCTACCTCAAGCTTAAAAACATTGAGATTTAAATATGCAAAATGATTCTTCTTCAGCCATACTTCTCATTGCAGAAAGCAGACTGTTCCACTAAGTGCTTGAAGGCTAAGAGTGAAAGACGTTGTGAGAAGTTGGCCTGGCATATGCTGTCCACTAATTATAGTGGGCACCTTGCACCAGTCCAAACAACCCCTGATTGGAGATAGGTTAAAGACAACCTGTATTGAAAGCTATCCTAGTGGTAGCTATGGGGAGCAGCCTTCAGGCTAAGTCTTGAAGGAATGTAAAGCAGCTTGTTTTACCAGTCTATAATCTCTTGAGTGACCAAATGAAAGAGGACCACACCAGGTATATATTCAAAATATATGTATTTATTACTAAACACACCCCTCTAGTCTCTTTATGAGGCTAGAGTTCGAAGTACATACGTTACGAGTTAGTTATCTACAGTAATAGCACAAATACACGTTTGAGCCCCAGGGGCGTACTAAACCATATACCAATAAAGTGGTATAAGAACCACGACTGAGCTAGACACAAGGCCTAGAGCCTGTAGAAGTGCTTGGACCAAAAGGAACCACCCAAGGCAGTGACACAGGGGACCCACGGGGACGCGTGCAGTGTATGAACACAACCGCGAACCACCGTTAACTTCTATGGGGAAAGTCGCGATTAGAATTTAAAAGAAAAGGGACACTTAGAGGAGGACTTGGAGCAAACCCTTTGAGAACTAGGCTGTTCTAGTGTCAATACCCACGGGAGCACCGGAGTACTCGAGTTACCTCACCCAGGGAAGCCGGGTGCATAGGTGTCTTTCGGGGTCGGGTTTCGCTGTCGCTTTCAATGGCGATCTGCTGCAAAGTGCTGCTGGCGACCAAGTCGAAAGTGTTCGGGTGGATCCAAAGGTGGATCGAAGATCTGAAGAACCTGAAAGCAGAGGGGACAGAGTCTGGGTCACTAGCCAGTGACCAGGAAGGCGATGAGCAGATGCCCACCGATGTCGAGTGCTTCAGGTAGGTTGACGGTCATCTTGACTCTTCAGCCACGAGGTCCAGGAGGTGTCGACGACAACCAGGAGCTGGATTCGAGCTGTCCCATGACGTCTGTCGATTGCAGGGGTGTCGGCGACCGGATTGGACCCAACAAGCCTTGGCAGCGGCAAGTCTCGTGGAAATAGAAGAAGGACAATGTTGCAGACCAGCAAGGTCTGGGGGACTCACCCAGCAAGGATAAGTCAGGGCACATCTGGAGCAACCAGGGAGCCCAAGCAGAAAAAGATTGGCCTTCGGGAGGGCCTACTAGCCAATGGACTAGCGACCGCGAAGGAGCCTTGAGACGATGCACGTGGAGCTGGCTCACAGGACACTCGTGGAGTGGAGGCCAGTGATCTTCGGTGCAGTTGGTGCTGGAGGCTGGGGCTACTGGGAGCCCAAAGCACGACTTCGTGGGAGACCCAGAAGAGGATGCACTTGCAAATGCGTTCGGTGTCCAGGGGTCACGGTTCCACGTTACCCACGACAGCTACGGGCCTCAGCTTTGCTGGGGACTCAGGGCAGCCTCGGCAAAGTCTGGAAATCCACCTCTGGTGATGCAAAGACTTCGGCGTCCGACGGGAGCTTCAGCGATGCAGACTGGACAATTGCTTCTTTGGTGCCTGCCAAGCAGGGGAGTCACTCCTTGACCCCAAGGAGATTCTTCAGTCCTCTAATCTTAAAGTAGAGCGTCGAAGGTCCAGGATTCTGTGTCAGAGTTTCGTCCAGGTAAATCTAAAGTCCTAAGGACTGGGTTCCCCTACTTATACTAAGGTAGGGGTTGGACATACTCTGTGGCCCCACCTATGGGATGGCCAGGGCAGAGGGGTGGTTACACCCCTTTCCCTTTGTCCAGTTTTGCGCCAGAGCAGGGGCTGGAAGCCCCTGAGCCGGTTTGAACTGGGGTATGCACAGGGACACCAAGTGTGCCCCCAGTGCAGGATTTCAAAGCACCCGAGAGTGCTCCCGCCCAGCCCCAATACACACTATCCTGTCTGGAGAGGTGGTCACACCTCCCTGGGACAGGAAACCTATTGTCCAGGCCTCCCCTGCTGGAGTTTCGGTCAGCAGCAGGAGGCCAGATTCGTGTCTGTGGCAGCGGCATCCATTTTGTGATGCCAGGGCTCTGGAAACTCAGTACCGGGTATACCGGTGTGTACATGTCTCTCCCTCTAGAAGGGTGGAATGCTACCCCCGCCGCCAGAACTGGCGGGGGGTAGTATTCCAAGATGTTTGACACCAAACACGACATGTTTCCGTGCAGCCATCCCAAAGTTAGCATTTAACACGAGGTTATAATGCGCTTAAGAGTATATGGTCAGGCTGCACTACAAACAGCATCAGAGAAGGGTCTCCGAACACTGCAGAGGGGCCCTGCTCATGCAGGGGCACCCTCTCACATAGGAACCACGCACTCTGCCTTCAGGATTGATAAGGCCTGCCATAGGAGTGACTTATAGGTTTATATGTGTGTATGTATATAGTGATATAGGTAGCCTATATCACAGTAAGGGGTGCATGCACCACCTTACCCAGGCTGCAGTAGCAGACCTGTTGTGTCAGTTTGGATGGCCTTCCAGGGGTGGCACAATACATGCTGCAGCCCCTGGTAGGCCTCTGAGGTACCTATGCCCTGGGTACATAGTATACCATATACTAGGGACTTATAAGGGCACTCCAGATTCCAATCAGAGATGTGCCTAAGGCCCATGGAAACCATTTTAGAGAGGAAGCAGCTAGGCTGGGGTTCTGATTAGCAGGGCCCCAGCCAGACTAAGGTCGAAAAACAGTGAAGCATCAGCAAAAAGTGGGGGTACCCATGTGAAGCAGATCCTACTCTCCTACACAACCCCCCAAACGTAGGGACATTAAACTAACCTTGCCCAGTTAAGTCTTCATGTTGTAAGTGGAAGTACCTAGAGAGTCCATCTGCATTGGCATGGTTACTCCCAGGTCTATGTTCCACTGTGAAGTCCATCCCCTGTAGGGAAATGGACCACCTAAGCAGTTTGGGGTTTTCTCCCTTCATTTGTTTTAGCCATAAGAGGGGCTTATGGTCTGTTTGAACAAGGAAGTGAGTACCAAACAAGTATGGCCTCAACTTCTTCAGAGCCCAGACCACAGCAAAGGCCTCCCTCTCAATGGCTGACAAACGTTTCTCTCTAGGGGTCAGCCTTCGGCTAATGAAAGCTACTGGCTGATCCTGACCTTCATCATTCAATTGTGACAGTACAGCCCCTACCCCCAATTCAGATGCATCAGTCTGAACAATGAACTTCTTGGAGTAATCAGGACTCTGTAGAATGGGAGCAGTGCACATGGCCTGCTTCAGGTCATCAAATGCCTTTTGACAGCTAACTGTCCACTGAACCTTTTTGGGCATTTTCTTGGAAGTTAAGGTATTCAGGGGTGTCACTATTGATCCATACCCCTTGACAAATCTCCTATAGTACCCAGTCAGGCCTAAGAAGGCTCTCACCTGAGTCTGGGTAGTTGGAGCAGTCCAGTCCATGATGGTCTGGATCTTGCTCTGCAGTGGTTGAACCTGGCCTCCACCCACAAGGTGGCCCAGGTACACAACCTGACTCTGCCCTATCTGGCACTTGGTGGCCTTGATAGTCAGGCCTGCTTTCTGCAGGGCCTGTAAAACATTTCTGAGGTGGACCAGGTGATCCTCCCAGGTGGAGCTAAAGACAGCAATATCATCTAGATATGCTGCACTATAGGCTTCCAGACCTGTAAGGACTGTATTCACCAACCTCTGAAAAGTGGCAGGTGCATTCTTCAGACCAAAGGGCATCACCACAAATTGATAATACCCACTAGGGGTTGAGAATGCTGTCTTTGGCTTTGCATCTTCAGCTAGTCTGATCTGCCAGTAGCCAGCTGTCAGGTCAAATGTGCTTAGATACTTGGCTGAGGCCAAAGTGTCTATTAGCTCATCTGCCCTAGGTATTGGATGGGCATCAGTCCTAGTGACTGCATTGAGACCCCTGTAGTCCACACAAAACCTCATCTCTCTTTTCCCACCATTGGTGTGAGGTTTTGGCACAAGGACCACTGGACTAGCCCAAGGGCTATCTGAGGGTTCAATAACTCCCAAATCCAACATCTTCTGGACTTCTGTCCTGATACAGTTCCTGACATGGTCAGGTTGCCTATAAATCTTATTTTTAATAGGCAGACTGTCCCCAGTGTCCACTTCATGAGTGCACCAGGTAGTCTGACTGGGTGTCAGTGAGAATATGTGTCTGAACTGATTGAGCACCTGTCTGCAATCAGTCTGCTGCTGGGTAGTGAGGCTGCCTGCCAAGGCTACACCATCCACTGACCCATCACCAGGGTTCTGTGAGAGCAGGTCAGGAGTGGGTCACTCTCTTCCTCCTGTCCCTCATCAGTAGCCATGAGCAAGCCCATGTCTGCCCTGTCCACATATGGTTTTAACCTGTTGACATGGAGAACCCTGTGGGGACTCCTGGGTGTTCCTAGGTCTACTAAGTAGGTAACCTCACCCTTCTGCTCAACAATGGTGTGGGGTCCACTCCATTTGTCTTGGAGAGTTGCTGGGGCCACTGGCTCCAACACCCACACCTTCTGTCCTGGCTGGTAAACAGTCAGTACAGCCTTTGGTCATGCCAGGCCTTTTGAAGTTCCTGGCTAGCCTCAAGGTTTTTAGTTGCCTTTTTCATATACTCAGCCATCCGGGAGCGGAGACCAAGTACGTAGTCCACTATGTCTTGCTTTGGGGGCTTGAGAGGCAACTCCCATCCTTCCTTCACCAAGCACAGTGGACCCCTGACAGGGTGACCAAACAAAAGTTCAAAAGGGCTGTAGCCAACCCCCTTTTGAGGCACCTCCGTGTACGCAAATAAAAGGCAGGGCAAGAGTATGTCCCATCTTCGCCTAAGCTTTTCTGGGAGCCCTTTAATCATGCCCTTCAAGGTTTTGTTGAATCTCTCAACTAAACCATTGCATTGTGGGTGATAGGGTGTGGTGAACTTGTAAGTCACTCCACACTCCTTCCACATTGCTTTTAAGTATCCAGACATAAAGTTAGCACCCCTGTCTGATACAACCTCCTTAGGGAAGCCCACTCTTGAGAAAATTCCCAGGAGGGCCCTTGCCACCACAGGTGCTGTAGTGGTCCTAAGGGGAATAGCCTCTGGGTACCTGGTGGCATGATCCACTACCACCAGGATAAACCTGTGCCCAGATGCTGTTTGGGGATCCATGGGACCAACAATGTCAATCCCCACCCTTTCAAAGGGAACCCCCACCACAGGTAGTGGTATCAGGGGGGCCTTTGTAGTGCCACCTGCCTTGCCACTGGCCTGGCAGGTTACACAGGAGCGACAAAACTCCTTGGTGTCTTCAGACATGTGGGGCCAGTGAAAGTGAGGGACAATTCTGTCCCAAGTCTTGTTCTGGCCCAGGTGACCTGCTAAGGGAATATCATGGGCTAGGGTCAATAGGAAGCCCCTGAACTTCAGAGGTATAACCAACCTCCTGGTAGCACCAGGCTTGGGGTCTCTACACTCTGAGTACAAGAGTCCATCATCCCAATACACAGTATGGGGACCACTAGCTTTCCCAGCAGCCTCAGCAGCAGCTTGCTGTCTGAGGGGTTCAAGAGAGGGGCAGCTCTGCTGCTCCTGGCTCAGATCTGCCCTGGAAGGTCCCCCTGTCCCCAAGAACTCAACCTGGTCAGGTTCAAGCTCCTCTGGGACAGTTCCTTCCTCAGGACTGAGATCATCCCCTCAAGGGACTGATCTTCCTTCTGAGCCAAGGGGGAAGGCACTGCCTTTACCCTACTGCTCCTCTTCTTGGAAGGCACTTGGTCCATTATTCCAGAATCCAAGGCCTGTTCAGTGCTAGACATTTTGGCTTGTGACCTGGTCACAGCAAACACATCTGCAGGGATCCCCAGCATTTTTGCATGGGTCCTGAGCTCCACTTCTGCCCAAGCTGAAGTTTCTAAGTCATTGCCAAGCAAGCATTCAACGGGTAGGTCTGCACTTACCACAACCTTCTTAAGGCCAGTTACCCCTCCCCAGCAGAAGTTAACAACTGCCAGAGTATGGTCTGTTCTGACGTTGCTAGCATTGGTCACTTGGTACATTTCACCAAGTATTATCTGCCCAGGATTCACAAGGTCTTGGGTCACCATGGTGACACTTGCCCCTGTGTCCCTAAATGCCAAAGCCTCTCTTCCATTGATTAAAGGCTGTTGTCTGTACTTGCCCAGATTACTGGGACTCACAGAGGAGGTCATATCCATGCCTCCATCACAGACTAGGACAGCCTGAGTGAGTTCTCTGACTAGGTCAGAGCTCATCTCTTTACCCAGGGTCAACCCTACTAAACCCTTGGCTTGTGTAGTCCCACCACCAACTGTAACTGCACTAGGGGGAGCAGGTGCCTTAGGGGCATTGGTGGGGGCTGGAGTCGAGTCTTTGGACTTGGTGCAATCACTGGTCCAGTGGGTCTTTTGCTTACAGACCTTGCACCATGGTTTTCTTTGGCCTTTCCCTTTGGTAGACTGTGAATCCCCACCTGAAGAAGATTTTTGGGGGCCTTGTGAAGACTTTTGATCTTTACCCTTCTCCCCACCCTTATCAGAGGTTTTCGAATCTTGCTTCTTAGGGTCACCACCTTGGTTCTGTACCTTCTGCTTCACCCTGGTTCTGACCCATTTGTCTGCCTTCTTTCCCAATTCTTGGGGAGAGGTCAGATCAGAGTCTACCAGGTGCTGATGCAACAGCTGATTTTGACAGTTATTAAGAATCTGCTCCCTCATTATCAGATTGTACAATCCTGTGAAGTCACATACCTTACTGCCCAATAACCAACCTTCCAGAGCCTTGGCAGAACAATCAACACAGTCCACACAGTCTTGAGTCTGTGCTTTTTGGGTATCCCTGAACTTTAACCTGTATTGTTCAGTGGTTAGGCCAAACCCATCAATTAGAGCACTCTTCAAGACTTTGTAATTATCAGCATCCTCCTCTCTAACAGTGAGGAGCTTGTCTCTACCTTTGTCTGCAAAGGAGAGCCACAAGATTGCTGCCCACTGCTCCTGAGGGACCCTCTGTACTTTACAGGCCCTCTCTAGAGCAGTTATCCATTTGTGGATATCATCCCCACTCTGGTAGGGAGGGACAATCTTGCTCAGGTTTCTATGGTCATAAGACCTTTCCCTATCTTTGGGGAAACTGCTGCCACCATGGGACTCTAGTCCCAACTTTTGTCTCTCTCTATAGAGATCTAGGGACTCCCTGTCTATAGCCAATTGCTGTTTCCTGAGTTCAAGCTGAGCTTGCTCATATTGAATCAGTCTCTTTCTCCTCTCATGAGAGGATTCCCTCCTATGAGAGGAGACAGAGGTCCCTATTGAGGTGTCAGAGTGGTTAGACTCCTGAGAAGGAGACCTAGACCTTCTGGGCACACTCAGAACTCTTCCTGGGGGACAAAGGGGAGGTCAGTCTGATCCTCTCCCTCCTCCTCCTCCACAGGAGGAATTGGATTTTCCAGGGCAAGGTCATTTTCACCTTCCTGGACAGTTTCAGAGGGGGGGGCCTGGGTTTCTTCACCCCTGGCCCCTTCCTCATCTTCTGCCCCACCCTCTTTGCCTACCCCTTCAGACCCTAGGGGCCTGCTGAGATCATCAGCTAGTAACATCTCCCTGAGGTGTTGGGTGCTGGCACTTTTGCCTGTCTTCAACTTCCTAGTAGTGCATAATGCTCTCAATTCCAAGAATGGGAGTTTATCATACTTGGAGGGAAGAAGCCCACTGGCTTCTGGCAAGGACTCACTGGGTCCTGGCTTTGAAGACATCACTAGTGAGGTGTGGTGTATGCACTACCTACTCTAATGTGGCCTACTAAACTCTCTTGAGTTGTAGAAAGGGTGTGCTGTCCCTTAACACACAACTCTAAGTTCAGTAGAACTTACTGTATTACTAAGCTTGATTTATATGTACCTTAGGTACCCTTAGTGGTTTTCAGTTGATCAATTCAATTGAGATTATCTGGTAAAACAATAGCAAGCTGGAATCCCACACGCTGCACACCAATGTGAGAAGTTGGCCTGGCATATGCTGTCCACTAATTATAGTGGGCACCTTGCACCAGTCCAAACAACCCCTGATTGGAGATAGGTTAAAGACAACCTTTATTGAAAGCTATCCTAGTGGTAGCTATGGAGAGCAGCCTTCAGGCTAAGTCTTGAAGGAATGTAAAGCAGCTTGTTTTACCAGTCTATAATCTCTTGAGTGACCAAATGAAAGAGGACCACACCAGGTATATATTCAAAATATATGTATTTATTACTAAACACACCCCTCTAGTCTCTTTATGAGGCTAGAGTTCGAAGTACATACGTTACGAGTTAGTTATCTACAGTAATAGCACAAATACACGTTTGAGCCCCAGGGGCGTACCAAACCATATACCAATAAAGTGGTATAAGAACCACGACTGAGCTAGACACAAGGCCTAGAGCCTGTAGAAGTGCTTGGACCACAAGGAACCACCCAAGGCAGTGACACAGGGGACCCACGGGGGACGCGTGCAGTGTATGAACACAACCGCGAACCACCGTTAACTTCTATGGGGAAAGTCGCGATTAGAATTTAAAGGAAAAGGGACACTTAGAGGAGGACTTGGAGCAAACCCTTTGAGAACTAGGCTGTTCTAGTGTCAATACCCACGGGAGCACCGGAGTACTCGAGTTACCTCACCCAGGGAAGCCGGGTGCATAGGTGTCTTTCGGGGTCGGGTTTCGTCGTCGCTTTCAATGGCGATCTGCTGCAAAGTGCTGCTGGCGACCAAGTCGAAAGTGTTCGGGTGGATCCAAAGGTGGATCGAAGATCTGAAGAACCTGAAAGCAGAGGGGACAGAGTCTGGGTCACTAGCTAGTGACCAGGAAGGCGATGAGCAGATGCCCACCGATGTTGAGTGCTTCAGGTAGGTTGATGGTTGTCTTGACTCTTCAGCCATGAGGTCCAGGAGGCGTCGACGACAACCAGGAGATGGATTCGAGCTGTCCCACGACGTCTCTCGATTGCAGGGGTGTCGGCGACCAGATTAGACCCAACAAGCCTTGGCAACGGCAAGTCTCGTGGAAATAGAAGAAGGATGGTGTTGCAGACCAGCAAGGTCTGGGGGACTCACCCAGCGAGGATAAGTCAGGGCACACCTGGAGCAATGAGAGAGCCCAAGCAGAAAAAGATTGGCCTTCAGGAGGGCCTACTAGCCAACGGACTAGCGACCGCGAAGGAGCCTCGAGACGATGCACGTGGAGCTGGCTCACAGGACACTCGTGGAGTGGAGGCCAGTGATCTTCGGTGCAGTTGGTGCTGGAGGCTGGGGCTACTCGGAGCCCAAAGCACGACTTTGTGGAAGACCCAGAAGAGGATGCACTTGCAAATGTGTTCGGTGTCCAGGGGTCACGGTTCCACATTACCCACGACAGCTACGGGCCTCAGCTTTGCTGGGGACTCAGGGCAGCCTCGGGGAAGTCTGGAAATCCACCTCTGGTGATGCAAAGACTTCGGCGTCCGACGGCAGCTTCAGCGATGCAGACCAGACAATTGCTTCTTTGGTGCCTGCCAATCAGGGGAGTCACTCCTTGACCCCAAGGGAGATTCTTCAGTCCTCTAATCGTAAAGTAGAGCGTCGAAGGTCCAGGATTCTGTGTCAGAGTTTCGTCCAGGTAAATCTAAAGTCCTAAGGACTGGGTTCCCCTACGTACACTAAGGTAGGGGGTTGGACATACTCTGTGGCCCCACCTATGGGAGGGCCAGGGCAGAGGGGTGGTTACACCCCTTTCCCTTTGTCCAGTTTCGCACAGAGCAGGGGCTGGAAGCCCCTGAGCCGGTTTGAACTGGGGTATGCACAGGGACACCAAGTGTGCCCCCAGTGCAGGATTTCAAAGCACCCGAGAGTGCTCCCGCCCAGCCCCAATACACACTATCCTGTCTGGGGAGGTGGTCACACCTCCCTGGGACAGGAAACCTATTGTCCAGGCCTCCCCTGCTGGAGTTTCGGTCAGCAGCAGGAGGCCAGACTCGTGTTTGTGGCAGCGGCATCCATTTTGTGATGCCAGGGCTCTGGAAACTCAGTACCGGGTATACCGGTGTGTACATGTCTCTCCCTCTAGAAGGGTGTAATGCTACCCCCGCCGCCAGAACTGGCGGGGGGGTAGTATTCCAAGATGTTTGACACCAAACACGACATGTTTCCGTGCAGCCATCCCAAAGTTAGCATTTAACGCGAGTTTATAATGCGCTTAAGAGTATATGGTCAGGCTGCACTACAAACAGCATCAGAGAAGGGTCTCCGAACGCTGCAGAGGGGCCCTGCTCATGCAGGGGCACCCTCTCACATAGGAACCACGCACTCTGCCTTCAGGATTGATAAGGCCTGCCATAGGAGTGACTTATAGGTTTATATGTGTGTATGTATATAGTGATATAGGTAGCCTATATCACAGTAAGGGGTGCATGCACCACCTTACCCAGGCTGCAGTAGCAGACCTGTGGTGTCAGTTTGGATGGCCTTCCAGGGGTGGCACAATACATGCTGCAGCCCCTGGTAGGCCTCTGAGGTACCTATGCCCTGGGTACATAGTATACCATATACTAAGGACTTATAAGGGCACTCCAGATTCCAATCAGAGATGTGCCTAAGGCACATGGAAACCATTTTAGAGAGGAAACAGCTAGGCTGGGGTTCTGATTAGCAGGGCCCCAGCCGACTAAGGTCGAAAAACAGTGAAGCATCAGCAAAAAGTGGGGGTACCCATGTGAAGCAGATCCTACTCTCCTACAGACGTGTTTTCCAATAAAGCATTTCTGTGGGAGGCTCAAAATGCTTAAGCTAACCATTAAGAATGAATAAGTGTTACCTTCTTCCATCCTTCCCACTAAGCTTGTTCGACTTGAAAACCACTGGACTTGTAAAACGGCAGCATATGATAATAAAAACAACCACAAGAAACAGTTTTCTTGTAGGTAAAAGGTGACTGGAGCTGCAAAACACTAAGGGGCATATTAGCAAGAACGGCGTTAAAATTATCGCCGCTTTAGCGGCAGGAAACTGCCGCTAAAGCGGTGATAATGGGCTTGATAATATGCCCTTGAGAATACCAATAGAAGCCCATGTTCTGCTGTGATCCTGGGCTTCTATTGGAATTCTCAAGGGCATATTATCAAGCCCATTATCGCCGCTTTTTGCGGCAGTTTCCTGCCGCTAAAGCTGCGATAATTTTTACGCAGTTCTTGCTAATGTGCCCCCATATGCAAAGGAATAAAAAGCGCTAACAGAGGTGAACTTTGTAATCTCGGTCTAAAAGGCTACTGGAGATTATACGTGGGTTGGTAAATAACAAAATTCTCATATTTTCTAAGTATTAACATTTCTTCACCAGCAACATACTTTGCTTAATACTACAGTCTGGCAAAAATCTGTCTTTCATCTAGCTGGTTCAGCAGTGAAAGGGTATGTGCAGCTTCATCAGCCCCTAATCTCTAGTATGAGTAATCCTCCAGCTCCTCAAAAATATTTTAACCAAACCCGCTTACCTAACAAGACCTCACCGCCCCCTTCCCCCAACTTCCCCAATTCCAAAATATACATCTAACCACAGGGATTTCAACAGTAAATTCAACTTGGACGAATACTGCAATGCCAGAAGACACTAAACATCTCTGGCATGATGGCAACTATAAAAACAGCTTTATGCGTAATTTTTATTCGGCAAAAAGCAGTCAGTATAATATCATTGAAGAAATGACAGTGTTAGCTGAGGTGCCTGCTAAATGTTTTCACAACAATTTTGGCACCCTTTTAAACTTGTCCATGTACTCAATGACAAAACTATGTTGTCACCTTTCTGCATCCATGGGTTTATTTGTAGATACCCTTAGCAAACGTTTTCTAAAATCGTTAGATTTTCGGGTAGGTTGGTGCACCTGCTCCAGAGAGCTGTGTAATCCAATGATTTTACGGGGCTGAGTTGTCCGCGGGGCCGAGTCAGCCTTTACTCCTTTTGAAGGAAATATTTTATTTCAAAGATAGGTCCTGATATTTACTCAGCATTTCTATATAGCAGTCCAAAAACCGGGTCGATTGAGGAAGTAGGTTTGTTATGTTAGAGAAGCAGATTGCTGAAGCCTAAACAGCCATTTGAGAAAACCACGGTACGCTAGACGACAGCAAAGAAAAACAAAGCCTATGTTAATGCATCGTATTTGAAAGAATACTTTATATACTGTACAGCAGTTTTCCAGGTTCTGCTATTTGGTGGAAATATTGAAAGATAGATGGTTACATGTGTTTATGTGGTATTCCAAGTCCTCATTAGAGGTTCTACATGTCGTTTTAACCCATTTGGCACTTTTTAGAGTTACATGTTCTGAACTGAAAATGGTGCTGACGCATTGCTACAAGTTTGAAAAACAGGATAATGACAAACGTGGATGGCCGCAGACCTTTGACACAAACTATGGGAAGTACGAGTTAATGTCTATAGAAACAGCGATTAAGGGAAGATGAGATGTCATTGGAAAGCATTACTGCAGATTTATTACAGCTGAAAGATACCTGGCTGAACGAACGCTCAGATGCATTATATAACAAGCGCGGTCCCGAAAGTGAAAGAGGACCGCGCTGCCGGAGCATGGGGATCTCTTGTCTTTATGGGGCCATGTGTTTAAACACATGGCCCCATAAAGATAAGAAAGTGCTTCACGACAGCCGTGAAGCAGGCGACCCAGTCCGGATCGCAAGCCAAAGGGCGGCAACCAAAAACCCTCATTTCCAATGGCAGGCCACCGTTTAGCATAAACAGTGACGCCGGCCAATGGAAATGAGGGGCGGGGCTTCATGCCCTCTACTGAAACTCCTCATCTACAATAAATCTCGCCGAGCGAGCTGCGCATGTGCGCAGCAACGCTAGGCGAGACCTAAAAACCATGGGTGGCACATCCTTCTCTGTTCAAGCAGCCAAAATATGTAACTCTTTACCCCCCAGCATAAGATCCACCGACAACCACCTTATCTTCAGAAAACTACTCAAGTATTGGCTCTTCCCCACATAAGCACCATACACAAACAGAAAGATATAGCATATCCCTCTGTATATAAGCATTTATTTGTACTATAGATATGTACCTACATGTGTGTATTGCTTTGTATAAACATGTCGATTAATTATGTTTAAACAAAAATGAATAAATAAATACATTTTTAAGTACAACACTTGAAAACCAGAGTTTATCGAATGCATCTAAAATCTACTTATACTTACTTCCTTTATGCATCTATATACCTTCCATGTACTTGGATCTATGTATTTATCACTTTCCTCCCCCCCAAAAAAAGTATATTCAATGCACTACCCTATTTATCACCCTATACCTCTATTAATATCTTTAATCTACATATACTTACTTCCTTTATGCATCTATAAACTTTCCATGTACTTATGGATCTATATATTTATTACTTTCTTCTAATTCATCAGCATATCCAATGCACTACCCTATTTCTCACCCTATACATCTCTCAATATATCTTCTACCTCAACTCTCTGACTCATCTCAAACCTCTTTCTACTACTCTTTCCGATGCACTACCCTATTTCTCACCCTATATCTCTATCCTCTACATCCACTCTCTCATTTATCTTAAACTCCATACCACTACTATGACCCCCATAATAGCCCTTTCTAGACTCTCCCCTACTCTACCCCTCCTTGCACCATCTGGCACCATTTTTACTATAAAGATCCCCCAAAACAAGCCCTTCTAAACTCTTCCCTCTGACTCTTCCCTCCACATCCCTTTTTACTCATCCCAAGCCTCCCACTACTGCTATGATGTAAAAAAAAAAAAAAATCTAAATCTTTCACTCATATTCCTCCACTATCCTTGTCAAATTTCATATCTCACTATAGTAATTCACCACTAATCCTTTAAGGGTTCCGAGTAGCGTGCTACTCGCCGAAAAAAGCGCTTCAACACCTCATTAGGGGTAGCAAGCACTATATAATGTAGGTGACCAGACACTCTAAAGTATATAACACATTGATTTAAGACAACTGTTGCATTGTATGGTGCAACACAGCGTTACGTCGTCATGTTGTATCATGCAAAGTGGTGACTATCTTGAAAAAAATAAAAAATGTTTCCATACTTTCAAGACTCTTGTACAGGGCACAAGTCGGGAGTACACGCGGGTGGACAGCGTCCGCCCACTATTTTCACAGGGTTGACGCTGTCCACCCTGCCAAGAAGTTGGGCCCCACTGAAAAATGTGCTGAATTCGTCCACTTGTAATATTCAAACACAGAGACACATTCAGCAGCGCCTGCACTTTGTTGTCTGCTTTCGATCCACAACAACGTGCAGGAGGGGATTGGTTGTCTTATTTCATACTCCAGCTGGGCCCATAACAAAAGCCCAATCTGAGGGGTCATCAGGCCTACTTTTGTTCGTGTCTCCTGGCTTGGAGAAGTCAGGAGCCTCACACCTAATGTAAATGAAGCTGAAGGGGAAACAAAGCCTCACACCTTGTTAGCACTTCACACATACTTAAGAGAGGTAGGATTTCACTTTGTTCAGTCCCTGTTTTGGAGATACACTTGCACTGTAAGAATGTCAGATGTGTTGGTCTTTCCCAGTATTTACAGTACACAAAATAAATAGCATTATATAGTGCTTACTACCCCTGAGGAGGCGTTGCAATAATTTAATCACTATTTTTTCTTGTCTAGCACTACTCATCCCAATATAGGATGTCAGAGCGCTTTACATCATATGGACATATTACATACACAATAAATCATATACTTTTTTAAATCAGTGTACAGGCTGTGTTACATAAAACAGTGGGGGTTACAAGGTGCAGAAGTCACATCTTTCATAGCTCACTGTGCTATATTAGAAGGATTACAATGTAACTGCAAGTCACATAAGGATCTCTGTGTTGAAAGTAGTAACCCTCTTTCATATTTACATAAAATAAAATCTGTCATCTACATGTTACATGATGTGCTTTACAGGAGATACATTAACCCTCTATGCTACTTTGAGTCAAAACTGAGGCTAGACAAAACAGAGATCTTTCCAGCAAGTGCATTAACCTCCAGAGTTATCTTACCATTATTATTCACTCAGAATTACTGGGAACTCACAGGTCTCTGCAGCAGGTGCCTTAACCCCATAAGATATTTTAAAACACAGTCTTTGCAACCAATTAAGCTGAACAGATTTACTGTCAGTTTTCTCCTTGTTGCATTTTTCTTTGTGGCACAGTCAAAAAAAATACACGAATAAGTTGAGGCCCAGATTATGCATCAGGGTTGAATCACTTTTCTGGCACAAGCCTGAAGTAAAATATATTTTGGGATTTACAGTACCACACAAATCCTGTTCATGTGGGTTTGTAAAAAAACGAACGCAAGGCAGCACATTGCCCTGCCTTGCGTTACCATTGTTAGAATAGAAATCGTGTATGCTCACGCATGCTCCATGTAAGTTAGCATTCGCTGCGCCATTTTCTATTTGGGCGCCATTTTAGGCTGTTTGAAACTGATCTAGTTTAATTCCGAGAAACGCTCCTCTTTGAATTTCGTTTCTTCACTTGGGTTTTGTTTCAGTAATGAGTACACTGTTCACGTCAGCGCATAGCTTTCTCAGCAGATAGAGGCCCTCTCCCCCTTGTCTGGTGATGGGCTCCAGATGGAACGACCTTGGGCCATGAAACTTTGTGTAAGATAGGAGCGCTGAACCGTTTTTTTCTGTATTTCACTGTTTTACTGCGCCTGCTTGAAAATTCCATTGTGGGCGTGTTTTCGCCCAGTTACGAAACGTACATAATATATCTTTATGCTTGTTAATTTCAGTCCCCTCTGCAGCACTCATAGCGACTGGGCAGACTGGGCTTCACTCTGAGTGTATATGAATTAACAGTTATTGGTTTGTATTCTCTACTGTCTGACCGACTCGTCATTTCGTAGAAGGCAGAGACGTGGTCGTTAGTGACCCGAGTGACCCGAATCGGGCCACTTCCTTCAGTTGGCGCCCATCAGGGACTCTTTCGGGTGAGTGGCCCTTCCCCTTCCTTGGACAGGGGGAGGTCGAGGACATCGTCGGGTCGGACTGATGGCTCAGGGATCCCTGCACGAAGAGTTTCTATTGCTCGCAGCTGCCCCTTCTGTCCTGCCGGACGGTGCCTCGCCCAGTGGTCATCCCAACTGGAGTCCTTAACGGCAAAACCCTTGGATCTGACCGTTTGGTCTGAAGAGTACTACTGATATCAGGTGAGTTTGTTTTGGTTTTTTGTGTGGATATGGTACCATTGTGGTTTGAGTTTGGTACGGTCTGAGGACTGTCTTGATAAAAAGTATTTGCAACTACTTTGCCAGGTAAAAACAACAAACTTGTTTTCTTTTTGAAATGCCTGGCCTCAGCAAAGTTTGGAATTTGTGTTGTCCTTGTTGTTCTGCAGATGCTCGATTGGAAGAGGCTCAGCCGGCGACTCCCGAAGGCAGCCCTAATTTTGATATGTATGTGAAACATGGTCTTGGCCCTATTATGTTTGGTACACTATGGCACAAATATACGAGGGACAATGCAGCGTTGCAGTGGCTGTTGACGGGCACTTTTGATGAACAAAAGATTGGGTTTTTACTTGAACAGTTGTTTAAGAGACGAAGTAGGCAGTCGATGTTTGATTCTATTTGAACTTGGCAGAAGGAGGCTAGACAGAGACGGTTAAAGGTGGAAAGAGACACACAGAAAGGGAAAATGCAAACATTGACACAGAAAGCTGTGGCATATGATAGGGAAAAACAGGAGTCAGGAATTGAATGTGAAGATAGGAAATTTCGGTTGCATATTGACAAGTCTTATCTGGCCAAAGAGGAGAATGACGCTTTTTGTAGAGGAGTTGTTAGATACTCGACCCCCGCCTCCTTACGCCCCGCAGAGGATATATCCCACTGTTCCTTTACAGTCACAGCAGCTTGTTTCATCTGCTTCGACTGTTCCTTCAATGGCTGTGGCTACGGCGCCTCCTGCTCCTTCTTTGTCTTCGCCATCTTTGCTGACTGTGCCCTCTAGTACATCTACCGTTCCAACTCCTGTATCGTCTGTTCCTTCTCCTTCGGTACAAACGTTAACAACGATTGTACCTGCTACCTCTGTCACTTCTCCTTCTATGGTTCTTCATCCTCCGATACCTTTGAATGCTGAGACGCCAGTGCATGGGTTCGAGGATAGAGATTGGACGAAATTCAGGGAACGGATGGGTCTGTTGGAGCGCTCTGGAGTAGGGGAAGATGAGAAGGAGGTGTTAGCCAGACAGGCTATGAAGTGGGCTAGTAATCCAGTTTATGGTGCTGAAGACATTTGGCAGGTTGTGTGTGAGTTTGAGCCTTTTCTACAGCAGCAGGTTCTTCAGCATATGTCTGCTACATTGATCAATCTGTGGCGCACACATATAAAGATTGAGGCTCCACAAGTGTTATTTGATATTAAAGATCGTGTTTATATTGTTGATTTAGCCCCAGGACAGGTGCTCGCAAATATTAATACTATAGTTTCCTATAGAGTTCGGTTGTTTGAAAAGAGTCCCACTAAAATTACTCAGTTCCCTATGCTTGAGGTTCATCCAATATATCATCCAGAAGTGCATGAGTTAACGGATCAGCTCGGTAACGTCACCAGACCAGCCGTAGCTGCCCCTTTCCAGGAGCAATGGGTTTATAATCCATGGAAACGGAGCGAGGTTTTGGCCCTCAAGGCTACCCTGCCCGACCCTAGGAAAATCCTAAAGCTTTTTGTAAGGAATTAACAGAGGCTGCTTCTTCTACTGTAATGGCTCTTGCTGATATTGAAATGTTTTTTGGTCTTCTTGTTCCAGTTGATATTTGGAGACAGGTTCACACTCAAGATCATGTTGCGAAAAATGGGCGGTACATGGGATGTGATTGAAGGATGGGATTAGGAAAGGAAGCCAGGTGATAAACCCTGTGCTGAGATTCTGGCTTTGCCTGGCCGTATCATTACGTATATTGGTTTGAAAGAGAGGGGACCCCTACTTAACACAATGGAAACTTGCTAGCTAGTAGGGAAAACAGTATCAGGGGAAAGAACCAAGCTAATCACAAGTATAAATATTTAAAATTAAACAGGACAACATACACATAATCAGTAGACATGATGCTGGAATATTATCCCAAAATATATTTTTTATTTAATATTTCATTTCGTATAAAAGATTTTTTTCATTTTTTGTCAGGATCTCAAAAATATATATATATGATTCAATACATTTTATAAAATCCCAATGCAGTGACACATATTAACATATGAAATATGATTAAACTAAATGAGAACTTAGAGCATAAAAATGCTCTTATCTGATAATACAATCTTTTTTTCCTTTTTTTCTTTTCTTCGAGTGTTTCTAACAAAGTCACAGATCTTATGTGGACTGAAAAGAGGGTCAGCGGTAGATGGAACTACGCGCGTTTCGGCAAGTTGCCTTCGTCAGGACACCGTCTCGACTTTCTCTATTGCTCTTTCCAAATGCGATTGGATGCTCACTCCAATTTCACTATTTTACACAGATGGAAATTTCATTAATTCCCCGAATCTTAATGTATTGATAGCAGCATCTTTATCGTCAATAGACTATTTCAAATGTTACGATTTTACCAAATCGCTTTGACCAAAGATGTTCGGTCCAGTTTCAGATGTGATAATCTGTAAGGATCCCTGTATGGCCAAGGTATCCTGATAATGGATAATATATATTTTATTTTAGGCCATCTCTTGTCAGCAATACGGGGGCTCACGATCAAGCATTACGTATATGCACACACTTATTCCACCTAAGAAGGTAAGTTGGGACAGATTGACGGCTTGTCGACGTAAAAGGATGAGAGTGAGTCTGACTTTTTTACTCATTTTGAAGATGCATTTTTGGATAATTGTGGGCAGGATATGTCCACTGAGGGGGAAGTTTGTTTGTTTGTGGACAGGTTTGTTACTAATCTTCTTCCTGAGATAATGACTTGTTTGCAAGCGTCTGAGAGTACTTGGTCTACGTCTTCCCCCTCTGTTATTTTGAATATGACCCAATATTATGAACATCGAGATCTGGAAGAGAAGGATAAAACAGACAAGAAACACAAGGACTTGAAGACAAAGGTATTGCTGCAGCAAGCGTTCAGGGGAAATAAAGGGGGACGAGGAGGTCCTTCTAGACAACTTCCGCATACTAGGCAGCCTTCGGTGACACCTCTGGGCCCGAATCAGTGTGCTTATTGTAAGGAGGAAGGACATTGGCACAGCCAGTGCCCTGTGCTTTTACAGAAGGTTTTGTCCCCTAGAGGACGGGGTTCTGGTGGTAGAGGCCAGGGGGCTGACAGAAATCAGATTACTGCGGCTTCTGTGGGCCGTTCTGACAGTAATTATTTTGATGACCAGAGAAATGGACAGTACTACCATGATGATTATGACTTGGATGATGTGACAGGTATGTCTTATTTTTAGGACAGCCATGGACAGAGTGAGGGACCAGTTCTGATACCTGTAGATCAGCGTGGTCCTTATGTCACAGCAGATTTACAAGGCTCGGCTAAGGAATTTTTGGTGGATACAGTTGCGATGAAAAGTTCTGTTTCTCGTCATATGGTCCCCGGGCGGCTCTGTCTGGCCACAATAATGTTTCGGTAGGTTTTTCAGGTGTACCAGTTGTAAGCCCCATTTCCTGACCCCTTCCACTGACTGTTGGTTCTTTCACTGTGAAATCTCCGTTTTTGTTGACATCTAACTGTGGGGAAAATCTGATGTGTTTGGATTGGTTGAAGAAACTGCATGCTACTATTTATTACTCCCCTGCAGGTGTTTAGATTACTATGGGTCCGGATGTGAGTACTAGGCAGTGTTTGTCTCAGGATGCGCCTCTTCCAGCTGAGTTTGCTCAGGTACCACCCACATTGTGGGACACAGGTGATACAGGTGTGGGTATGTTGCATATACCACCAGTTTCTATACAAGTTAAAGATAATTCTGTTATGCCCCGCATCCCTCAGTATAAGATACCGCAGGCAGGAGAACAAGCTCTTCTTCAGAATATTCAGGATTTGATACGAAAGGGAGTAGTTGAAGAAACATCTGCTAACATTTGTAATAGCCCTATTCTTCCAGTCCTTAAGAGGACACCCTCGGGTTCCTCTGATGTTATTGATGATGTCTATCATTTTGTGATTGATTTGCAAGAGGTTAATAAAATTGTAGTTCCGCAATTTCCAGTGGTTCCTGATATTACTACGCTCTTAACGATGATTCCATCTACTGCTCAGTTCTTCTCTGTTATTGATTTGAAAAATGCTTTCTTTAGTATTCCCATTCACCCAGACAGTCGGTATTTTTTTGGGTATACACTGGACGGCAGAGGTTTTAGATTCTGTCGCCCTCCTCAAGGCTATATGGAAAGTCCTAGTATCTATAGTCAGGCACTGAAAAGTCAGTTGGATTCACTTTCGCACCCTCCAGGTAATGTATTGGTACAGTATGTCGATGATCTCTTGATTGCTTCTGATACGAAACAAGGTTACAAAGACAGTACAGTGAAATTGTTATTGCATTTGGCACATCATGGTCATAAGGTTTCCCTTTCCAAATTTCAGTATTGTCGACAGGAGGTTACCTATTTAGCTCACCTACTGTCGAAGGAGGGTAGGAGGTTGACCCCTGAGTGTATCAGTACCATTGTTAAAATGCCCGTTCCACAAACGCAGAAATATGTGCGCGCTTTTATAGGTATTACTTCCTACTGTCGACAGTGGATACCAAATTATTTTTTTACTAATCAAACCTTTGCTCGTATTAACAACAAAAGCAGTGCATGAGCCCTTTCCCTGGGCGCCTGAATGTCAGCAGTCTTTTGAGCAATTAAAAACTGCGCTTTGTTCGGCTCCGGTGCTTGGTGCACCTAACTACAATAAACCGTTTGTGCTCTATGTCCACAAGATGGCTGGTTGCGCGCTTTCTGTCCTAACACAAAAGTTTTGGGATAAGCAGAGGCCTTGCGCTTACTTTTCTGCAGTGCTTGACCCTGTTGCTCGGGCCCTTCCAAGTTGTCTGAGAGCGATCGTGGCTGTGGCCACTTCAATCAGACAATTGGCAGGACTCGTACTTGATACAGACCTCACAGTTATGGTACCCCATGCTGTGGATACCCTTTTGAATAAGACGAAGACACAGCACCTCACCAGTGCACGTCTTACTGGCTATGAATTGACATTGTTTGCTAAACACAGTATGATTAAGAGATGTGCCACTCTGAACCCAGCCACGTTACTACTCCTCCCTTCTGAGAATGTTGTAGTCGACAAACATGATTGTATTTTTTGGACAGCGGAAGAAACAAAAGGACAGGTAGACCTGACTGATGTTCCCTTATCTGACCCTCAAGGAGAACTATATGTCGATGGCTCTCATTTTAAATTACCAGATGGCACCACCACTGCAGCTTATGCTATCACTACATTGCGGATGGTGGTAGAGACCTCAATAGTCCCCTACCAGTCGGCTCAAGCTGCTGAGTTTGCTTCCCTTATTCGAGCTTGCGAATTAAGTGAAGGGCTGGTTGTCAATATTTATACTGACAGCCAGTACGCATTTGGTGTTGCCCATAATTTTGGCCGGCTTTGGGCAGAGAGAGGGTTCCTTACTTCTCATGGAACGAAGATCCAGCATGGCCATCTGATATTACGGCTTTTGTCTGCTTTAACGCTCCCAAAGAAATTGGCAATTATTAAGTGTAGTGCCCATAAAAAAGTCACAGATGACATGGCTAGAGTGAATGCTTTTGCAGACCAGGTAGCTAAGAAAATGGCTCAAAGTAAAATGAAACGCATGTTTGTTGCAGGTCCAGCTAGGTGGGTTCCCGAGGTTGTCATGTTTGAGAATACCCTTGAGAGTGTAAAGGAGATGCAGAGTGAAGCCACGATAGAGGAATTGGCGAAATGGCAGGAGAGTACAGCACAGTTGAATGAGGAAGGATGTTGGATTGATAAATCAGGGAAACAGAGGTGGATGTTGCCAGATGTATATGTTCTTCCCGTGGTTAATATGGCACATGGACCAGCTCATATTAGTGCAAAAGGCATTTGTAAATTGTTAGCCCCTGTATGGCAGAATGACAATGTTTCCAGGACAGCTGTGCATTTAGTAAAGTACTGCATGGTTTGCATGATGCATAATCCAGGGAAGGGTACCCCGACAATACCTGGTAACTTTGCACCACCCACGTTTCCTTTTGAAGTCCTTCAAATAGACTATATAGAATTAGAGACATACAATAATCTTAACTATGTTTTGGTGGTTGTATGTGCATTCAGTAAATGGGTTGAGGCTTACCCCACTAAAGATAACACAGCCATTACGACTGTGAAGGTACTCCTTAAGGAGTTCTTTCCTCATTTCGGTTTGCCCCGAATTATCTGGAGTGATAACGGAAGTCATTTTAATGGGAAAGTGATTAAATTGATTTGTGAAGGTCTACATGTAAAACAGAAATTTCATGCTGCCAATCATCCAGAGTCAGCAGGTTTGGTTGAGAAGTACAATGGTACTCTCAAACTGAAACTGGCAAAAATTCAAGAGACAACAGGGTTAAAGTGGCCAGATGCTTTACCATTAGCACTTTTATCAACAAGAACAACAGCTCATTCTAGGACAGGATTGTCTCCTTATGAGGTCTTGTTCGGGTGCCCAGCAAATGTCTGGGGCGTCTCGCATCCTCGTAAGTATTCTGATTTTGAGTACCCTGTGTTGCTTGATTACCTTGGCCAGTTAACAGAAGGTTTATGTTCTATTCACCAACAGGTGCGGGAAACCCTACCTTCCAAACCAGAGGGACCCGGCCACGACATCCAGCCTGGTGACTGTGTTGCTTCGTAATTTTCAGAGGAAGAAAAGTTTGGAGCCACGCTGGAAAGGTCCTCAACAAGTTTTGTTGGTGACACGGATGGCTGTAAAGGTTGCTGGTCGAAAGAACTGTGCGCACGCTACCCATTGTCGGAGGATTCCTTTGCCGTTACTGTGAGAAGTTGGCCTGGTATATGCTGTTCACTAATTAAAGTGGACACCTTGCACCAGAACAATTCGACTCTTATGGTAGATAGGTTTAAGACAACCTTTATAGAAAGCTATCCTAGTGGTAGCTGTGGAGAGCAGCCTTCAGGCTAAGTCTTGAAGGAATGTAAAGCAGCTTGTTTTACCACACAATCTCTTGAATCACCAAATGAAAAGACACCACACAGGTATATATATCAAATATATATGTATTTATTAATAAACACTCTCTACTAATCTCTTTATGAGATTAGAAGTCAGGAACATATGTACAAGTCAAATGTTATCAAAATAAGTTTAGCACAATCGAATATCACAATCTCAGTTTGCTAGACCTAGGTCTAGGGCATCTAGCATCGAGGGACCCCCAAGAACCACCCCAGGTAGTTGTAGGAGACCCACAGGGGACGGACGCGGTGACCTGGCACCGGTGCGAGTCCTGTGCGAGTCTATGCACTCAGACGCGATTGAGATTTCAATGTTAAAGGTCCCTTGCGTGTTCGAGGCGAACACACCGATCGGTCCTTGTACGAGTCGAAGGACGCGGTCACAGATAGAGATGCAAGGGAGATGGACGCGCTGTGTCTAACACAGACGCGAACCTTGTGCGAGTCAGTGCAATGGGGATCTCAGAGTTACAGGCCCTTTGTGTGTTCGAGGCGAACACCGATCGGACTCAGTACGAGTCGAAGGATACAGTTTTAGATAGTGTTACAAAGGAGATGGACGCGGTGGGGCTAACACAGACGCGAACCCTGTACGAGTCAGCGCAATTGTCGCACTTAGAAAATAAGAGTTTTAGGGCACTTCTAGGGAAGCTACAAGCAAGTCACTTACAGGGTAAGTAGTTCTAGGGCCCACACCCACAGGAGCACCATAGTGCTGAAGTTACCTCACCCAGGGGAGCCGGGTGCATAGGTGTTCTTTGGTGTCGGGTCGCGGCGTCATTTTCAATGGGAGCCAGTGAAGACTTGCTGCTTGCGGCGACAGGAGAAGTGTCCGGAGGAATCCAAGCCTGGATTCAGAAGATGGAGGACCTGAAAGCAGAAGGGACAGTGTTCAAAGTCACTTGGCAGTGACTCGGGGCAAGGAAAATGGATGCCCACCGTCGTCGCAAGATTCAGGTCATTCGCGGTTGCCTTGACTCTTCAGCCACGAGGTCCAGGAGGCGTCGACGATGACCAGGAGCTGGATTCGGCGTGTCCCACAATGTCTGCAGCTTACTGCGGTGTCGGCGACTCGATCGGAGCCAATCAGCCTTGGTAACAGCAAGTCTAGGGGAAAGTGTGAAGAGGCAATGGTGCAGACCAGCAAGGTCTGTGGGACTCACCCAGCGAGGATAAGTCAGGGCAGGCCTGGAGCAACCAGGGGAGCCCTTTGGTTTCTTTAGAAAGTCTTCTGGGGACCCACAAGCTGGCGGGCAAGGGATCGCGAAGACGCCTCGGGAGGATTCACTCACAGGGGCCCACGGTCACTCGGGATATGGTAGGCCTCTGATCTTAGGAGGGATTCTTGCTGGAGGCTAGGACCACATGTGGTCTAAAGCACAAGTTCGTGGAATGTTGTGAAGGGGTTGCACTTGACAATAGTGCACGGTACCCAGGGGTCGCGGTTCCTCATTACTCTTGGGGTCCACTGGCCTCAGCTTCGCTGGGGACTCACGATGGCCTTTGAGAAGTCAGGAAATCCACTTCTTGGGCTGCAGGGACTTCGGACTCCGGCGGGAGCAGCGTAGTTTGCGACCGTCGTTTGTAGTTTTTGGTGCCTGCCAAGCAGGGGAGTCACTCCTTGACTCCAAGGGAGATTCTTCAGTCTTCCAAAGGTAGTGGAACGTCGAAGGTCCGGGATTCTTCTTGTAGAGCATCGTCCAGGGAAATCTAGGGTGCAAAGCACAGGTTCCCCCTCTTATACTAAAAGAAAGGGAGGGACTAGCTCTATGACCCTACCTATGGGAGGGTCAGGGGAGTGGGTGGCTACACCCACTTCCCTTTGTCCAGTTTCGCACCAGAGCAGGGGCAGGTAGCCCCTGAGCCGGTTTGAACTGGCATATGCACAGAGGAGCCTTCTGCTCCCCCAGTGCAGGACTTCAAAGCACTCTAAGAGTGCACCCACCCAGCCCCAATACACTAAACCCTGTCTGGAAGGTGGTCACAACCCCTTGGGACAGGATATCTATTGTTGGGCTTCCTCCACTGCGAGTGTTGGTCATCAGCAGGAAGGCAGCCCAGTGTCTGTGACTGGTGGCATCCATTTTGTGATGCCAGGGCTCTGCAGGATTCTACCGCGTTTCCACAGTAGGTACATGTCTATCCCTCTAGAAGGGTGGAATGCTACCCCCGCCGCCAGGACTGGCGGGGGGTAGTATTCCAAGATGTTTGACACCAAACACGACATGTTTCGATGCAGCCATTCCAAAGTTAGCATTTTACCGCGAGGATATAATGCACTTAAAAGTATATGGTTTAACCGCATCCACAAACAGCACCAGAGAATGGACTCTGAGAGCTGCAGAGGGGCCCTGCTCAGGCAGAGGCACCCCCTCACATAGAAGCCAAGCACCCTGCCCTCAGGACTGATAGGGCCTGCCTTAGGGGTGACTGATAGGGTTATATGTGTGTGTAGGAGAGATATAGGGAACCTATATCTCAGTGAGGAGTGCTAGCACTTCCTCACTCAGGCTGCAGTAGCAGGCCTGTGGTGTCAGATTTAGTCTGCTTCCCAGGGGTGGCATAATACATGCTGCAGCCCCTGGTAGGCCTGTGAAGTACCTATGCCCTTGGTACCTAAGGTACCATATACTAGGGACTCATAAGGTACCACAGTATCCAATCACTAGTGCACCTAGAGTGCACTCCAAATCGTTTAGAGAGAACAGAGAGGCTGGGGCCCTGATTAGCAGGGTCCCAGCCTGACTATAGCCAGAAACCAGTGTAAACATCAGAAAAAAAGTGGGGTTCAACATAAGAGGCAGATCCTACTCTCCTACACAACCCCCCCCAAACGCAGGGACACTAAACTAACCTTGACCAGTTGAGTCTTCGTGTTCAAAGTGGAAATACCTTGAGAGTCCATCTGCATTGGCATGTTGGGTCCCAGGTCTATGTTCCACTGTATAGTCCATCCCCTGTAGGGAAATGGGCCACCTCAAAAGTTTTGGGTTTTCTCCTTTCATTTGTTTAAGCCATAGGAGGGGCTTGTGGTCGGTCTGAACTATGAAGTGAGTACCAAACAAGTATGGCCTCAGCTTCTTCAGGGCCCATAGCACAGCAAAGGCCTCCCTCTCTATAGCTGACCAACGTTTCTCTCTAGGGGTCAGCCTTCTGCTAATAAAAGCTACTGGCTGGTCTTGACCTTCATCATTCAGTTGAGACAGTACAGCTCCCACACCCAGCTCAGAAGCATCCGTTTGGACAATGAACTTTTTGGTGTAGTCTGGACTCTGTAAGATGGGGGCAGTGCACATGGCCTGCTTTAGGTCTTCAAATGCCTTCTGACAGCTAGCTGTCCACTGAACCTTTTTGGCATTTTCTTTGAGGTCAGATCATTCAAGGGGGTCACTATAGATCCATATCCCTTGACAAACCTCCTATAGTACCCAGTCAGGCCTAAGAAGGCTCTCACCTGTGTCTGGGTGGTTGGAGCAACCCATTCCATTATGGTTTGGATTTTGCTCTGTAAAGGCTGAACCTGGCCTCCACCTACAAGGTGGCCCAGGTATACAACCTGACTCTGCCCTATCTGGCACTTAGTGGCCTTGATAGTGAGGCCTGCTTTCTGCAGAGCCTCCAAAACATTCCTGAGGTGGACCAGGTGATCCTGCCAGGAGGAACTAAAGACAGCAATATCATCTAGATAAGCTGAGCAATAAGTTTCCATCCCTGTCAGAACTTTATTCACCAACCTCTGAAAAGTGGCAGGTGCATTTTTCAATCCAAAGGGCATCACCACGAAGTGGTAGTGCCCAAAAGGGGTCGAAAATGCTGTTTTGGCTTTTGCATCATCAGCTAACCTGATCTGCCAGTAGCCAGCTGTCAGGTCAAACGTGCTTAGATACTTGGCTGAGGCCAAAGTATTAATCAGCTCATCTGCCCTTGGTATGGGACAGGCATCAGTCCTAGTGACTGCATTGAGGCCTCTGTAGTCTACACAAAACCTCATTTCTTTCTTACCACCCTTGGTATGAGGCTTGGGTACCAGGACTACTGGAGTAGCCCAAGGGCTATCTGAAGGCTCAATTACACCTAGCTCCAACATTTTCTGGACTTCAGTCCTGATACAGTCCCTGACATGGTCAGGTTGCCTGTAGATTTTATTCTTGACAGGCAGACTGTCTCCAGTGTCACCTCGTGGGTGCACCAGGAAGTCTGACTAGGGGTCAGGCTAAACATATGTCTATACGGTTGCAGAACTTGTCTGCACTCAGTTTGCTGATGGTCAGTGAGGCTGCTTGCCAAAGCAACACCATCTACTGACCCATCATCAGGGTTCTGAGAGAGCAGGTCAGGGAGAGGGTCACTCTCCTCCTCCTGGTCCTCATCAGTTGCCATGAGCAAGCCCATGTCAGCCCTGTAAACATATGGCTTTAATCTGTTGACGTGGAGCACCCTCAGGGGGCTCCTGGGAGTTCCAAGATTCACCAGATAGGTGACTTCTCCCTTTTGTTCAACTATTGTATGGGGGCCACTCCACTTGTCCTGGAGGGCTGCTGGGGCCACAGGCTCCAACACCCACACTTTCTGTCCTGGCTGGTATACAGTCAGTACAGCCTTTGGTCATGCCAAGCTTTTTGTAATTCTTGGCTGGCCTCCAGGTTTTTGGTTGCCTTTTCGTGTACTCTGCCATCCGGGAGCGGAGACCAAGTACATAGTCCATCACATCTTGTTTGGGGGCTTGAGAGGTAACTCCCAGCCCTCTTTTACCAAACACAGTGGACCTCTCACAGGATGCCCAAACAGAAGCTCAAATGGGCTGTAACCAACCCCTTCTGTGGAACCTCTCTGTATGCAAACAACAGGCAAGGAAGAAGAAGGTCCCATTTCCGCCTAAGCTTCTCTGGGAGTCCTTTAATCATTCCTTTCAAGGTTTTTTGAAGCGTTCAACTAAACCATTGCATTGTGGGTGATAGGGGTGGTGAACTTGTACGTTACACCACACTCCTTCCACATTGCTTTCAGATATCCTGACATGAAGTTGGTACCTCTGTCAGAAATGACCTCCTTTGGGAAACCCACTCTGGAGAAGACTCCAATGAGGGCTCTTGCCACCACAGGGGCTGTGGTGGTCCTCAGTGGAATTGCTTCTGGGTACCTGGTGGCATGATCCACTACCACCAGGATAAACCAGTGCCCAGATGCAGTTTGAGGGTCAAGGGGACCAACAATGTCAATCCCTACCCTTTCAAAGGGTACCCCCACCACCGGTAGTGGTATCAGGGGGGCCTTTGTTGTGCCACCTGCCTTACCACTGGCTTGGCATGTGACACAGGAGCGACAAAACTCCTTTGTGTCCTCTGGACATATGTGGCCAATGAAAATGTGGAACAAGCCTGTCCCAGGTCTTGTTTTGGCCCAAGTGTCCTGCTAAAGGGATGTTATGTGCTAGGGTCAAGAGGAACCCCCTAAACTTCTGAGGTATTACCATCCTCCTGGTGGCTCCAGGGGCTGGGTCTCTACTCTCAGAATATAGGAGTCCCTCATCCCAATAAACTTTATGGGACCCACTAGCACTCCCAGCAGCCTCAGCAGCAGCCTGCTGTCTGAGGGGTTCAAGAGAGGGGCAGCACTGTTGCTCCTTACTCAGATCTTCCCTAGAAGGGCCCCCTGCCCCCAAGAACTCAACCTGATCAGGCTCAAGTCCCTCTGGGGCAGTTCCTTCTTCAGGATCTGCTCCACCTCCCTCTGGGGGTGAATCTGTGATCTGAGACAGAGGGGAAGGCACTGCCTTTACCCTACTGCTCCTCCTCTTGGGAAGCATCTGGTCCATTGTTCCAGGATCCAGAGCTGGGTCAGTGTTATGCATTCTTGCTTGTGACCTGGTCACAGCAAATACCTCTGCAGGGATGCCCAACATCTCAGCATGAGTCCATAACTCTACTTCAGACCAGGCTGAAGTCTCTAGATCACTGCCCAATAGACATTCGACAGGGAGGTCTGCACTGACTACAACCTTCTTGAGGCCAGTTACCCCTCCCCAGGAGAAATTCACAACTGCCAGACTATGGTTGGTCTTGACGTTGCTTGCATTGGTCACCTGGTAAATTTCGCCCAGGATGATCTGTCCAGGGTCCACAAGATCCTCTGCCACCATGGTGACACTAGCACCTGTGTCCCTAAATGCCAAAGCCTGTTTGCCATTTATTACAGGCTGCTGTTTGTATTTGCCCAGATTACTGGGACTCACTAGGAAGGACATATTAAGGTCTCCCTCACAAATCAGCATTGCCTGAGTGGGCACTCTGACTAGGTCAGAGTCCACTTCAGAACCCAGGGTCAACCCTACTACACCCTTATTCTGAGTACCACCTCCACCAGTAGCTGAACTAGGGGGAACAGTTGCCTTAGGGGCAGGAGTGGTGGTGGTTTGGTCTTTGGACTTGTTACAGTCAGAAGTCCAGTGCCCTTTCTGTTTACAGAATTTGCACCAGGGCTTCTTTTGGCCTTTTCCCTTGTTGGATTGTGACTCCCCACCAGATGCAGATTTTTGGGGCCCTTGTGAAGACTTCTGGTCTTTTGACTTATCCCCACCTTTCTCAGAGCCCTTAGGATCTTGCTTCTTAGTGTCACTCCCTTGGTTCTGGGGTTTCTGCCTCACCCTGGTTCTGACCCATTTGTCTGCCTTCTTTCCCAATTCTTGGGGAGAGGTCAGATCCGAGTCCACCAGGTACTGATGCAACAACTGGTTCTGGCAATTATTAAGGATCTGTTCTCTCATCATCAGATTATACAATCCCTTGAAATCAGTAACCCTACTGCCAACCAGCCAACCCTCCAGAGCCTTGGTTGCACAATCAACAAAGTCAGTCCAGTCCTGAGTCTGTGCCTTCTGGGTGTCTCTGAACTTCAACCTGTACTGCTCAGTGGTTAAGCCAAACCCATCTATCAGTGCACTCTTCAGGACTTCATAATCATCAGCATCCTCTTCTCTAACAGTGAGGAGCTTGTCTCTACCTTTATCTGAAAAGGAGAGCCACAAGATTGCTGCCCACTGCTTTTGGGGGACCTGCTGTACTCTACCGGCCCTCTCCATAGCAGTTATCCACTTGTGGATATCATCCCCACTCTGGTAGGGAGGAACAACCTTGCTCAGGTTCCTATGGTCTGGAATAGATTCTCTGCCTCTAGGGACACTGTTGCTGCCACCAAGGGGTTCTAACCCCTCTCTTCTAGAAGCTCTCTGGATCTCCAGGGCTTCTCTATCCAGTGCCAACTGCTTGGTTCTGAGGGCAACTCTTGCTTCCTCATACTGCAGCAGTTTGCACATTCTTTCAGAGGAGGTCTCTCTTATGGGAAAGTATGAGTTCCTCTGGTGGACAAATTCTCTGCCAGAGTGATAAGAGTGCTCAGATTCCCTGGAAGGGGACCTATGCCTCTCCTCCATTCTGTCAGCTCTCTTAGGGAGAATTCCTCTGTCCTTTTCAGGCCCCTTGAGGCCTGGCCCTTCAATCACAGAGTCCTGGTCATTCTGATTTTCATCATCTGACCCAGATACTGTAATTGACCCACCCACTGATTCAGACCCATTAGCTCCTAGAGCCAATCTAAGATCATCTGCTGTCAGCAGATCTATCAGGTGTAGGGTTGAGGGACTCTGTCCTAGCCTCAGGTGTCTTTCAACACACATGGCTCTCAAGTCAGAGAAAGCCATGTCCTTATACTGAGGCTGAGTGGATCCACTGGTTCCACCCTTTAAGGACATTCTAGTGTTGTGCAGTGTTGTACTACCTACACTAGTTTGTGGCCTACTGATACTAGCTTGAGCTGTAGAAAGGGTGTGCTATCCCTTGGCACACAGCTCTAAGTTCAGTAGAACTTATTGATACTAAGCTTGACTTTATATGTACCTTAAGTACCTATAGTGGTTTTCAGTTAGTAATTCAAATAGAGATTTTCTGGTAAAACAATAGCAAGCTGGAATCCCACACGCTGCCCACCAATGTGAGAAGTTGGCCTGGTATATGCTGTTCACTAATTAAAGTGGACACCTTGCACCAGAACAATTCGACTCTTATGGTAGATAGGTTTAAGACAACCTTTATAGAAAGCTATCCTAGTGGTAGCTGTGGAGAGCAGCCTTCAGGCTAAGTCTTGAAGGAATGTAAAGCAGCTTGTTTTACCACACAATCTCTTGAATCACCAAATGAAAAGACACCACACAGGTATATATATCAAATATATATGTATTTATTAATAAACACTCTCTACTAATCTCTTTATGAGATTAGAAGTCAGGAACATATGTACAAGTCAAATGTTATCAAAATAAGTTTAGCACAATCGAATATCACAATCTCAGTTTGCTAGACCTAGGTCTAGGGCATCTAGAATCGAGGGACCCCCAAGAACCACCCCAGGTAGTTGTAGGAGACCCACAGGGGACGGACGCGGTGACCTGGCACTGGTGCGAGTCCTGTGCGAGTCTATGCACTCAGATGCGATTGAGATTTCAATGTTAAAGGTCCCTTGCGTGTTCGAGGCGAACACACCGATCGGTCCTTGTATGAGTCGAAGGACGCGGTCACAGATAGAGATGCAAGGGAGATGGACGCGCTGTGTCTAACACAGACGCGAACCTTGTGCGAGTCAGTGCAATGGGGATCTCAGAGTTACAGGCCCTTTGTGTGTTCGAGGCGAACACCGATCGGACTCGGTACAAGTCGAAGGATACAGTTTTAGATAGTGTTACAAAGGAGATGGACGCGGTGTGTATAACACAGACGCGAACCCTGTACGAGTCAGCGCAATTGTCGCACTTAGAAAGTTAGAGTTTTAGGACACTTCTAGGGAAGCTACAAGCAAGTCACTTACAGGGTAAGTAGTTCTAGGGCCCACACCCACAGGAGCACCATAGTGCTGAAGTTACCTCACCCAGGGAGCCGGGTGCATAGGTGTTCTTTGGTGTCGGGTCGCGGCGTCGTTTTCAATGGGAGCCAGTGAAGACTTGCTGCTTGCGGCGACAGGAGAAGTGTCCGGAGGAATCCAAGCCTGGATTCAGAAGATGGAAGACCTGAAAGCAGAGGGGACAGTGTTCAAAGTCACTTGGCAGTGACTCGGGGCAAGGAAGATGGATGCCCACCGTCGTCGCAAGATTCAGGTCGTTCGCAGTTGCCTTGACTCTTCAGCCACGAGGTCCAGGAGGCGTCGACGATGACCAGGAGCTGGATTCGGCGTGTCCCACGATGTCTGTAGCTTACTGCGGTGTCGGCGACTCAATCTGAGCCAACCAGCCTTGGTAACAGCAAGTCTCGGGGAAAGTGTGAAGAGGCAATGGCGCAGACCAGCAAGGTCTGTGGGACTCACCCAGCGAGGGTAAGTCAGGGCAGGCCTGGAGCAACCAGGGGAGCCCTTTGGTTTCTTTAGAAAGTCTTCTGGGGACCCACAAGCCAGCGGGCAAGGGATTGCAAAGATGCCTTGGGAGGATTCACTCACAGGGGCCCACGGTCACTCGGGACGTGGTAGGCCTCTGATCTTAAGAGGGATTCCTGCTGGAGGCTAGGACCACACGTGGTCCAAAGCACAAGTTCATGGAATGTTGTGAAGGGGTTGCACTCGACAATAGTGCACGGTACCCAGGGGTTGCGGTTCCTCGTCACTCTTGGGGTCCACTGGCCTTAGCTTCGCTGGGGACTCACGATGGCCTTTGAAAAGTCAGGAAATCCACTTCTTGGGCTGCAGGGACTTCGGACTCCGGCGGGAGCGGTGTAGTTTGCGACCGTCGTTTGTAGTTTTTGGTGCCTGCCAAGCAGGGGTGTCACTCCTTGACTCCAAGGGAGATTCTTCAGTCTTCCAAAGGTAGTGGAATGTCGAAGGTCCGGGATTCTTCTTGTAGAGCGTCGTCCAGGGAAATCTAGGGTGCAATGCACAGGTTCCCCTCTTATACTAAAAGAAAGGGAGGGACTAGCTCTATGACCCTACCTATGGGAGGGTCAGGGAGTGGGTGGCTACACCCACTTCCCTTTGTCCAGTTTCGCGCCAGAGCAGGGGCAGGTAGCCCCTGAGCCGGTTTGAACTGGCATATGCACAGAGGAGCCTTCTGCTCCCCCAGTGCAGGACTTCAAAGCACTCTAAGAGTGCACCCACCCAGCCCCAATACACTAAACCCTGTCTGGAAGGTGGTCATACCCCTTGGGACAGGATATCTATTGTTGGGCTTCCTCCACTGCGAGTGTTGGTCATCAGCAGGAGGGCAGCCCAGTGTCTGTGACTGGTGGCATCCATTTTGTGATGCCAGGGCTCTGCAGGATTATACCGCGTTTCCACAGTAGGTACATGTCTATCCCTCTAGAAGGGTGGAATGCTACCCCGCCGCCAGGACTGCCGGGGGGTAGTATTCCAAGATGTTTGACACCAAACACGACATGTTTCGATGCAGCCATTCCAAAGTTAGCATTTTACCGCGAGGATATAATGCACTTAAAAGTATATGGTTTAACCGCATCCACAAACAGCACCAGAGAATGGACTCTGAGAGCTGCAGAGGGGCCCTGCTCAGGCAGAGGCACCCCCCAAATAGAAGCCAAGCACCCTGCCCTCAGGATTGATAGGGCCTGCCTTAGGGGTGACTGATAGGGTTATATGTGTGTGTAGGAGAGATATAGGGAACCTATATCTCAGTGAGGGGTGCTAGCACTTCCTCACTCAGGCTGCAGTAGCAGGCCTGTGGTGTCAGATTTAGTCTGCTTCCCAGGGGTGGCATAATACATGCTGCAGCCCCTGGTAGGCCTGTGAAGTACCTATGCCCTTGGTACCTAAGGTACCATATACAAGGGACTCATAAGGTGCCACAGTATCCAATCACTAGTGCACCTAGAGTGCACTCCAAATCGTTTAGAGAGAACAGAGAGGCTGGGGCCCTGATTAGCAGGGTCCCAGCCTGACTATAGCCAGAAACCAGTGTAAACATCAGAAAAAAAGTGGGGGCAACATAAGAGGCAGATCCTACTCTCCTACAGTTACCATATGACCAGTGGGTCAAAGACGGCATAGGGGATTCAGAGTGTGAGGAGGTGCCCAGGTTTGTTCCTTTCAGCAACACCCAGTTGACCTGGACGCAGACGGACCAGGAAAATGAGGATGCTTTGAATGAGGCTGTTTCCCCAGAAATACGAGCTATCCGAGAGCCTTTGTTCACTGATCACACGGTGCCTGGGGCTACCATGTCCAATTTTCACCCTTGGTTGAGGGATACTGAGTCTAAGGAGAAAAAAGATTAGGGATGGACTGCGTAAGGTAGCTAGTACTGAGTTACAGTACCAATGGAATTAACCGAAATTAGTGGAGAATTTTCTGCTTACTTTATCTTAGTTGTTTGAACATCAGTTAGGGAAGACTGAAGTATACCTTGAAGGTATACCATCTGGATTAAAAGAGCTTAGGACAGAGCAAGCTCCACCGCCGGTGCTCAAGAGCGCCAACTTATTGATGAACAATAGGAGCCTGTACCAGTGACGGACACTGGGAACTTGTCTATCTTTTTGTATTCAGACTCCCTTTCTCATACTTCATGCATCCCTTTGGTAGAAAGGTTGCCAAGGAAGAGCAGCCGATGGTTCCTGTTACTCAGCATGATATGGTGTGGACACGAAAAAGGAAAATAACATGTGTTGTTCTGCTGGTTTTGTTGATAATAATATTGTGTGGGGTGTCCTGGGTTTTGGAAAACGATCAAAATGTGCCTTTACGCAGCAAGGGTAAGGTTTTCTCCCCGAAAAGAAACAAAAGAACAGCCTCGAGTAATGTATTTCTAGAAACACATTAGAGTTTTTTTTGGAGAAGGGACAGCTTGTTACCCCACCCAATCTGTCACTAGTTTGTGGACTGCATATCCATTGTCACTTGTCAATTATACTTATACTCGGCCACCACAATTTACTGAAGTAAATGGAGTATTTGGTTTTGGTTTTTCGGGATCATGTCTGTATAATAGAAAGCCATTAGGAGTGGGTTATCCAGGCTGTGATAACAATACTTATTGTAATAATTTTTATATGGAGAAACAGAATGTCATCTTGGTGGGTTGGCATTACAAGGAATCGATAGTCACCCGGGAGGCTGGTTATTATCCTGCTTGCTGCCCCACTGTGAATAGGACTGACACTTCTTTATATATCAACTGTTATGGAATAGTGCTGTACAAAAATACGATCCCTTTGGTGAATAACAAAGATCCGAGTACTTTTAAAATGAACACTAGATATGCTGCAGTAGATTATGAAGGACCGATTTAAGCACACCCGGGGTTCTACTTCTTGTCTAACGGTACATATTCCAACATCCATATTGGTACAGATGATGTAGCTCTTGGAATGATATTGCCCTTAGGTGTACCCTGTACATATGCTAAGCCTAATGTACGCTGGGTTAAAAGGACTTTAACAAAAGAATTATGTGAGGGAGTGACCGATATAGAGGTCAATAATTTTAGTAATGGGTAACCCTGGGCGTAGTGGGCATAGTGGGGCTATGCGGAGGGCTACGGAGGTACGAATAAACTCCATGGCCCTCCGCGTAGCCCCGCTACGCCACCCGCCTCCACCCCCCCTATAGTATTAAATATAAATTATACAACTAATAAGTAAATTTAAACCACTTACCTGAACTGCGGCGTCCCCGGGTTGCCCTCCTCCTCTTCGTCGCCGTTTCTGCTAATTCTTGCAAAAACTGCGCATGCCCGCGCGCCCGCGAATGCGCATTTCTCACAAGAAATGCGCATGCGCGGACGTGCGCGCATGCGCAGTTTTTGCAAGAATTAGCAGAAACGGCGATGAAGCGGAGGAGGGCAGCCCGGGGACGCCGCAGTTCAGGTAAGTGGTTTAAATTTACTTATTAGTTGTATAATTTATTGTTAATATAGGGGGGGTGGAGGCAGGGGCTGGCCAACTCCGCTACGCTGCGGAGTGTGCAGAGATTTGCCTTCTCCGCGGAACGCGGAGGAGGCAAATCTCCGCACACTCCGCGGGAGGAGCGGAGGTCTCTGCCCGGGGCTAGTAATGGGATCACTTTTGGATACATCCTTTCTTCTATTTTCACTTTGGGTGGTACTTCTATAGCCAGTGGTGAGAAAGCTAGAGAATATTTCGGATGTAAGCTGCAAATTCTGTCTAATACCACAGTAGCAGCTTTGCGTGACATCACCACTCAGTTGGAGAGTATGTGAATATATTCAGAACAGACCAGGTATGCAGTGGACTTTATTCTAGCAAAGAGTGTGGTGTATGCGCAGTAGTGGGAGATCAGTGTGCGGTCGGGATCAAGATTATGGAAAAGAATATCACCAAACATATTTTGGATATTCTCGAAAATGTCAAAGGAATGGAAAGTGGGAATTGGAGTTGGTCTCTCTTTGGTAGCTGGGGCTGGATTCTTGGAAAAGTGATTTATTTGATTGCGGTATTGGGGCTCTGTTGTGTTCTTATTCATTGTCTTCCCTTTGCTGCTCCTATTGTACTACTATCCTCACACCCAAACAGAAAATATCAATTCATGACACAAATGCTGCAATCATGATCCAGAAGGATATAGAGGATATGATGAACATTGATGAGGGAATTTTCGAGACTTCTTCCTCCTTACTGTTTCACTTCCTTATGTTGATAATATGGAGTGCTCAAAATTGTTTATCAATGTAATTTTTATTACTGTTTAAAGTTTGCTTCTGCTTGTTGCTGTTAGAAAATGTTTTAGCTCTTGCTAAAAGGAGGGTCTGTTAGAATAGAAATAGTTTATGCTCACGCATGCTCAATGTAAGTTAGCATTCGCTGCACCATTTTCTATGTGGGTGCCATTTTAGGCTGTTCAAAACTGATCTAGTTTAATACCGAGAAACGCTCCTCTTTGAGTTTCGTTTCTTCACTTGGGTTTTGCTTCAGTAATGAGTACACTGTTCAAGTCAGTGCAAAGCTTTCTCACCAGATAGAGGCCCTCTCCACCTTGTCTGGTGGTGGGCTCCAGATGGAACGACCTTGGACCATGAAACTTTGTGTAAGATAGGAGCGCTGAACTGTTTTTTTCTGTATTTCACTGTTTTACTGCACCTGCTTGGAAAATTCCATTGTGGGCGTGTTTTAGCCCAGTTACGAAAAACACTTAATGTATTTTTATGCTTGTTGATTTCAGTCCCCTCTGCAGCACTCCTAGCGACTGGGCAGACCGGGCTCCACTCTGAGTGTATATGAATTAACAGTTATTTGTTTGTATTCTCTACGGTCTGACTGACTCTTCATTTAGTATGGAAGGCTAAGAGGTGGTCATTAGTGACCCGGGTGGCCCTAAATGGGTCACTTCCTTCACCATACTTCAGGTAGGCATTACTTGGGTGGTGCTAGGGCATTCCTGTGCATCCCATCAATTTATTTTGATGCAAACCCATATTTACAAAGACTTGCAAACCTAGGTTTGTACTAAACTGGCGAGTCTACCTGAGGCTGGCATAACATGGAAAAATATATATATTTCTCCACTTTACTTCCTCTTTGCATGTATGCTGCATTCTGCAGCACACCTACAAAGAGGAAATAGCCTCATAGGATAATTTTTGCGAGGCTTTAGGGAAAGAATAACCCCAAAAATATGAAAGGCAGCCCATTGCGCTGGCTTACATTACATGCATCAGGTAGATTTTCCATGGGTGGTGCATTGGTGTTCCCGTACATCCACCCATGTATATTGTGTGCAAATAATATACGCAGTCTTCTAAAGGCAGGCACACTAGCTTTCCTGGATCAGATCTCAAGTTCCACTTCCCTGTAAAAGGATCGAGGTTATTCCCTATTTATGAAATTGATTTAGATGAGAGGCAATATATTAGCATAAACAATTCAAGCAGAATCAGTAACAAAAACCACATCAAAGACAGACATTTGTATAACAACGTTTTCTGATCTTTTTATTCTCTGATGTGCTTCATAAGATAGAACCAGCCAACGCGTTTCGCCCACACATGGGCTTCTTCAGGGCTGTGAAAGCATAGAACACGAGTATAGATAAGACCGATGGTATACGAACATAATTGAAAACAAGAAATTACATGTGAAAATAGAAAGAGTAAATAAAGAGAAGAGACGATAGAGAGGAAAGAAAAACAAGAAAAAAGAAAGGTAAAAGTAGATACCAAAAACAGTGAGAAAAATAGAGAGAGAAATTTCATGTATATTCAAGAAAAGCAAAGAAAATAGTGTGTACACCAAAGTGCAAAAAACTAGAGTGCAATGCCTGAGGCCCAAAAATTAAAAAATGAGTGGTCAGTGATTTCCCTATCAAGACGTGTCCCATAGAAGAAGCTCTATTCAACCTATGCCGATATTCCAAATAATCTGATACAGCTAGATAATTACCAGCTTACCAGATAAAAACACAACGAGGAATAAGGTGTATCCTCAAACGTTGGATCGAAAAGGTTGGATCAAGTCCTGGAGAAATGTCAAAAAGAAAACATGAGCATGCGTACAACCAACTTAGTAGGTAAGAGCAATAGCTAGTTGAAAAATAAAGCCATAGCATACCTAAAGCATATGGATGAAGATCATGGTAGAGAAATTGTCCAAAAGTATACGTAAAATTAATGTACCTGTAAAACAAGATAATGTTGGACTTCATGAATAGAGAAGTTTCCTCTTTCCTAGTGAAGCCGCCAATAACTAAACCACCATAACACCAACGGTAATGCAAAAACAACATGGGGGACCGCCAAGAGGTCAGAAAGCGTGTAATATAAGATGAACCACCCAAATAACAGTGCATTTAAAAACAACAACAGCGCACATTTCTAACAAAAAAAATGCGCATAACAGCAACGTCAAAGGGTATTAAATGTGAAAAGTCCACGTAAGCCACGTAATGCACAAAGCAAGTAAGAGGCACGGGACTTTATAGCTCCAGTACCATAGTAAGTAGCAGGCTATGGACCGGGACAAAGTGCGCTGTGTCCGGGAAATGTTCGATAGGCAGCAAAAAGTTGGAAAACTAGAAACCACCCGCACTTGCTTTTATAAAGCTTCGGTTTTAATTAAGCACTGCACATTAGCAACAATAATTGAAACTATAATAAGAATTTTTTTCGGTTTGCGTTGACTATGACATCGTTGCTGCCAAGCATTTAAGCGTTTGGCTTTTATCATTGAACTCTTCTGTGGACTTTGGCTGCTGTCTGACATTATCTTTGTATGGTAGAACTTGTTATATATAATTTAACATGTTTTTAGCTAACTGTTGGTATTTTCGCTTCTGTATGTAAAGGTTAAGGCTACACTCCGTATAATTCATCTTTTAGTATGTTACAGAGTTATTGGGCGTAGCCGATACCGGAAGTGAGGACTTTGATTTTACTTAAAACACTACGGACTAGTTTGTAATGTATCTCTCACCTCACGCCCTGGTTGCATCCGGTTAGTACACACTTTACTTCCGGTAGCGCGGTCTAGTCTTTTAGACCACCCGTAATGGACCGAAGCTTTATAAAAGCAAGTGCGGGTGGTTTCTAGTTTTCCAACTTTTTACTGCCTATCGAACATTTCCCGGACATGGCTCTGCATACACATACGGCTAATACCGTCTGATGTGAGTAATCGCCGCCGCTCTCCCAATTTTCCGTTTGAGTTCTAGCGCGTTTTTAGTTTTGTGTTTTTCGGCAAGAAGCTCTGGCCCCAGCGCACTTTGTCCCGGTCCATAGCCTGCTACTTACTATGGTACTGGAGCTATAAAGTCCTGTGCCTCTTACTTGCTTTGTGCATTACGTGGCTTACGTGGACTTTTCACATTTAATACCCTTTGACGTTGCTGTTATGCGCATTTTTTTTGTTAGAAATGTGCGCTGTTGTTGTTTTTAAATGCACTGTTATTTGGGTGGTTCATCTTATATTACACGCTTTCTGACCTCTTGGCGGTCCCCCATGTTGTTTTTGCATTACCGTTGGTGTTATGGTGGTTTAGTTATTGGCGGCTTCACTAGGAAAGAGGAAACTTCTCTATTCATGAAGTCCAACATTATCTTGTTTTACAGGTACATTAATTTTACGTATACTTTTGGACAATTTCTCTACCATGATCTTCATCACTATGCTTTAGGTATGCTATGGCTTTATTTTTCAACTAGCTATTGCTCTTACCTACTAAGTTGGTTGTACGCATGCTCATGTTTTCTTTTTGACATTTCTCCAGGACTTGATCCAACCTTTTTCGATCCAACGTTTGAGGATACACCTTATTCCTCGTTGTGTTTTTATCTGGTAAGCTGGTAATTATCTAGCTGTATCAGATTATTTGGAATATCGGCATAGGTTGAATAGAGCTTCTTCTATGGGACACGTCTTGATAGGGAAATCACTGACCACTCATTTTTTTAATTTTTTGGGCCTCAGGCATTGCACTCTAGTTTTTTGCACTTTGGTGTACACACTATTTTCTTTGCTTTTCTTGAATATACATGAAATTTCTCTCTCTATTTTTCTCACTGTTTTTGGTATCTACTTTTACCTTTCTTTTTTCTTGTTTTTCTTTCCTCTCTATCGTCTCTTCTCTTTATTTACTCTTTCTATTTTTCACATGTAATTTCTTGTTTTCAATTATGTTCGTATACCATCGGTCTTATCTATACTCGTGTTGTATGCTTTCACAGCCCTGAAGAAGCCCATGTGTGGGCGAAACGCGTTGGCTGGTTCTATCTTATGAAGCACATTAGAGAATAAAAAGATCAGAAAACGTTGTTATACAAATGTCTGTCTTTGATGTGGTTTTTGTTACTGATTCTGCTTGAATTGTTTATGCTAATATATTGCCTCTCATCTAAATCAATTTCATATTGTTATATTTGTGGTCTATAGGCAGCGGACCATTTGAGGTGGGCAATATTGTTAATAACATAGTGACTAGTCGTGGTGGTGCAGTCATCTATGACCCTGCTGCTCTTTCTTTGTTTATTCCCTATTTATGTAAAGCAGCATTCCAGCTAGGCCCCGCTAGTGAGTTCAAGTCTTAGAAGTTCCACGATGGCTTTGAGGAAGTCAAAGTGCCTCCTCACTGTAGTGTGCCAGTCACAGCAAGTCCAGTATTGGGGGCTCAGTATTCAGTCTTACTCGCTCTCACTGGAGGGGAGGGTAGGAGTGACTGTCATGAGTCTGTGGCCCGGTGGTGAACAGAAGACTGGATGCTATGGTAGAGGGGGCAGGCGTTCACACGCTCCTCCCTATGTGATAAGCCTCCCTGAATTCGGTGGCAGGTCTTGGATCCTCCTTGATTGTTGGGTAGTTGAATCGTTGCACTTCCTCCGCAAGTAATGGTTTGCTTCTCTTTCAAAGCTGCACGCTGCTTCAGGGCGACAGCCCTCTCCCTTTACCACGGCCCCCCTCCTGGCATACCGGGTTTGTGACAGTGCACACAGGAATATGTCCCCTTCAGGGCACAGCATTGCACAGTTGAATGACCTCCTTCTCAACAGAGCAATTCACCAGGACGACAGCCCTCAGTCATCACCGCGGCCCTCACCGGGCATACGGAGGTCATGGGAGGCACACAGGTTTTCTGCATTCACTGTGTGCAATTCAGCCACTAAATAGACATCTTTTTATTTCTCCTATTTCACATCAGAGGTCAATGTTTTGTCTTTAATTCTCGGTGCATCAGGTTAGAGTTCGGCTGGCAAGTAGAAGCTACATGGAAGTTGTGTCAAATGGATTATACATGTGGCTTAGATTCTAATCACTATATTCCAAGGAGTGAGAAGTGATACAGGGTTTTCTCACCTTCCCAAAAACCTAACCATAGAAAAACAACAGGAATGAACCCCTACCATGCTTAGCCTCTCTCTACGGGGATCACCTTATGATACTAAAAGGGCACTCACCCACTGGAATTCCAAGTGGCATGCTTCATCATGGAGTCCTCATCCAGATACCTAATGCATCTGGGTGGGCTCAATCTTGGTTGCCAAGGAAGCTCTCTGGTTATTGGGTGGAATCCTAGATTTAAAATAGTCTAGGATGTCCTGAGGGTTAATTTTATTTTCAAAGGGCACCCTGACAGAGTTAATAATAGGTGGGGATGCACTAAGGAAATTAGAATCCTCTGTAACCCTGGGTCAACAAGTTTCAGCCATCACACTAATGCCTCACCGGGCTAGTTGGCTTTCATCAGGTCTTCGCAAGGATCCAGTTACTATCCTATTTGTTTGCATTCAGTTGTGAAACTTCCATTTGCCATACTCATACATGCCATACATACCAACCCATTTGGTCACTATGTTAGCATTTCTTTAGTAGTTCCTATTTAGAGCTCCATGAGGGTAAGGAGGCAGGTAGACCCTGTAGTCAAACTTTCATCAAACATCTCTTCCCGAATGTGAACCTATCTGGTTCCTCCTTTCCCTGCATCCTAGATTATTATACATGGTACAACATTACAGCCTATTAAATTAAACATAAGAGAGATTTGCCTAGGATCACAGAATTTTGTCAAGCCGGGCAGCTGGGATTTAGCTCAGGTTCTCTGCTTTCCCATTGTTCATTTCAGCCGTTAGATGGACATATCTTTATTTCTCCTGTTTTACCTCAAAGGTTAATGCTTTGTCTTTAATTCTTGGCAAATTTGGTTGAAGCGAGGGTGGCAGGCAGATGCTGCAACTGTGCACTTTCACTTCAAATAAAGACTGATTTGCATATTCCTGCTTGCTCCTCCATGACACAAATATTTCAGTTTTGTGCAGAAGTATATAAATCTGTCACACCACAACAGAAAATGATTTCCAAACATTTGAAATTGGGTGCTTTAATTACCACTTGCAATCACTAAATGTTGAAGAGCTGTTTTCCTTGAAAGAAAGACAAGTGGCATTTTTGTAACTCTGGAAATTCAAGAGTGCTGGATATGGCTGTGTTACATTTTGCCAAGTTGTTATCATTTTCGAGGTATGGGTGGTTTTGTTTTTTAGCCCTTCTCACACCCACCTACTGCAGCGATGTTGCAAAGTTTGCAATGTTCTGTATTAAAACAAAATAACACAGGTTAGCTTTGTTGTTATGATGCTCTTAGGTCTGGGAGACTGATGTAATTCAGAGTTATGCTATCTATGAAATGGAAGATCATGTGTGGCTACCTAGGGCTGGCTCCTTCAGGATGAAGTAACAGTGAATAGGTGAGCCCACAGGTGAGTGTTACTGAAAACAAGGAGGTCAAGTAGGCCGTGTCTGGTGCACCATGTTGTCTAGAATATGCAGGGTCTTATTAGCAAGCAAAGTCTAGTGTAGATTCTGAATACTGGCAATAGTTTGTTTTGTCTCTCGCTGTTCCTACATCTCCCCCTGGGGTAGTTTCTCTATGCAAACTAGTAATATTTCCTCTGGAAGGCCAATATTTTCTTGAAAGTGCTAGTTGACATGGAATTGCATGTGCCTTTTTCTTGTGAGTTACCTTTGTCACCATTTCCTTTTCATCATTGGGTACTGTGCAGCTTACACTTATTTTGATGTGGAGCTGATACCTCTTACTTTAAAATGTATGGTCCCTTCTTTGTGTGGGCATTCAGATGGTACTGATTCCAGGGTGAGTTGTCACGTTGCGCTGGTAAATGTGAGGGTGGTTTAAATATAGTTATGCCAACAATAAGTACATGAAAGATGTCTGCAGCCAGGAGCAATGGGTTACTCACTTCAAGCCCCAATATGCACGCAGCTCAGGGGAGGGAATGGAAGAGAAGCCCCCGGTCCGGTATTACACAGGCAAAGTCTTTGAAGATGCCGATGTTAGCTTGGCCTTGGAGACAGTTACGGGAGGGAAAGCACCGGGCCCAGACGGCATCCCGCCGGACATATATCTGCATGAAAAAGATAAATGGTGCCATTATATTGCGATGGTAGCGAACGCAATTGCTCAGGGTGCCCCAGTCCCTGATTCGTGGAAAGGGGCGGAGATCATTCCTGTGTTTAAAAAGGGGGACAAATCACAGGCAGGCAATTATAGACCTATCAGCCTGATAGACTCACTCCAAAAGATAATTGGGCGTCTAGTATTGAATAAAGTACAGGATTGGGTGGAAGAGATAGAAAGTTTATCCCCTTTACAGGCAGGATTTAGGGCCTGCACCAGCACCATTGATCAGGTTTTCTGCTTTATCATGCTCTATTGGAAGACGGTGGTCCTGAACAAGGGGAGCCTTTACGCTGCCTTTGTGGACCTTAAATCGGCTTTTGACCTCGTCTCCCGTAGTAAACTCTGGTCTGTTTTACAAGAGATGGGAATGTCTCCGGAGCTATTAACCCTTATAGTAAGGCTTCATGAGGATAACTTCGCCCAGATTCGCTGGGGTGCTCAGGGTGAAGTTACCACTCCATTTCCCATCGAGAGAGGTGTTCGACAAGGGTGTGTAATGGCCCCCACATTATTTTCCCTATTTATAACCGGGATTGCAGATTTTTTAGCCATCATCCCGTCAGATGCCCCTGTACTGGCTGGTGTTAAAATCCCAATTTTAATGTTCGCAGACGACACGTTGATTATTTCAAAAACGCCAAGTGGTCTGCAGCGAGCCCTGAATCGATTTGAAGAATTTTGTCAAATAAGGGGCTTGGAAATCAACGTGTCAAAAACAAAATTCATGTCTTTTAACCCACACAAAGCATTCAAGGGTGGTATAGTGCTGAATAATGGGCCCCTAGAGCAAGTCTCAGACTTTGTTTATTTAGGGGTTACCTTACAGAGAGATCTTAGCTGGAAACGACAACTTAACCTGGCCTCACTAAAACACCGGCAGCAGGCCGGTGTTCTACAATCCGAGTTTAGCTCCTCCTTTACTAAACCAATAAGCCCAGTGCTGCAAATATACGACTTGAAGGTGGTCAGCTCTGTCTTATGCGGTGCTGAGCTCTGGGGTTTTGAGAACCTTTCACAATTAACAACAGAAGAAAATAGGTTCCTTCGCAAGATCACTGGTCTACCCCAAAGCACTCCGGCACGCCCACTGCTATACGATCTAGGCAAAAGGGCAATGGTAGCTAGGGCAAGACTGCGTCCCTTGCTCTATTGGCGGAGAATCTGGTGTACCCCTGAGCTGACTAATTATGCTGCAGGCCTTTTGGACGTAATCAATGCTGACTGTTTTCATAAGATCAAATGGTTGCGGGAGATTAGAGCCTCCTGATCAACCTCGGGATGGCTCACTTATGGGAAAACCCTGTAGGCACGCAATTCCCCCGAAAGCAGTTTTAAAAGCAAAATATTGGGAATGGGTGGCCCAATGTGCTTATAGGAATAGTGATTCCTCCTCACTTACAGGGAGTTTCCTTGAAGCTAAACCAGCACCGAGCCTTGAACAGTATTGGGACATCATTACTAAGCCACACGCAAGGAAGCTTTACTTCCAATTCAGAGTGGGTACTTTGCCGGTAAGATCATTCACAGCAAGATGGGGAAATACTGAAGCTAACACCTGCCCAACTTGCTCTACCCACCCTGAGTCTATAGCCCACGTATTATTTACTTGTCCAGCATATGCTACCCCCCGACGTGTATGGCTGAAACCCATTTGCAGATCTCTAGGCACAAGAAGGTCAGAAATTGCTCTAAGACTACTACGCACTGACACATCTAGCATTATTGCTGTAGCCATGGCAAAATACCTAAGTTGGGTCTGGGCAATTAGATCACGTGACCTCTCTCCCGATTAAGGGCTGTTGTTTTCTACTTGTTTTTACTTTTTATTGTATGAACAGTAGTCTTTGAATATATAAAAGGTGGCCGGTGACATAACGATCATGAAATGAACAAAGACAATAAGGCTTTGAAGCTCTAATAATCGTGACCCATCTGTAAATACGCACAGTTTTTAGTATTTATGGTAACTTTTTAACCTTTTATACATCATGTTTGTAAGTATGCTTTGATTACTTATTTGTCGAATAAAGCTATATTGATATTGATTGATTGATGTCTGCAGCTAAATGTGGAGGTGAGATTTTAGGGCAGTGTGTAATTTGCAAAAACATAAATACAGACTCCCAAACTTTCTCCTAGGGTCCTATTCCTGAATGCCATGGTTGCCATAACCTTTTTCTTTCACTACCCTAAAATTGTTTATTCTTGCAGGTTGGTTTTTCCATCCCCTTTTCTGCCTTTATCATTGTTTTCTTATCTCTCTACTTTCTTCCCTTTCTGTCTTTCTCTCTTGCTTTGGGTCATGGTCTGTAGGGGAAAAATGAGCCCCCATCTCTTAAAATGAGTGCTGGTGGGTAAGGCTGAGTAAGAATACTTCACATAGGAGAGTGATCTCACCTCCGGAAAGCGCAGACAGCTAAACCAATCACATGTACATGGAAATGTGCTGAATACGGAATATTATGCCTTGTTGAGTAGGCTGGTGGTAGAGTTAGTTTGTTCAATCATTGAGTAGAGGAAGCTTTACACTAACAAAAGGCAGCATTGTTTTATGTGTAGCTTACAAAAGTGTAAATCTTCTGCCTAAATCAGGAGGATTTCCTTGTATACTCAAAATTTGCTCAAATGGACTCATGATAGACATGTTAAACATATATGTGAGGGCTTAAGATCTGATGTCACTCTTATGATGCCACTTCCTGTGATGTCACGTGCCGTGATGTCACGCGCCATGATGTCACGCTCCATGATGTCATGCGCCATGATATCACTTGCATACTGATTAACTAGGTTAGTCCCCCCACTTCTTTTTTTAGGACTTGTGCCCTGCTCATGTACATTACGCATCATTGCACTGTGTCATCACATTGAGTGATGAAAAATGATGGGAAAGTACAGAAAGTTGTATATCCCGTATTGAGCAACATGCCGGCCACCTGGAAAATATAGAAACCATTTTCTATACTTTTAGAGTGTCTGTTTACGGATATTGGCTTTCGCAAAGCGGACTCTTTTCAAAAGCATCCGGCATTAGTAAAGCCGATAGCGGAAGCCGGCAATGAGTGGAAAATGGATGGCAGGTGAGGAAGGAAAGACTGGGAAAGGGGTGCGCCAAGTGGGAACGGGTGGGAGGTCAGTGGAGGAGCTGAGGGAACATAATAAAACAATCATTTGCAATGCAATAGGTCTCACATTTGCGAGAGTTTAAGATATTGGCATTGTAAATGACAATGCTTTTTATTTATGTGTTTTGAAAACCTGCAAGTGGTGCATAAACACGCACTTTGTACTTATAGTCCTTGCTTACGAGAAGCAAGGGTAGCAGTAACTGCGCCTCTTTTACTGATAGCCTGGCTTCTATAAGTAAAAAGTGCATGTTTACGCACTGTTTGCAAGTTTTCAAAACACATAAATAAAAGGCATTGTCATTTACAATGCCAATAGCTCAAACTCTCGCAAATGAGAGACCTATTGCATTGCAAATGCTTGTTTTACTTGTGGTTCAGCTGTACCTAATGCTGAGCTGGGGTGGGGTGCTGTGCTCAGAGATAACATGGGTTTAAAAGCACCTGGCCTGCTGCAGAGTTACTTGTATGAGGAACAGTTTTCTGACAAAAATAACAATGTCACAGTTGACTGATTAATGGTCCTGCAGTAGAAAATCGAGTTTTGTCTAGTGGCAGTTTTGACTCACCATAAATTAGTTCAGAGGGTTAATATGTCTGCTGCAAAGTTCAGGGGCTTTGCTAAAGTTTCAAGATTTGTTTAGGGTTTCTTGTTGCTCAAATGGGTGTTATTTGCCATATGTATCTGTTTCCGTGGACTTCATTGTTTGATTTTGCTTGCGAGAAAGTGTCACTCGAAGTGTCACACATTTGGTCGTTAAATGTCACCCATAAGTACAGATACCCTCTTCTATTCCTCCATTATCCTATTCAATCCAACTAACAAACTCACATGTCCACCGCTCAAATTAACATATTTCCCTATACTAACCCATCACTAATTATTTTTGAGTTCCAGAGTATTGTGCTATTCACCGAAAAGTGCTTTGATGCCTTGTCAGGGGCAATAAGCGCTATATAATTACAATTACATGCACAATGTGAAACCTTCGTAGCTATGGCTGGCCCCTCCTTACATTCTTCAGCCCCGCCCTCCCCCAGCATTTTGCATTGCGCCACTGAGCCTGATGTCCCCACAGGGAAGAGAGTCTGAGCGTGGGTGATCAAAACCTCCCAAAAGTGTACAACCTTACTCTTGCCAGCCAGGTAACCCACCACTGTGATCCAATGTAGGGCTTCTGTTCTCTGTCCTGACCTTAGACAGCAAGGATTTAAAGCATAACACATTTTCAATACCGAAAACACAGCCAAAGTAATTAGATGCCGCACCTGGGAGCTCGGGCCGATATAAGCCATCTGATATATCACACTCTCCCCTGCAGGTGCGCCTTTTTTTAAGACAAGAATTAATATGGCACTTACTTTAGATTGTGATGAAGGGTGGAATGGAAACAAGGCCTGTAGGAGAGTAGGATCTGCTTCCTATAGTTACCCCTACTTTTTGCTGATGTCTCACTGTTTTTGGCCTAGTCTGACTGGGATCCTGCTATTCAGGACCCCAGTCTATCTGCTTTCTCCTGTAAATTGCACTACATGTACTTTAGGTATACTCCAGATTGGATACTGGGGTACCCTTATAAGTCCCTAGTATATGGTACACCATGTACCCTGGGCCTAGGTACCCCAGAGGCCTCCCATGGGCTGAAGCATGTGTTATGCCACCCATGAGAGGCCATTCAAAATGACACAACAGGTCTGCTACAGTAGCCTGTGTAAGCTGGTGCTTGCACCACTTACTTAGATATAGGTTCACTATATCTATCTAAATCACTACACTTAAAAACCTATCAGTCACCCCTATGGCAGGCCTTATCAATCCTGAAGGCAGGGTGCTGGGTTTTAAGTGAGAGGGTGCCCCTGCATGAGCAGAGCCCATCTGCAACCTTCGGAGACCATTCTCTGGGGTTGTCTGTGATGCAGCCAGACATATAGGTCTAAGTGCATTATAACCTTGCGGTAAATGCTAACTTTAAAACGGCTGCTTACAAACATGTCATGTTTGGTGTCAAACACCTTGGAATCATACCTCCACACCAGTAACTGGTGTGGGAGGTATGATTCTACCCTTGTAGAACTACTACTATGGGTCACCGGTCTACCCGGTACCAGCTTTCTCGACCTGGGCAGCACAAAATGGATGCTGTCAGCCACAGACACGAGTCTGCCCTCCTGCTGCTGAGCCAAGCTCGCACAGAGGAACGCCTGACAATAGGTATCCTGTCACAGGGAGGTGTGACCACCTCCCAGACAGGGTTTAGTGTATTGGGGCTGGGTGGGTGCACTCTGAGAGTGCCAGAAAGTCTGCACTGGGGGCACATTTGGTGTCCCTGTGCATAGTCCAGCTCAAACCAGTTCTGGGAGCCATTGGCTCCTGCTCTGGCACGAAACTGGACAAAGGACATGGGTGTAGCCACCCCTCTGTCCTGCCCCTCCCCTAGGAGGGTCCCCAGAGTCCGTCCAATCCCTTCCCTGGGTATAAATTGGGAAACCTGACCACAGGACTTTAGATTATACCTGGACAAGACTCTGCAAAGAAACCAAGTACTTCGACGGTCTACACTTCGCTGGACGACAGAAGAATCTCCCTTGGAGTAAAGGAGTTACTCCCCTGCAGCAGAAGGCACCTAAGCGCATCTGACCGGCTTGCATCTCCAGAGCTCCTGCGGACTCCGAAGATTTCTGCAACACAGGAGCTGGGTTCCCGAAGGTCCCCGAGGTAGATCTGACCTCTCAGCGATTCTGAGACCAGTATCCCTCGTGGGGACCGTGCAACCTGTACCCCCATCACTACGTCTATTTGCAAGTGCATATGCTTGTTGGTGATCACTGAGCTTGTGCATTAGACTACGTGTAGTCCTGACTCCGAGCAACATTTGCACCGAAGATATCCGGCCTCCACTCCACAAGTGCTCTGTGGGCTGGTGCTTTGTGAATTCGCTCGAGGTCTCCTCGCGATCCCTGGTCCGATGGCCTGTGGGCCCTGGTGAGGGTCATCTCATTTGTTCTTGGACTTCCATGGTTGCTCCAGACATGCCCTGACTCTCCATTGCTTGGAGAGTCCCCTGGACCTTGCTGGTCTACACCGTAACCTGTTTCCTCTCCCTGTGTGGGTTGCCGTTGCCAAGGCTTGTTGGTGCTCCAGCCGGACACTGACCCCTCAGCTCTCGACATCCTTCGTGGGACAGCTCACATCCGGATCCTGGTCATTGTCGATGCCTCCTGGTCCCCGTGGCTGCAGAGACAAACATCCTTTCTCTTCACCTGAAGCACCCGACATCGGTGGGCATTCGACTATCGAGCCCCTGGTCACCTGAAGTGACCCAGACTCTGTCCCCTCTGCTTTCAGGTTCCTCTCACCTCGAATCCAGGCTTGGATGCCACCGGACACTCTTCGCCTTCCTGGCAGCAGTACTTCTTCGCATCCCTCCATTGAAAATGACGGAGGTTTCCGACACCACTTGACCCCTATGCACCCAGCTCCTCTGGGATAGGTAACTCGGGTACCTCGGTACTCACAAGGGTGCTGGCCTTAGAACCTCTTATGTTCCAAAGGGTTTGCTTGAAGTCCTCGTAGAAGTGTCCTTAAACTGTAATTTTCCAACTGCGACTTTCCCATAGAGTTGCACGGAGCACGCGGTTGTGTTTCCTCACTGCACCCGTCCTCCGTGGGCGCCCTGTGTCACTGCCTTGGGCGGTTCCCTGGGGTCCCAGCGATTCTACGTGCTCTAGGCACAGTGTCTATTGAAGTCGTGATTGTTATACCATTTTTTTAGTATATGGTTCGGTCTCCCCCTGGAGCCCGTTGTACATTTTGCTACTTACGTATGTTCTATTGATTAAGTATTGTGTGCTTTATGTTCTAATCTCGTGTAGAGATTAGTAGAGAGTGTTATAGTAATAATTACATATTTTTACATAACTACTGTGTGGTTCTCCTTTTATTTGATCATTCAAGAAGTGAGATTCTGGTAAAACAAGCTGCTTTACATTCCTTCAAGATTAAGCCTGAAGACTGCTCTCCACAGCTACCACTAGAATAGCTTTCTAAAGGTTATCTTTGACCTCGTACATCATAAGGGTCGTTTGGACTGGTGCAAGGTGCCCACTTTAATTAGTGGACAGCATATACCAGGCCAACTTCGCACAAGGCCTGCTTATTTTCATACGTAAACAGGTTTTCATTAGAACTACTTTAATTTACATTGCACAAAAATAATTGACCAATAGCCATTCTGAACAAAGAGAACGTCCGACCAGGGAACTGAAGAAACCGTGATCCATTTAGGAAGAAACTTCCTGAAATCTCATTCCTTCTCAAACTGGGGTTTGAGACTGTAGTGGTATGAACCTGCAGTGTCATAATTACCGGTTGGCCAGACCTGACAAGTTTTAAAACAAAATGTACGCCCCTAAATCTAAAAAAAACTACAAATCGTTGGCACGAGGGTGTTCTGTCTCCCCATGCATGTATCTATAAAACACACAGGAGAATAGAGAATGCTCGACAAAATTTGGGGAAGTTTCAAATAAAAACAGAACAAAATTCTTGTCAATGGTGCGCAAGAAACGTGCTGTGTTATTGTAGATGATAGACTGTTGGTACGATTCGTTTTGAAAATTCCAGCGGGTGGCGCTGTGTCTGAGCCTGCCGTCGTTTAAGGTGATAACTATATGAATGACAAGATGGGGGAATCAAGTCCTCAGGGACATACTGTGGGTCAAAAATTGGAAATCGTCCCAGCCGGTATAAGTACTTCAAAGGTCACATTTTGGCCATATTACACGGGCAGCTGTCAGAGGCACCCCTCTCCCAGCTGGCGTTTTGCTCCTGGGAATTGCTGTTGTAATTTGGGGGAGGGGTGAGCCCCAAGCGCCTGGCACTTAACCGTACACCAGACATCATGAAACATGGAGCTCCTTAGCACTTCCCATGGAAACAATTTTCTGTGTGTGCGTTTCAAGGCTTGTGTTTTGAATTGTGAGAAGGGGTGTTTTTTTCTCCATCGATCAGAAAATAAGCAGATGTCGCAGGTAGCGGCTGCCCCGAGGTTGGCGACACTATTCACCGCATTAGGACGTCCTTGTACCTCTGATCAACACCACTGCGAGCGTTCTGCTCATGGGGTTTCGAATTTGTTTTACGTTATAGCGCTTATATGCGAGAAATTTGCTTATATGGTCAAAGCGCTTTCCTTCAAAACCATGAAATGTGCGGACACTGTATTCTCCATCACAACCGTACTCCAAGTCAATTGTAATTAAAAAGTAAATATAGCATTGTCTTTTGTCTCGGTTAATCAAACGTGCACCTTTTAAGCAGATCTTCATGATTACACGTCCCGCTCTGCTAATCCTGACAAAATTTAATTCGAACAACAAAAACGAAGGGGCAGATTTACAAGGCCCTTGCGCCACTTTTGCGTCACTTTTCCCATGTTAAAAATGGCGCAAAAGTGGCGCAAGGGCCTTGTAAATAAGCCCCGAAGTATGCAATATGTATACTCGGTGGGGCAGATTTACAAGCCCCCTGCGCCGCCAGTACGTCACTTTTCGTGACGTACTGGTGGCGCAGGGGGCTCCTCGATATTTACAAGGAGAGGAAAAGCCACCATGCGTGACTTTTCCTCTCCTTGTAAATACCGTCCCTTCACACGCAGCACTTTGCGGTGAAGGGCGTTCCATGGGTGTTGCTGTGGGTGTTCCCACGCAACACCCATGGAACAAGACACATCTCCAGAATTACGAGAAATCGTAACTCTGGAGATGCGTCTGAAAGCTACGCCACCCTAGAGGTGGCGTAGCGAGCGCACCGAGGAGAAATGTTTTCATTTCTCCTCGTTTTCTCTTTCAATGCGTGCTGCATTCTGCAGCACGCATTGAAAGAGGAAAAGCCTGTACTGATTGTTTTTGTGCAGAAAGGTGCCCCTTCCTGCACAGAAACAATCTCCCCATGGCGCAGGCATCCTTGCACCATGGTGCAAGGGTGCCTGCGCCGGCGCTTGGCAGCTGTTTGTGCGCCAGCGCAGGGAAAGCACAGGAATGCGACATATTCTTGTAAATATGTCGCATTCCTGTGCTCTGAAAGTGCCGCAGCGTGGCGCAGCCAAAGGGCTTGCAGCGCCACGCTGCGGCACTTTCTTGTAGATCTGCCCCGTTGTTTGTATTTGCAACATTCGCTGTCCGGAGCAGAATGTACAAATCCTACGTAAGTGCCCTGTGTATGCTGTGCATTCGAAGCTCCCTCCCTAGCAAACAAGGCGCTCGAAAGCGCAGGCCACTAGCTGGGTTAATTACAATTGGCCTACAGCACAAAGTAGCTGTTGAAGAACACATTCTAACACCCCTCAAAGAAATAAAACGTATCCTAGTGCCGTCTTTGGCACTTTCACCAAAAGCGTGGACGGGTGACCTGCTCCAACCGTTTGCCTTTTTAAAATCACGCTCCGGGCACAATAGACTGGGAACAAGGATGCGCATCAGGGGAACTATTTATAGTACAGGGCCCGTACTGGCTTCAGTACTTTTCCTTGGCTGTGTTTGTACTACGCTCTTTCCCAGTGGGGCCCGTGACTCAGGTAACAGGTAACAGTGACTGCATGTACCCGGCAAGCTGCCGTGGGCTCCTGCGCTTCCATGAAGAGAGACCGCTGAGGGAAAACGACAGTTCTGTGCAGCTTTTGTCCATCTATTACCGGCAGTGGTCTACACGGCCAGGACCTTTTTTCTTTTGCGAATTTAAGACTGGAAAGGTAAACTCCAGGGGCCTCGCTGCTTTGCAGAGCGCACAGTGTCCTGGTAGCTACGGAAAACAAGAAGATAAAGGCACGCAAGCAGCGTGCGCGCCCCTGCTTGCTCCTGAGGCAATACTCCATGGGAGTGAACGTGTGAGAAATGGTAGGACATGCACCCACCAGTAGCCAATTGCAGGCTATGGTTTTTAAAGGACAAATAAAGAAGCCAATCCGACCCTGGGAGGAGTCAGACTCCACAAAGTAGAGATAACAGATTTCCTACAGCGCAAGCGCTGTATAAGTTCGACCTAAAAATTGAGCAGGATAGGGATGTGCATGGGTAGCAATTGTTGAGCTGCATGCGGCGGAGGGGTAGTGGATGCAACACAGAGCAGTGATGGACGAAGCAGCACAAGGGGAGAGAGCAAGAAAACAAATGCACTCCCATGGAGTGCTGAAAGAATAAAAAGTAGTTCCAAGCAATGGACAGATGAAAATCAACCAATCAGAACATTGTGAGACCAAACTGCTTCTGGATGGGATAAACACATGTATAGGGAAGAAAGCTATCAAATCAGAACCAGACACCTGAGACAGACCACTAAGACATCCAATCATGATCTAGGGCCTGACCCAAAGCCCTCTCTCAGTATAAGTGTGTGTATTGGAAACAGTATATCTTGCCATTAGACAGCTAAAGGTGTCTGAAGTTGAGACCTAAAAAGCTGCTTAAATATGACTTCTCAGAAGAGCATTGGGTATCAGAAGCTATTTTTCTTCTGTTTCACTTGTTAGCTGCACCCATGTTTATTTAACACAACACCACTGTAGGAGCACCTAAAACCAGAGTCTGTTTTTTAATCAGTTAGGGTGTTATGGGATTTAGTGAAATCCACAGGAGAAGGATTCCATTTGAAAGGAATACGAAAGGCATACAGTCCTTACATCTCACCAGTATGGGATTTTCAGGGGGTGTCCATTGTTGAAGAAAAAGTAAAATAGGCTTCTTACCCTTCGAGGCAGATCGACGATTTTACTCTCGTTCGTGCCAATGCCTTTTTCAAATAATCGATCTTTGTATGAATACCAGAGGAAGAAAAAGAAAAGTAAATGATTAATGCAGAATATTTTTTTAAGACGTGATCTTTTTGTTACACAGAGAGATTAAGGCAATTATTGCTCCCACACATCCCTTCATCACAACAACCAGTTTTGTACACATCAAGCATAAATTCCGTTTAGTCTGTGCTTTCCACCTATCAACTAAGGGCCTCATTTTGAGTGCATTGTTAATGCCTCTGGTGTTCCCATACCCAGTAGCGGCTTCTCCGCAATGGTGGAAGAGCGTCGCTCCACTGGCTCGAAGCCAGCAGCTGAAAAATAAAACAATATTTTATTATCATTTTGTTTCGCAGCTTCTGGCTGAACCTGCGTGTGAAGGGAGGAGCCGAGCCATGGCAGATGGGGCGGAGTGTTGTGCACATGTGGGTTTGGCTGGCTGTCTTAGGCCGGCCAAACAGACATGCACGGTTAAGTTTCTCCAACCCAGCTGTTTTGCACAGCTGTGCTGGATAAACAGCACAGACTCCCTGTGCCTGAGCAAGCATTTAACTAGCCCGCTCAGGTCAATCCCGCACTGCTCTCATGCTATTGGTAATAGCATGAAAGCAGCATGGGGATTTGATGGGAAGTCTCTGATGTTGTCCCAGGGACTGCTGGAAGCAGTGGAGCACCAAGGCGACAGGTGGCCAGCAGCATCAGGTAAGGTATATTTATTTATAATTAACACCCTCCTCATGCTCCCCAAGCACCCCCTCTACCGCCCCCACCACTTTTTATTTGTGTCGGCTGCCACTGCCCTTACACCTGGACATTTTGCTACCGAGGATAACAGTAACTCTGAGTTGGGGGCAGGGGGTATTTATGAATGGGACCCTGAAGGTCCCTTAAGAAAGGAGAAATTAATCAGGCAATTTTGAATATCGCACCATCCTTCACTTGTTCACTTCCTACCTGTCCCAAGTGATACAAGTACGTTAACATGGGTATCTCCAAGTCCCAGAAGATTCCTATTACTTGTAGAGTCCCTAAGGGTTCCATCTTGTCATCTTTCACCTCCACATTGATCCTCTTTGACTATACTATTCTGGTACTGTCCTGCCCCTTGGGGTTCTACTCACTGGTAAGAGAATCAAAATATGCAAATGATATACAACACTACTTGCTTGTCTGCTGCACTCTAGACATCCTACACTTCAAAAATTACTTGCACCTCATCCAGACCTGGATGTCCTTCACCTACATGAAGTTTAACCTCACCAAGACAGTACAGTTGTTAATTGCCCAGAACAACAGGCAACAACTAGTTAAAACCTGGCTCAATGACACAGACTTAAACAGATTCAGTAGCAAGCTTTCACCCAGTGACAGGTCACATGAATTCAAACTGCTCAACAACCTCACCATCAAGAAACACGTTGTCACGAAAACAAAAACTGCCTGGTACTAACTCTCTCTACTAAAGCCAGCAAAACTACTGCTCCCAGAAAGCAACTTTACATACTTTGGTCAAGGGCTCATATCTGCAGCAGGATAATTGCTACACCCTGCTCCACACTACCCAGTTTCCACCCTGCAACCCTCAAGGACACCCTACAGCCCTCAGCCAAGATCGGACTGGAACAGAAAAGGCTAAGGCACCAAAATATAATTGGCCCCCATTAGTTAATTAGATAGTTAAAAATAGTGACCCATGTTTGCAAATTGGGGCAGTTTTGTACTTGGAAACACAAGCTGTAAAAGTGTTTTGCAAGGTATGGAAGGCAGCATGGATATGCTGGGTCTGGTGGCTTAGTGGAATAATGTGTTCATTGTAGCGGCCTGTGTTGGACCTCATGGGTTCAAATCCCAGCAGATCTACTCCGCCTTTCATCCTTCTGAGCTCAATAAAATGAGTACCATTGAGTTGGGTAACAATAAACATCTGTCATTCAGCACCAAGATATCCTTTGTGGTGAACATGTGCTTTACAAATTCACATGTTGTGTTATTTGAGATTGCTGCAGACAATGCTCATTTTAATATCAGGGAAATCAATGGTAAAAACGGCCCAGCCGGCCATAAAAAAGGCCACCAAACAGCCCAAAAAAATGGCACACACACTGACCTGTCAGACCAGCCCATCAGACACTGCCTGATTACCCTATAGGTCAGTCCGACCATGGACGTTCTCAGCACTTCTCATCCAGGACATGAAAACATGACCACATCACCCTAGCCTAATGGAACTCAGCTGGTTCCCTTTGTCAGTCCACAGTACATTCAAAACCAGTTGCATCATTTATAAAGCTTTCCTAACCAGCACTTCGCATATCTGGCTGGCAAGCCACCATGTCTGGTGGCTTTCGGAACACCCACAGACAGGACACCATCAGAATGGATACAAAGAAGTGCAAAATAACACAAAGCAACAGGCTTTCAACTTTTATGCACCCATGATCTGGAACAAATCCCGAAATCCATCAGGACAACCCAATCACTGCTACAGTTTATGAAAGAGCTGAAAATGCATCTCTTTAAAGAGTACTACATCACAATGGAGTAATAGGCTTCTTCTGCTCTCATAAGTCAGGGAAACTGTGACTCATTGTGAGAAGTTGGCCTGGTATATGCTGTCCACTAATTAAAGTGGGCACCTTGCACCAGTCCAAATGACCCTTATGATGTATGAGGTCAAAGATAACCTTTAGAAAGCTATCCTAGTGGCAGCTGTGGAGAGCAGCCTTCAGGCTTAATCTTGAAGGAATGTAAAGCAGCTTGTTTTACCAGAATATCACCTCCTATATTGACTAAATGAACGAGAACCACACAGTAGTTATATAAAAATATGTATTTATTAATATAACACTCTCTAGTATCCTCTACACGAGGATAGAACACAAAGCACACAATACGAGACCAATAGAACAGTTGTAAGTAGCACAATACACAGTAGGCTCCAGGGGGAGACCAAACCATATACTAAAATAGTGGTATAACAACCACGACTCGGGTCAAGACAAGGTCTAGAGCAAGGTAGATTCGCTGGGACCCCAAGGAACCACCCAAGGTGAGTAGATAGGGACCCCATGGAGAACGGGTGCAGTGTGCTAACACAACCGCGGGCTCCGTATAATTCTATGGGGAAGTCGCGGTTACAGTTTTAAAGGTTAAGGACCCTTCTAGGAGGACTTAGAGCAAACCCGTTGGAACTTAAGAGGTTGGAGAGTCACCCCACCCATGAATACCATAGTACCCAAGTTACCAATCCCAGAGGAGCCGGGTGCATAGGTCTGGAGTGGTGTCGGAAACCGCCGTCGTTCTCAATGGAGGGCTGTGAATAAGTATTGCTGCCATGAAGGTGACAAGGGTCCGGTGGAATCCAAGCCTGGATTCTGGAAGGAAGGAATCTGAAAGCAGAGGGGACAGAGTCTGGGTCACTTCAGATTGACCAGGGACTCAGTAGATGAATGCCCACTGATGTCGGGTGCTTCAGGTGAAAACAAGGTATGCTTGACTCTACAGCCACGAGGACCAGGAGAAGTTGACGATGACAAGGAGGCGGAGGTGAGCTGTCCCATGAAGGATGTCAAGTGCTGAGGGGTCGGTGTCCGGCTGAAGCACCAATAAGCCTTGGCAAAAGCAACCCACGCAGGAAGGTCAGGCAGGTTACAGTGTGGACCAGCAAGGTCCAGGGGATTCACCAAGCAATGGGGAGTCAGGGCACATCTGGAGCAACCAGGAAAGCCCAACAGAAATCAAGATGACACTCAGGGGGACCCACAGGCCGAATGACCAGGAGTCGCGAGGGGACCTCGAGACAGATTGCAAAGTACCAGCCCACGGAGCCAAAAAATTATTTGGTGCAAATACTGCTTGGGGTCAGGACTACACAGAGTCCAATGCACAAGCTCTGGAATTGCCAACAAGCATACACAACTGCAAATGGATACGGTGCACAGGGGTTCGGGTTATGCAGCCCCCACAAGGGATACTGGCCTCAAAATTGCTGAGAGGGCAGATCGACCTCAGGGACCTTCGAAAACCCACCTACTGCGTTGCTGAAATCTTCGGAGTCCACAAGAGCTCAGGAGCAGCAGACCGGTTATTTGCATTAAGGTGCCTACAAATGCAGGAAAATAACTCCTTCATTACAAGGGAGATTCTTCAGTTGTCCTTAGTGCACCACAGGTCCTGCATGGAGCCTGTATGGAGCAAGGCCACAGACAAAGCTTTGGGCGGAGATGGAGACGAAGTTGGGCCCTGTCGAAGTCCAGAGTGTCCAGACGGTCGAAGGTCAGTGGTTTCTTCTTGTAGAATCTTGTTCACGTAAAATCTATAGTCTTATAGCCAGGTAAGCCCTTTTGTACCCACTGGAGGGGGTTGGACAGATTCGGGGGACCCTCCTAGGGGAGGGTCAGGACAGAGGGGTGGTTACACCCATGTCCTATGTCCAGTTTCGCGCCAGAGCAGGAGCCAATGGCTCCCAGAACTGGTTTGAGCTGGACTATGCACAGGGACACCAAATGTGCCCCAAGTGCAGACTTTCAGGCACTCTCAGAGTGCACCCACCCAGCCCCAATACACTAAATCCTGTCTGGGAGGTGGTCACACCTCCCTGTGACAGGATGCCTATTGTGCTGCCTTCCTCTGCTCGAGCTTGGCTCAGCAGCAGGAGGGCAGAAATGTGTCTCTGGTCGGCAGCATCCATTTTGTGCTGACCAGGTCGAGAAGGCTGGCATCGGATAGACCAGTGACCCCACGAAGCTCGCTTCAGAAGGGTGGAATCATACCTCCCACACCGGTTACCAGTGTGGAGGTATGATTCCAAGGTGTTTGATACCAAACACAATATGTTTCTATGCAGCCGTTTTTGAGATAGCATTTACCGCGAGGTTATAATGCACCTCTACCTATATTTCGGGTTGAGTCAGAGACAACCCGGGAGAATGGTCTCCGAAGGCTGCAGAGAGGCTCTGCTCATGCAGGGGCACCCTCTCACTAAAACTCCAGCACCCTGCCTTCATGATTGATAAGGCCTGCTATAGTGGTGACTTATAAGTTTTAAGTGTAGTGACCTATAGATATAGTGAACCTATATCTAAAGTAAGTGATGCAAGCACCAACTTACACAGGTTGCAGTAACAAACCTGTAGTTCCATTTTGCATGGCCTCTCATGGGTGGCATCATACATGCTTCAGCCCATGGGAGGCCTCTTGGGTACCTATGCCCTGGGTACATGGGTACCATATACTAGGGACTGACAAGGGTACCCCAGTATCCAATCTGGAGTGCACCAAAGTACATGTAACATTTTAAAGGAGAAAGCAGATAGACTGGGGTCCTGATTAGCAGGATCCCAGTCAGACTAGTCAAAAACAGTGAAACATCAAGCAAAAAGTGGGGGTAACCAGAAGAAGCAGATCCTACTTTCCTGCACAACCCCCCCCAAACGAAAGGACATGAGACTAACCTTGACCAGTTGAGTCTTCATTTTTTAAGTGGAAATATCAGGAGAGTCCATCTGCATTGGCATGGTTACTCCCAGGTCTATGTTCCACTGTATAGTCCATCCCCTGTAGGGAAATGGACAACCTCAAAAGTTTGGGGTTTTCACCCTTCATCTGTTTTAGCCATAAGAGGGGCTTATGGTTTGTCTGAACAATGAAGTGAGTGCCAAACAAGTATGGCCTCAGCTTCTTCAGAGCCCAAACCACAGCAAAGGCTTCCCTCTCAATAGCTGACCAACGTTTCTCTCTGGGGGTCAGCCTTCTGCTCATAAATGCTACTGGCTGATCCTGATCCTCTTCATTCAGTTGTGATAACACAACCCCTAACCCCAACTCAGATGCATCAGTTTGAACAATGAATTGTTTGGAATAGTCAGGACTTTGCAGAATGGGAGCAGTGCACATGGCCTGCTTCAGGTCATCAAATGCCTTCTGACAGCTAACTGTCCACTGAACATTCTTAGGCATTTTTTTAGAGGTCAGATCATTCAAGGGGGTCACTATAGATCCATATCCCTTGATAAACCTCCTGTAATACCCAGTCAGGCCCAAGAAAGCTCTGACCTGAGTCTGCGTAGTTGGAGCAACCCAGTCCATGATGGTCTGGATTTTGCTCTGCAATGGTTGAACCTGGCCTCTACCCACAAGGCGGCCCAGGTACACAACCTTACTCTGCACTGTCTGGCACTTAGTGGCCTTGATAGTGAGGCCTGCTTTCTGCATGGCCTCCAGAATATTTCTCAGGTGGACCAGGTGATCCTCCCAGGTGGAACTAAAGACAGCAATATCATCTAGCTAAGCTGCACTATAGGCTTCCAGGCCTGTGAGAACTTTATTCACAAACCTTTGAAATGTGGCAGGTGCATTCTTCAAGCCAAAGGGCATCACAATAAATTGATAATGCCCACTAGGGGTTGAGAATGCTGTTTTTGGTTTGGCATCCTCAGCTAGTCTGATTTGCCAATAACCAGCAGTGAGGTCAAATGTACTCAAGAACTTGGCTGAGGCCAAAGTATCAATGAGCTCATCTGCCCTAGAAATAGGGTGAGCATCAGTCCTAGTGACTGCATTGAGCCCCCTGTAGTCCACACAAAACCTAATTTCTCTCATACCACCCTGGGTATGAGCTTTAGGTACCAGGATGTGAGAAATTGGCCTGGTATATGCTGTTCACTAGTTAAAGTGGACACCTTGCACCAGTACAATTTGACTCTTATGGTAGGTAGGTTTAAGACAACCTTTATAGAAAGCTATCCTAGTGGTAGCTGTGGAGAGCAGCCTTCAGGCTAAGTCTTGGAGGAATGTAAAGCAGCTTGTTTTACCACACAATCTCTTGAATCACCAAATGAAAAGACACCACACAGGTATATATCTCAAATATATATGTATTTATTACTAAACAACTCTCTACTAATCTCTTGTGAGATTAGAAGACAGGAACATATGCATAAATCAACGTTTCACAATAAATTAAGCACAAATATGGCTGGGGCCCTAGGGGCGTACCAGACCATATACTAAAAAAGAGACTTAAGAACAACGACTTGCAAAGAGACAAGGCCCAAGGCCTTCAGAAGTGCTGGGGCCTCACGAAACCACCCAAGGCAGGTAAGTAAAGGACCCACGGGGATGCGTGCAGTGCGTGAACACAGGCGCGGATCGCCGTAGACTTCAATGGGGCAAGTCGCGGTTGGAAATTAAGAGTTTAAGGGCACTTCGGGAGTAGCTACAAGCAAGTCACTTACAGGGTAAGTAGTTCTAGGGCCAACACCCACAGGAGCACCGTAGTGCTGGAGTTACCTCACCCAGGGAAGCCGGGTGCATAGGTGTCCTTTGGTGTCGTGTCGCGGCGTCGTTTTCAATGGGAGCCAATGAAGACTTGCTGCTTGTGAAGTCCGAAGAAGTGTCCGGTGGAATCCAAGCCTGGATTCGGAAGAAGGAAGACCCGAAAGCAGAGGGGACAGTGTTCAAAGTCACTGGGCAGTGACCCGGGGCAAGGAAGATGAATGCCCACCATCGTTGACAGATTCAGGTCATTCACGGGTGTCTTGACTCTTCGGCCACGAGGTCCAGGAGGCGTCGAGGACAACCAGGAGCTGGATTCAGCGTGTCCCACAAAGTTTTCAGCTGACTGCGGTGTCGGCGACCCGATTGGAGCCAACAAGCCTTGGTAGCAGCAAGTCTTGTGGAAAGCGTTAAAAGTCAATGGTGCAGACCAGCAAGGTCTGGGGAACTCACCCAGCAAGGGTTAGTCAGGGCAGGCCTGGAGCAACCAGGGAAACTCTTTGGGTCTGTAGAAAAGTCTTCAGGGGACCCACAAGACGGCTGGCAAGGGATCGCAAAGACACCTCGGGACGATTCCTTCAACAGGGGCCCACGGTCACTCGGGATGGGGTAGGCCTCTGATATTCAGAGGGATTCCTGCTAGAGGCTGGGACCACACGTGGTCCAAAGCACAGGTTCATAGATTGTCGTGAAGGGGTTGCACTTGACAATAGTGCACGGTACCCAGGGACTGCGGTTCCTCATCACTCGTGGGGTCCACTGGCCTCAGCTTTGCTGGAGACTCACGATGGACTTGGAGAAATCAGGAAATCCTTGTCTTGGGCTGCAGGGACCTCAGGCTCCGGCGGGAGCGGTGTAGTTTGCAACTGTCGTTTCAGTTTTTGGTGCCTGCCAAGCAGGGGAGTCACTCCTTGACTCCAAGGGAGATTCTTCAGTCTTCCAGAGGTAGTGGAACGTCGAAGGTCCAGGATTCTTCTTCAGAGCATCGTCCAGGGATATCTAGTTTGCAATGGCAAGGGTTCCCTACCTTATACTAAAAAGGAAGGGAGGGACTAGCTCTAAGACCCCACCTATGGGAGGGTCAGGGGAGTGGGCGGCCACACCCACTTCCCTTTGTCGAGTTTCGTGCCAGAGCAGGGGCAGGTAGCCCCTGAGCCGGTTTGAACTGGGGTATGCACAGAGGAGCCTTCTGCTCCCCCAGTGCAGGACTTCAAAGCACTCTAGGAGTGCACCCACCCAGCCCCAATACACTAAACCCTGTCTGGGAGGTGGTCACACCTCCCTGTGACAGGATACCTATTGTTGGGCTTCCTCCACTGCGAGTTTCAGTCATCAGCAGGAGGGCAGCCCAGTGTCTGTGACTGGTGGCATCCATTTTGTGATGCCAGGGCTCTTCAGGATTCTACCGCGTTTCCACAGTAGGTACATGTCTATCCCTCTAGAAGGGTGGAATGCTACCCCCGCCACCAGAACTGGCGGGGGGGGTAGTATTCCAAGATGTTTGACACCAAACACGACATGTTTCTGTGCAGCCATCCCAAAGTTAGCATTTAACGCGCGGTTATAATGCGCTTAAGAGTATATGGTCAGGCTGCACTACAAACAGCATCAGAGAATGGTCTCCGAAGGCTGCAGATGGGCTCTGCTCATGCAGGGGCACCCTCTCACATAGGAACCAAGCACTCTGCCTTCAGCATTGATAAGGCCTGCCATAGGAGTGACTTATAGGTTTATATGTGTGTATCTATGTAGTGATATAAGTAGCCTATACCACAGTAAGGGGTGCATGCACCACCTTACCCAGGCTGCAGTAGCAGACCTGTGGTGTCAGATTTAGTCTGCTTCCCAGGGGTGGCATAATACATGCTTCAGCCCCTGGTAGGCCTGTGAAGTACCTATGCCCTTGGCACCTAAGGTACCATATACTAGGGACTCATAAGGTACCACAGTATCCAATCACTAGTGCACCTAGAGTGCACTCCAAGTCGTTTAGAGAGAACAGAGAGGCTGGGGCCCTGATTGGCAGGGTCCCAGCCTGACTATAGCCAGAAACCAGTGTAAACATCAGAAAAAAAAGTGGGGGCAACATAAGAGGCAGATCCTACTCTCCTACACAGGCCCACTGGACTAGCCCAAGGGCTATCTGAGGGTTCAATCACTCCCAATTCCAGCATCATTTGGACCTCAGTCCTGATGCAGTCCCTGACATGGTCAGGTTGCCTGTAAATCTTATTTTTAACAGGTAGACTTTCACCTGTGTCCACTTCATGGGTACACCAAGTGGTCTGACTGGGGGTCAGGCTAATCATATGTCTGTACTGTTGCAGAACTTGTCTGCACTCAGTTTGCTGATGGTCAGTGAGGCTGCTTGCCAAAGCAACACCATCTACTGAGCCATCATCAGGGTTCTGTGAGAGGAGGTCAGGGAGTGGGTCACTCTCTTCCTCCTGTCTCTCATCAGTAGCCATGAGAAAGCCCATGTCTGCCCTGTCAACATATGGCTTGAGCCTGTTCACATGGAGCACCCTGTGGGGGCTCCTGGAAGTTCCAAGGTCCACCAGGTTGGTGACCTCTCCCTTTTGCTCAAGAATGGTATGGGGTCCACTTCATTTGTCCTGGAGAGCTGCTGGGGCCACAGGCTCCAACACCCATACCTTCTGTCCTGGCTGGTAGACAGTCAGTACATTCTTTTGGTCATGATAAGCTTTCTGTAATTCTTGGCTAGCCTCAAGGTTTTTACTTGCCTTCTTCATATACTCAGCCATCCTGGAGCGGAGACCAAGTACATAGTCCACTATGTCTTGTTTAGGTGGTTTGAGAGGTAACTCCCATCCCTCCTTCACTAAACACAAGGGACCCCTAACTGGTTGCCCAAACAGAAGTTCAAAAGGGCTGTAGCCAACTCCCTTCTGAGGAACCTCTCTATAGGCAAAGAGAAGGCAGGGCAACAGGACATCTCATTTTCGCTTAAGCTTTTCTGGGAGGCCCATGATCATGCCCTTCAGGGTTTTGTTGAACCTTTCAACTAACCCATTGCATTGTGGGTGATAAGGTGTGGTAAATTTGTAATTTACTCCACACTCCTTCCACATAGCAGTGATATAACTAAACATGAAGTTTGCACCTCTGTCAGTTAAGACCTCCTTAGGGAATCATACTCTGGAAAAAATTCCCAGGAGGGCCCTGGCCACCACAGGAGCTGTGGTGGTTCTAAGGGGTATTGCTTCTGGGTACCTAGTGGCATGGCCCACCACCACTAGAATATAACTGTGCCCAGATGCAGCTGGAGGGTCCATGGGACCAATTATGTCAATCCCAACCCTCTCAAAGGGAACCCCCAACACAGGTAGTGGTATCAGGGGTGCCTTTGTGGTACCACCTGCCTTACCACTGGCTTGATAGGTGGTACAGGAGCGACAAAACCCCTTTGTGTCCTCTGACATGTGAGGCCAGTGAAAGTGAGGGACAAGCCTGTCCCAAGTCTTACTTTGGCCTAAGTGTCCTGCTAAAGGGAGATCATGTGCCAGTGTCAGTAGGAAACCCCTAAACTTCAGAGGTATGACCAAACTCCTGGTGGCACCAGGCTTGGGGTCTCTACCCTCTGAGTAAAGGAGTCCTTCATCCCAGTAGATCCTGTGGGACCCACTGGCACTCCCAGCAGCCTCAGCAGCAGCTTGCTGTCTGAGGGGTTCAAGAGAGGGGTAGCTGTGCTGCTCCTGACTCAGATCTGCCCTGGAAGGGCCCCCTGTCCACAAGAACTCAACCTGGTCAGGTTCAAGTTCCTCTGAGACAGTTCCTTCACAGGGACTGGGATCATCTTCCTCAGGAGACTGATCCTCACTCTGAGTCTGGGGGAAGACACTGCCTTACCCCTACTGCTCCTCCTCTTGGAAGGCACCTGGTCCATTTTTCCAGGATCCAGGGCCTGTTCAGTTGAAGACAGTTTGGCCTGTGACCGAGTCACAGCAAACACATCTGCAGATATGCCCAACATTGCTGCATGTGTCCTCAGTTCCACTTCAGCCCAGGCTGAAGTTTCCAAATCATTGCCCAACAAGCATTCCACAGGGAGGTCTGAGCTAACCACAACCTTCTTAGGGCCAGTTACCCCTCCCCAGCTGAAATTAACAACTGCCAAGGAATGGTCTGTCCTGACATTGCTAGCATTGGTCACTTGGTACATTTCACCAAGTATGATCTGGTTAGGGTCCACAAGATCTTTCGTCACCATTGTGACACTTGCTCCTGTGTCCCTATATGCCATGGCCTCCTTACCATTGATCAAAGGCTGTTGTCTGTATTTGACCAGATTACTGGGGCTCACAAATAAGGAGGCAATATCTATGCCTCCATCACAGACAAGAACAGCTTGAGCTGGAGTTCTGACTAGGCCAGAACCCAACTAAGTACCCAGGGTTAACCCAACTATACCCTTATTCCCTGCACCACCACTTTGAACTGAACTAGGGGGAACAGTTGCCTTAGGGGCAGTGGTGGTGGTAAGAGGATCCTTGGCCCTTGTACAATTGGCATCTTTTGTCCAATGGGTTTTCTCCTTACACAGGAAGCACCAAGGTTTCTTTCTGATTTACCTTTGTCAGACTGTGACTCCCCCCCAGATGCAGGTTTTTGGGGCCCTGATGAAGACTTCTGGTCTTTACCCTTCTCCCCACCCTTATCTGAAGGTTTAGCATCTTGCTTCTTCTGGTCACCACCTGTGGTCTGGTTTTTCTGCTTCACCCTGGTTCTGACCCACCTATCTGCCTTCTTTCCCAATTCTTGGGGAGAAGTCAGATCAGAGTCAACCAAGTACTGATGCAACAACTGATTTTGGCAATTATTAAGGATCTGCTCCCTCATAATCAAATTGTACAATCCCTTGAAATCATTCACTTTGCTGCCAAGTAACCAGCCTTCCCAGAGCTTTAGTAGCACAATCTACAAAGTCTACCCAGTCCTGAGTCTGTGTCTTCTGGGTGTCTCTGAACTTAATCCTGTACTGTTCAGTGGTTAAGCCAAACCCATCAATGAGAGCACTCTTCAGGACTGAATATTTGTCAGCTTCCTCTTCTCTAACAGTGAGGAGCTTATCTCTACCTTTGTCAGCAAAGGAGAGCCACAAGATAGCTGCCCACTGCTCTTGAGGGACCCTCTGTACTTTACAGGCCCTCTCTAAAGCAGTTATCCATTTGTGGATGTCATCCCCACCATGGTAGGGAGGGACAATCTTGCTCAGGTTCCTATGGTCATAAGTATACTCCTTAATCCTAGGGACACTGTTGCTGCCACCACGGGACTCTAGTATCAAATTCTTTCTGGCTTTCTGGAGTTCTAAGGATTCCTTATCTATGGCCAATTGCTCTTGCCTGAGCCTAAGCTTGACTTTCTTAAGCTCTAGAAATTGGCACTGTCTTTTATAAGAGTTATCTCTCTTATGAGATATGGAGGTCCCTATCGAATGTCCTGAATGGTCAGATTCTGCAGAGGGAGATTTAGACCTCCTTGGTAAACTCTGCACTCTTCCAGGAAGAGTAAAGGGAGGGCCTTCTCCACCCTCTTCCTTAAGATCTAAGTTGTCCAGGTGGGAGTCATCTTGATCCTCCTGGCCAGGGTTTGAGTCTAGGTCAAAAAAGGTTTCACCTCCTGACCTGTCCTAATTCCCTGCCCCACCCACTCTTTCTACCTCATCTGACCCTGGGGTCTTCCTAAGGTCATCTAAGAGTAACACCTCAATGAGACGTTGGGTGTTGGCATTTCTCCCTGTCTTCAGCTTCCTAGAAACACACATGGCTTTCAATTCCTGTAATGTAAGACCATTGTACCTAGAAGGCAGCGAGCCACTGGCTTCTCCTTTAGAAGACATAACTAGTGTGGTGTGGTGTATGCACCTACCTGCCCTAGTGGGAACTAAACTCTCTTAGGTTAGAGAAAGGGTGTGCTAGACCCTTAACTTACCAACCCTAAGTTCAGTAGAACTTACTTATTCTAATCTTTAAGCGACCCTTGACCCTGTTTTCAGGCAGGTCGCTCCCCCACGCCGCACAGCACCACCTGTGTGGCCGTGTCCCTTGTGCTCGCTGCTGCCGCCGCCGCCGTAAGTTCGAGGCCCCTCTGCCTCGGTTGTGTTTCATGGTGTAATTGCTGTTATTGTTGTACTGTTTCTTCCTTTTTTGCCCTCATTGCCGTTTTGCCTTCTGTGCCCTCATTGTCATTCTGCCTCCTGTGCCCTCATTGCCATTTTGCCTTCTGTCCCCCTTTTGCCTTTTGCCTTCTTAACCTTTTCTGCCTGTTGCCCTTTTTGCCTTCTGTGCCCCTTTGCCCTCTTGTCCTTTGTGCCCCTTTCCCCTTTTGCCTTCTGTGCCCCCTGCATTTTCACCTGTTCCCGCCGCTGCATCCCCTGCAGCCCCGCCCCCCTGCTTGCCCATTCGTCCCGCTTCCGCCTCCCAGCTGCTCCACCCTCCCACCTCCCCTTATTATGGCGGCCGCGCGCAGGGGGCACGCCGCTGGCGCACCAAAGGCGCGCCTAAGGCAAGCCCGTCTGCGCCCGTCCGCGCCTGGACCGCGCCCAGCGGCAGAACCCCTGGCCCCGCGACCGCCACGACGACTGCCGCCACTACGACGCCAGCACCCTCCACGCACTCAACACCGGACGACTACACACCTGCTTCCTGGCCACCCCGAAGCGCACCCAAGGACCCTTCTCCTGCCGGAACTGCAGCTTCACCAGCCTCCGAGCCACCAAACCGCCCACCGAGGAAGGCCGCAACCACCTCAGATGCATACTACTCAACACCCGCTCCGCACGCAAACACGCCGTCGAACTCTGGGACCTGCTCGACACATCCTCTCCGGACGTCGCCTTCCTGACAGAGACCTGGATGAACGCCTCCTCGGCTCCCGACATCGCCATAGCCATCCCGGACGGCTACAAGATCACCCGCAGGGACCGCACCAACGGAGTAGGAGGTGGAATCGCCGTTGTCCACAAGAACACCCTCAGGGTCTCGACCAGCACCAACCACACCCTCAGCACCGCCGAACACCTGCACTTCCAGATCCACACTGACCCCAACACCACCCTCAGAGGAACTCTCATCTACAGACCCCCCGGACCCCGGCCCCAGTTCAGCGACTCCATTGCCGACTTCGTCAGCACGCACGCCCTGGCCTCCACAGACTACATCCTCCTCGGAGACCTGAACTTCCACCTCGAGAACAACAACAACATCAACTCCACCACCCTGATCGAGAACCTCGCCAACCTTGGACTCACACAGCTCGTCACAACGCCCACCCACTCCGCCGGCCACACGCTTGATCCCATCTTCTCCGCAAGCTCCCACGTCACCTTCAGCCACACCACCGAACTCCACTGGACCGACCATCGCTGCATCCACTTCACCTTCCGGAAACCCACCACGTACCACCGCACTCAACAGATCCCCCGCCGCAGCTGGAGCAAAGTCACCGAAGACCAGCTAAACACCACCCTCGCCCGAATCCCACCCGCCGACGCCACGCGCCACCGCCGCCCGCAACCTCAGGCGATGGATCGACGACTGCGCCAACACTCTCGCCCCGATCAAGAAACCCTCCAACAGACACACCGACAAGAAAGCCAACTGGTTCACTGCGGACCTCCAGGCCTCCAAGCAAACCTGTCGGAAACTAGAGAAGAAATGACACCGCGAACAGACACCGGACAGCTATGCGGCCCACAAGAACGCCATCCGCAGACACCATCACCTCATCAGATCCGCCAAAAGGACCTCCTTCAAGGACCGCCTCGACAACAACGCACACAACAGCAAAGAGCTCTTCAACATCATGAAGGAACTCTCCAATCCCAGCTCCAACACCAACGACATCCCACCATCGTAAGACCTGTGCGACTCCCTAGCCACCTTCTTCCATCACAAGATCGCAGACATCCACAACAGCTTCAACAACCAGACCGCCCCAGCAGCCTCCGACACCTCAGTCCCGCTGCCCACCATCCACTTCGACCCCCTGCTCGCCTGGGCCAACGTGAACGACGACGACACCATCAAAATCATGAACACCATCCACTCCGGCTCTCCGTCAGACCCATGCCCACACCACATCTTCAACAAAGCCAGCGCCACCATCGCACCCCATCTCCGCAAGGTCATCAACATCTCCTTCGAGACCGCGACCTTCCCGGAGAGCTGGAAGCACGCCGAGATCAACGCCTTACTCAAGAAACCCAAGGCGGACCCGAGAGACCTCAAGAACTTCCGGCCCATCTCCCTGCTCCCGTTCCCGGCGAAGGTCATCGAGAAGATCGTCAACGGACAACTGACCCGCTACCTCGAGGAGAACAACATCCTGGACCCATCCCAGTCCGGGTTCCGCAGCAACCACAGTACCGAAACTGCCCTCATCGCTGCCACCGATGACATCAGGGCCCTGCTGGACAATGGTGAAACTGCGGCCCTCATCCTCCTGGACCTCTCAGCCGCCTTCGACACTGTCTGCCACCGCACCCTACGCACACGCCTCCACAACGCAGGGATATGAGACAATGCTCTGGAATGGACCACCTCCTTCCTCTCCGGGAGAACCCAGAGCATCCACCTCCCCCCATTCCGCTCCGAAGACTCCGAGATCATCTGCGGCGTACCCCAAGGATCATCCCTCAGCCCGACATTGTTCAACGTCTACATGGCACCGCTCGCCCACGTCGCCCGACTGCACGACCTCAACATCATCTCTTACGCCGACGACACCCAGCTGATCCTCTCCCTCACAAAGGACTCCCTCACCGCCAAAACCAACCTCCACGAAGGAATGAAGGTCGTCGCCGAGTGGCTGAAGAACAGCCGACTGAAGCTGAACTCAGACAAAACGGAGGTCCTCATCCTCGGCTTCACCCCCTCAGCCTGGGACAACTCCTGGTGGCCCACCACACTGGGAGCAGCACCGACACCCACCGACCATGCACGCAACCTGGGGTTTATCCTCGACTCAACACTCTCCATGACCAAGCAAGTCAACGCCGTCTCATCCTCCTGCTTCAACACCCTCCGCATGCTCCGCAAGATCTACAGATGGATCCCCACCGAAACAAGAAGAACGGTCACCCAGGCCCTCGTCAGCAGCAAGCTGGACTACGGAAACGCCCTCTACGCGGGAGCCTCGGCCAAACTCCTGAAACGACTGCAACGTATACAGAACGCCTTGGCACGCCTGATCCTCGACGTCCCACGCCACAGCCACATCTCACCCCACCTGAGAGACCTGCACTGGCTCCCCATGAACAAGAGGATCACCTTCAAGCTCCTCACCCACGCACACAAGGCACTCCACAACACCGGACCGGCATACCTCAACAGACGACTCACCTTCTACGCCCCGAACCGCCAGCTCCGCTCAGCTAACCTCGCCCTCGCCTCCGTCCCCCGCATCCGAAGAGTGACCACCGGCGGCAGATCATTCTCCCACCTCGCCGCCAAGACCTGGAACACCCTCCCCATCCTCCTACGGCAGACCCAGGCCCTGCTAACCTTCAGGAGGCTACTCAAGACCTGGCTGTTCGAGCAGTAGCAGCACCCTCCCCCACCCCCCCAGCGCCTTGAGACCCTCACGGGTGAGTAGTGCGCTTTACAAATGTTCTGATTGATTATATGTGCCTGAATGCTTTAGTGGTTTTCAGTTAATCAATACAAAGAGATTTATCTGGTAAAACAATGCAGGCTTGAATCCCAACCGCTGCACACCAATGTGAGAAGTTGGCCTGGTATATGCTGTCCACTAATTAAAGTGGGCACCTTGCACCAGTCCAAACAACCCTTATGATGTATGAGGTCAAAGATAACCTTTAGAAAGCTATCCAAGCTGTGGAGAGCAGCCTTCAGGCTTAATCTTGAAGGAATGTAAAGCAGCTTGTTTTACCAGAATATCACCTCCTATATTGACTAAATGAAAGGAGAACCACACAGTAGTTATATAAAAATATGTATTTATTAATATAACACTCTCTAGTATCCTCTACACGAGGATAGAACACAAAGCACACAATACGAGATCAATAGAACAATTGTAAGTAGCACAATACACAGTGAGCTCCAGGGGGAGACCAAACCATATACTAAAATAGTGGTATAACAACCACGATTCGGGTCAAGACAAGGTCTAGAGCACGTAGAATCGCTGGGACCCCAAGGAACCACCCAAGGTGAGTAGATAGGGACCCCATGGCGGACGGGTGCAGTGTGCTAACACGACCACGGGCTACGTACAATTCTATGGGGAAGTCGCGGTTACAGTTTTAACCCCTTCGCTGCTAGGCCTTTCCCCCCCTGTGCTAAGACTTTTTTTGGCTATTTGGAGTAGCTCACGCTTAGGCCCCTGTAACTTTTTGACCACTTAAGGTATCCACGCCAAATTTGCGTCCTTTTCTTCCAACATCACAGGGATTCTAAAGGAACCCAGGGTTTGTGGATTCCCCTTGAAAAATGGGAAAAAAGGACTACAGATGAAAGCATCTGGTTTTTTCCCTGCAAATGGTATCAACAAAGGGGTGTGGTGCTGAAATCCCCATCTTCCCAGCTTTCAGGTACAAACAGACGTTTGTCAGAAAACCAAAATCTTTTACACAGTTTTGGCATTTTTCTGGGACATAGCCTATTTTTGCTATTTTTTGTGCTTTCAACCTCCTTCCAGTTAATGGTAAAACTGGGTATGAAAGCAATGATGGATCCTGAAAAGCTATACATTTCTTAAAAGTAGACAACATTTTGAATTCAGCAAGGGGTCATTTGTGTAGATCTTTCAAGGTTTTTGTATAGAAACTAACAGTTGAAAATAGAACAAATTGAAAATGAGTTAAAAAAAACAGCCATTTGTGCCAACGTTTTCACCTGTAACTTCTACTAAGTATGACAGATGTTTGAATGCAATATACCGTTACATCTGCTGGACCAGTCTGGTTGTGGGGATATATAGAACTTGTAGGTTCACCAAGAACCCGAAGAACCCAGAGCCAATAACTGAGCAGCGTCTTGCAATGTTTTTTTATTGTGTACCGGGTATATAGCAATTCATTTGGAAAAATATAAACAGGGAAAAATCGGTATGAAAGTCACCTATGTATTTCTCAAATGGGAACAAATTATAGAGATTAGAAACAGTAGCTATTTGCACATTTCCGAAATTGTGGGTACCCATACCAGCATGTGAATTATAGGTCATTTTTCAAAGTGACTTCTTTTTACACATTGTCTTACATTTGGAAGGCAGAAATGCATTGAAAGTCAATAGGTAATAACAGTTTCTCCACAATTTTGTGTTCCCCTAAGTCTCCCAATAAAAATGATACCTCACTTGTGTGGGTAGGTATAGTGTCCGTGACAGGAAACGCCCCAAAACGCAACGTGGACACACCACATTTTCATAGTGAAAACGGACCCTTTTTTTGCAAAGTGCCTAGCTGTTGATTTTGAACTCTAGCTCTGCCGGCACCTAGGGAAACCTAGAAAACCTATACATTTTTTAAAACTAGACACCCAGGGGAATCCAGGATGGGGTTACTTGTCTGGCTCTCACCAGGTTCTGTTACCCAGAATCCCTTGCAAACCTCAAAATTTGTCAAAAAAAACACATTTTCCTCACATTTCTGTGGTGGAAAGTTCTGGAATCTGCGTGGATCCACAAAATTCTACCCTCCCCGCATTTCCCAAAGTCCTCCGAGAAAAATGGTACCTCACTTGTGTGGATAGGCCTAGTGACCGCGACAGGAAACAGCCCAAAACCCAATGTGGACACACCACAGTTCCACAGTGAAAACGGACCCTTTTTTTGCAAAGTTCCTAGCTGTAGATTTTGAACCCTAGCTCTGCCGGCACCTAGGAAAACCTAGCAAACCTGTACATTTTTGAAAACTAGACACCCAGGGGAATCCAGGATCTGGTGACTTGTCTGGCTCTCACCAGGTTCTGTTACCCAGAATCCCTTGCAAACCTCAAAATTTGTAAAAAAAAACACATTTTCCTCACATTTCTGTGGTGGAAAGTTCTGGAATCTGCGTGGATCCACAAAATTCTACCCTCCCCGCATTTCCAAAAGTTCTCCGAGAAAAATGGTACCTCACTTGTGTGGGTAGGCCTAGTGACCGCGACAGGAAACAGCCCAAAACCCAACATGGACACACCACAGTTCCACAGTGAAAACGGACCCTTTTTTTGCAAAGTTCCTAGCTGTAGATTTTGAACCCTAGCTCTGCCGGCACCTAGGGAAACCTAGCAAACCTATACATTTTTGAAAACTAGACACCCAGGGGAATCCAGGATCTGGTGACTTGTCTGGCTCTCACCAGGTTCTGTTACCCAGAATCCCTTGGAAACCTCAAAATTTGTCAAAAAAGTCACATTTTCCTCACTTTTCTGTGGTGGAAAGTTCTGGAATCTGCGTAGATCCACAAAATTCCACCCACCCCGCATTCCCCAAAGTCTTCCAAGAAAAATGGTACCTCACTTGTGTGGGTAGGCCTAGTGCCTGTGACAGGAAACTGCCCAAAACGCAACGTGGACACACCACATTTTCACAGTGAAAATGGACCCTTTTTTTGCAAAGTGCCTAGCTGTAGATTTTGAACCCTAGCTCTGCCGGCACCAAGGTAAACCTAGCAAACCTATACATTTTTGAAAACTAGACACCCAGGGGAATCCAGGATGCGGTGACTTGTCTGGCTCTCACCAGGTTCTGTTACCCAGAATCCCTTGCAAACCTCAAAATTTGTAAAGAAAAACACATTTCTGTGGTGGAAAGTTCTGGAATCTGCGTGGATCCACAAAATTCCACCCACCCCGCATTCCCCAAAGTCTTCCAAGAAAAATGTACCTCACTTGTGTGGGTAGGCCTAGTGCCAGCGACAGGAAACTGCCCAAAACGCAACGTGGACACACCACATTTTCACAGTGAAAATGGACCCTTTTTTTGCAAAGTGCCTAGCTGTAGATTTTGAACCCTAGCTCTGCCGGCACCTAGGGAAACCTAGCAAACCTATACATTTTTGAAAACTAGATACCCAGGGGAATCGAGGATGGGGTGACTTGTCTGGCTTTCACCAGGTTCTGTTACCCAAAATCCCTGGCAAACCTCAAACTTTGTAAAAAAAAAACACATTTTCCTCACATTTCTGTGGTGGAAAGTTCTGGAATCTGCGTAGATCCACAAATATCCTACCACCCAGTGTTCCCGCAGGTCTCCCGATAAAAATGGTACCTCACTCATGTGGGTGCCCCAAGTACCCGCGATAGGCAAGGGCCCAAAATGTATTGAGGAGACATCAAAATGTCCTATCACAAAACAACCTGGTTTTGCAATGGGAGTCACCTGGGTTTTTGGCCCAAGGCTCGGCGGCCATCTTGGGAAATCTACCAAACCCACACATTTCTGAAAACTAGACACCCGGGGGAGTCCAGCAAGGTATAGCTTGCGTGGGTCCCCCAACGTTTTCCTACCCAGAATCCCCTGCAAACCTCAAATTTAGCTGAAATAATCACTTTTTTCTCAAATTTCTGTGTGGGAAAGTTCTGGAATCTGCGTGGATCCATAAATGTCCTACCACCCAGCATTCCCCCAGGTCTCCCGATAAAAATGGTACCTCACTCTTGTGGGTGGGTCAAGTACCCGCATCAGGCAAGGGCCCAAAACCTATTGTGGAGACATCAAAATTACCTATCACAAAACAACCTGGTTTTGCAAGGGGGGTCACCTGGGTTTTTGGCCCCGGGCTCGGTGGCCATCTTGGGAAACTGTGAGAAAGTGCCCTCTTTCTGCATGGTTGCCCCCACTTTTTGCCGAATTGCTGATGTGCTTTGACTGAGTGTGCCCTGGTTCCTGCTAATCAGGTAACCAGAGCCTATGTTCTTTCCCTAAAACTGCATTGAAGCCTAAACCCAATTGGCATCTCTGGCCACAGGTCAGCCCCTGGTAACTGGTACCACAGGTACCCAGGGCACTGTGACCAGAGAAGGCCTCTAAGGGCTTCAGCACTTATTGTGCCACCCTTAGAGCTCCTGTACCCTTACACACACACACTGCCTTTGCAGGCTTCGTGTTTTGGTGCAGAACAAAGTGAAGAGTCGACATGGCACACATCTCTGTGTGCCATGCCTACAAACCACTGCTCTGGCATTGTAGTGTAGTTCCTATTTCCCTACTAGGCTCTGCGCATTGGAATAATATAACCTATAGGCTTGACATAGGACTAAGGTCGGTATGTCCCTATCGAGTATATTAAACTTAATTACTTGTGCCAGCTAGCTCAGAGGCCACTAGAAACTCCTTGAGAACAAGAAGGGAGTAGTTTCTGGCAACCGAAAAACATGACTACTTTGTTTCCCTTTAGAATCGGAACACGTCTCAGAATCGTGGAAACAATAGATAACAGTTTCACTCAGTCAATCGTGCATGCTTAGTTTCTACAGAGTTACACAGAAAGGAAAGACGGGCGTTTCAATAAAAGGGTTTTATTGAACAGTCTTGTTTCTCGTGTAAGAGATATGTGCTGTTATGATCACAAGACAGTATGCAAGATAAATAATGTACAGCGTAAGCAGTAGAAATAAATAATACTGCGCTAGCATTATCTTTTAGCATATATTCACGTACATAAATAACATGAGCTAAAAATGCGAGTACTCATACGATGCGTCTCTAAGCTAGTTCTACCCCAATGTACCTAACCTAGTCTAGGTGTAGGGAAAGGTAGAAGCAGGTGGAGTATTCTCTAGTCTGGTATACTAAGAGTATGTTAAGTATAGTATGCCAAGTATGGTATGCCAAGAGTCCCTCTAGGTTCTAGTCAGCTCCATACCTTGAGAATGAGAGAGGTGGGAATCTTTTGCCGGATCTGGAACTCTAACACCCCGCGAAGGGAGTCAGAACACTGGAAGCTGGATTCGTCTGCGTGCAGGAATGACAACGTCTTCTCAGTGCGTCAGGCCGGGATACGGGCTCCTCTGAAGTCGAGGTCTCCTCTAACTTGCTTGGGCAAGGGAAGGTATATTTATACCTGGTAGGTGTCTTGGAATGTTAGCATTGACGTGAAGTCGGACAGACGAAGACGTCAGGAATGAACCCTTAACCCCTTCGATGCTCATGACGAGCTGAGCTCGTCATGCTGCGCGGTGGGCGTGTGCGCATGACGAGCTGAGCTCGTCACGACCACGCCCGCGATCGGAATGTCCAGCACCTGGGCGGAATTCCGATCGCGACGAAGGTGTTAAGGTATAACGGTTCATACATAATAGATGAGTTCTTGGAGAAATCAATAGTCCTGTGCTAGGGGAACTCCTGAAGCTTAAGGGTCTGGTTTCTAAGAACTCGTTGTGACGTTAGGGTGGACGGATGTCGGTGACCATGCCTGTATTTGGAGTGCACGGTTAATGCCTAAATAAGGACAGGGATTCTATGCCTATATAAGGGCAATGCGAATTGTGCCTATATAAGGACATGATTCAGGAAAACCTATATACGGACACCTAAAGCGGAATACAACACCCACTCCATTTTCGATTGAACGATAATACTAAATGCTAAACATTCAAATGCTAAACATAAAATTGAGTACCACATGTTGATAAAAACATTTCTAAAAGCATTTTAAAAGAAGCTCAAAACTGTTGAAATGCAATAGGTACTGTACATTTAAAGCATCGTTTCCATTCTAAGCATATAACGGAAGTAAAATGCAACGTGAATGAAACAGAAATATATACATATGACGAAATGGTCGATAAGTTCTCAAAATCAAAGCCATTACATATCATGGAATTAAATGAAATGTTAGACAAGTAAGGTGACAATGTGTCCCTGGAAGTATTCAAAGAAGTCCGTTTTATAAGACTAGTTCTACTGTAAGCAGATTGTTCATTTGCCATGTCTTTTTCTATCGGGAACATTTTGTTTTTAAAAAAGAAAAAGTTCAATTTCTGGGAATAGTTCCAAGTTTTGAAAATATGAAGGCCAAATTTCATTGTTGCCCTGGTACACTGTGAGCCGAATCAAAGTCAGTGTATGGGTCTGGCGTAAACATTAGATCATCTATTTCTGTAGCCAAAATATCGTCTACCAAAGTTGGTGACATTTGGAACACCTCGTTCAGAAGGTTAATTGCACAGAGATGAGAAACCTCGCCTTCAGCAGAAGAAGTAATGTTCGCGTCCGTTGTTACCTGTGTGCCCGTTGATCCATCTCGTACCTCAGCAGCAGCCGGAAGCGTCTGTGAGATCTCAATGAATGCCGCCATCAGGATTGGAAGCCTCTGGGGACAACACACAGCATGGGCCGTTATCGGGTCCAGCAGAGTATCGATATCCGTTGGCATGACTGATGGGAGTGTTAGACAGGTGTCTAGCACGCATTCTTCACCGCAAAACAGGCAGCGTAGAACAGGTAAGATGCAATCTTGCCAGATTGGTCTGAATGACAGGAACCACGTTGTATTAAGTTCCCGTAGACGAGGCATGCCCAAAAGCTGTACTATTCGCTCACGGCATTTCCGTTCAAGTAGGGCTCTCTCCACATCGCTCGGAGTGATGTTGGCGAAGAGGCTTGCCATAGCGTAGTAGGAGGAATAGAAACAGAATTCCTGCAACAAGTGCTAGAATTAAAGGCACACCACCAAACACCGAATGTGCGAAGTTTGGGATTATTCCGAGGACAGCCTGGAAAGGTGCTAATAGTCCGGAACAGATGGTCTTAAATACATGTACAATTCCACTTGTATCAGACATGTTAAAGATACATCCTATCATTTCTATGAAATGTATAGGGTAGTTTGTACGAATTGAAGCTTGTATCTCAGCCGAAGTCCTTGCAACTTGTAGATCATAGGTTTCTTTGGCCGAGGTCAAAGGCACTGATTGTTGTATAAGCATGGCTTTCATTCTGCTTAAAGTATCAAATCGTATAAAAGAGACATTCAACAAAGGCCATAGAGGCGACTCCCTGACTGTGTCTATTAGGGCAAACAATATTTGCATACAGCAAGTGACCCTGGAGTTGACCATTACTAGATATGGGATGCCTGGCAACATGCCACAGCAACTCTGATCATTCAACATGAGGTAACTCCCATTAGAAAGTTGGCCAAACGTTGGATTAATCACAGCAGCTGGTGTACCCTTCTGGTGGCAGGACAAATTTGCCACAGAACCATTACAAGCCCCGTGTAAAGATATGTCCTGACAAATTAGTGAACCGCTTAGTGCACTTTCACAGTGTGTACCGCTCAGAAACACTTCACGATCCCCACTCCAACATCTATAGGTGTAAGGTAAATTCCAGGATGTCTTAATGTATTCTTTACACAACCTTTCATATTTGCCTGCTTGCATCTGTTTAAGGCAATACTGAAACTGGAAAGTAGTCACAGGTAGACTAATTTTGCCATGAATAAGCCATTCTGTAGCTGTTTTTTCTGCCACTGTGAATGGTAATTTTTCAAGTTTTTCAATGCTCAGTACTGCATACTTTGCTCCCCTTTGTGCCAGTTCGATCTGTTTATCAGTTAGATTGTATTCTGCAAACAGAGCCGTCGCGTTGATAAAACGCCAAGGCACATAGCCCGCACACAAAAGATTGCAGCGTCCAGCTTAATAACATAATAGAACGTAACTGAGACTGGCCTTGTTGTAACATGGCTAAATCTTGTTCCAGTATGTCGATAGCAGAGGATACAATACTGTCCAATGAATAAATTCTGGAGGACAAAGTTGTTAACCCATTGTCGACCACAGAGAGAGTTTTCTCTAAATTAATACGCTCAAGTTCACGTATTCGTTCTGCGGCCTCCATCTGTGACACCTTCCATGCTTCATTATAAGCAGTATAAATGCCGGCAAATATGAAAAGTTTTTGACGCGGTTTTCTTGGTCCAAGCAAGAATTCCCTAAGGTCTGCGTCTTCTTTAAGTAAAGATAAGTGTTGTTTCACATCCTTTAGTGTAGATTTTTGCAGCCAATCGAGGCATAATTTTCCTACACTGTATTTTGTTACTACCCCCGGATGCTGTCTTTGGACGTATTGTGGGTCTGGCCTGTGAATAGTAAACCCCTGTGTTTTATTCAGTAATCTCTCTTGACAGTTGTTTGTGTCTGTGGGCCAGATCAACCATTTTCTCCAATCAGGATTTGTTCTGTTGAGTTGTAGTATGGTATCAACTGTAACCGCTGCCTGTGTATTGTTATCACTTGCAGGTGTTGGTACAGAGGGAGTTTTCATGTCTTTGATCTTGGCTAACCCAAGGCAAGACGTTTGTTGGACCGTATCATTCAAAAACATTATTTGTTGAGGGACGATACAGGCTCTAAATAAAGCTTCTAGACCCCCGGCACTTGCCAATCTTTAGTACCCCAGACAGATTTTGTGTCTATTGTCTCTTTCCACAAGTCGAAACCATGTCTAGACAGTTGGGCAATAAATGCTGCAGAGTAAATCTGTTTTGTATTAGTTAACATAATTTTCAGTCCTGTTTTGTTTACATTTTTATAGTAAAATGTTTCTGGATCAGATGTATTGTATCCTGACAAATATGGAAACTTTTTAGCAAATGTTTTTGAACTACCTTTTGGTGGTGTAGGACAATGCTCCCATTGGTTAAACATAAACACATTTCTAGGTGTTGCAGATTTATGCAAAAAATGATGACCATAGTGGTTATAGCAATACAGCTGTTCATAGTCTGATGAACCCTCTAAATATTCATTATTAGAAAATGCAGCAGATTTTTCTAGGTCAAACATCATGTTATTTACAGTTTCAAAGTCCCAATCATCAGAATAGGTACTGGATGAAACAAAATCACTTAGTGAGATCTTAAATAAATGTGGAATGTTCAAATATTCCGTTGGGCCAAAAATATCAAAATCTGTTTTGTCCCACACTATACCATCCTGTATAGGAACGGCTGTGATGTTCACTGCAGACAAGTCTCTCGTTTCACGATGGGATGATTTGTGAGGTTTTAAAAGTAAGTTCACTTCTTTTCTTTCAGTGTTCACATGGATGTATTTGCCATTTATAAGCACGCTCATAGTCATAACCAAAGCTAGCCAAAGCCGGAAGAAAAATATTCCAGAAATAATCCATAGTTCAATCCATGGTGAAACTAGATAAGTCTTTTTCAGAAAATGAAGTAAGTCTTGTACTTGCTGTTTAAAAGTTTTAGATGCTGGCGACTTCTCGGGCTCACTCGGATCCTCAGAAAACGTATCAAAGTTAATGAAATAGCCAGAAGCAGTTCTGTCAATTGTTGGAATTGCATCAGGATTTGTAGAAATCGCTGGAACCAGTTGATCACTTGTTACATTGGTGTAGACAGGTGTATTTGGACGAACTGTTAATTGAGTTTCAAGAGGGATGAGTTCCATAGCATTGTTGCTCAGTCCTTCATCTATTACTGCTGAATTCTCGATGGTTATCAGTCTTTCAGTCTGAACCTCTTGGATAGTAGCGAGAGGAGTGTGTCTGCTACTAGGTCGGAGTCCACGAGGAATACTATTTAGTATTGGCCACATACTGTGGTTTGATGAGGTCGATGGACACAAATCTTTTCTCCTTTCTTCCAGCAAGGGGCGGCAGAAGTACTGTTCTTGTTCCATGTATGGCTAGGACAGGTACTGGTTGTCTGTAAGAAGGTCCAAATTCCTTCTTGTCCGCAATTTTCTCTCTGACTAGATCCCCAACTTTTGGAATCCAGACAGGCCATGCTGGGACCGCCGGTTTTTCCCCAGTGGTGGTTGGCTGCAGGAATACGTTGCTTTGTTTCGATCTTAGTTCATTTAGATCCTGTAAAACAGCCAAACGATCTTTGATATCAAAGGTTTTTTTTCCCACCACTGTGCCACTACATTCTAGATCTGGCACCCACATTCTTGTCCCAAAAAGGACCTCATATGGAGTGACCCCCCCTAGAGAACTTCTTGGCAAATTGTTTAATGAGCGTTGGACCCCATAAAGATGTTTGACCCACCCATCACCCCAACCTAATACCCTAGCTGTTATAGACTGCTTTATGTCCCGGTTTTTCCTTTCCACAACAGAATTTCCCTCAGGATGAAACGGAGAGGAGTACCGCAATGCAACGCCCAGACTGGCCATGGCTTCTTTGTAAGCTCGAGAGCTAAACGCAGGGCCCTGGTCAGAATGTAGCGTGCCTATTGCGTATGTGCCGATAAAGACTTGCAAATCTTTTATAACAGTTCGAGCGTCAGCCGAGCGCTGAGGCCATATCCATAGGAACCTTGACTTAGTATTTGTGGGATTGCAGTCGTCCACAAGGACGCCTGTGCATAGATAGTCTAATGCTGTCTAACAATGGTGTCTGTCCCTGGCAGGCTATGTCGTAGCATGGTGTCTGGTGGCGTTCTGCATCATGCTGTATTTTACAGTCTATGCAGTCATTGATGAAGATGTGAATATGTGTATTCATTCCAGGCCACCAGTACATCTCTTTTAATGTCAATATTGTTTTAGAGATCCCTTGATGTGACAGACCCTCTCCCAGATGTGCTTCATAAATCAAAGCTGCTCTACGTTCCATGTTTGGAATTACCCTATCCCCCACTCCAGGGATTCGAGCAAAAGGAACGTTGTTCGCCTCAATTACATAAGAGTACTTGAGTGGAAACTTTTTTGGTAACGCTGCACCACTGCCTTTGCTCGTAGCATTGACAGCCAACATTATCTCACTGTCTATTCTGGTTTTCGAACGAGAGATCGCAGCTACGGAAGCCGTCTGAACAGCCCCCTTTGCGGCTTCGTCAGCCAATGAATTCCCTGCAACGTGAACGCCATCACGTTGATGACTCAGTGTGTGTATCACGTGAGCCTTTGGTAGTTCGTTTTTTAACTGAACTACTTGTTCCCAAAGCGTTTTATGCTTTATTGTGCCGCCTTTTGCATCTTTGAACCCATTTTCAAGCCAAGTTTGTATATATTCATTATACGACTGCACACAGTAGAAAGAATCGCACACTATTAGTGTGGGGAATTCTCGATCTGTACTTTCAAGTGCCAGTTTGAAAGCTTGTAGTTCAGCTCGCTGTGCTGTGCAATCTCCTAGAGATTGGGTTTTTGTGACCATAGGTCTGAAGATACCATGTCGCATGCGACCTTTAACGATTGCACACGCTGCACTGTAAGCTTGCTTACTCCCTGTTGCGGGTTGTGCGGATCCGTCAGTGTAAATTATAAATTCATACTGATCGAGAGGCAGAATCTCAGTGGGCAGAGGACATTCATGTTCATATTGCAGGAACGCTTGTGTTTTTTAAATCAGGATCAAAAACATATTCAACATCTGTTGCAGCAAGAGAATTAACCCATTGTATCCATCTAGGATGTAATGCTTTAGCATTTGGGATGCTTGCTTTTGTTACCGCCTCTAAGGCCGGTACTGGGGTTACGACAATAATGCGTTTCCCTTGGGCTAGAGCTCTTTTTTTGCTACTGCAGTTTGAACTGCTGTCAGTATTTTCTCAGTTGAAGTTAAGCGCATTTCTGCTTGTGTATACAAATGTGATTTGTATGCAATTGGTACTTTTTCACCCTCATTAAATGTTAAGTAGGTGAATCCGCATTGACCCGAAATTATTCGGATCACTAAGTTGCGTTGACTTACGCGTGTTTGTAAGTGATTTGTTGCTAACATGTTAGCTTGGAGTGAACGCAAGATTTCTGTGTGTTCATGTGTCCAATTTTTGATTGAAAAATCAGGTTTGATTAGTGCGTAGAGAGGTTTAACCCTTTCTGCGTAATTTAGAATGTAAGTTCTTCCAAAATTTAGGAAACCCAGGATGGATTGTAAATTTTTCAGCGTTTTAGGAGGTTGGAGCAGCACACACCTTTCTAAAAGTTAGCTGCCAAGCTCTTGCCTTCACTTGAAAGCTCATATCCTAAAAGAGGACATTGAGATGGGCAATTCTGGACTTTTTGAAGTTGAATTTATAGCCCTCAGAGGCGGAGCCCAGTATAATGGTGCTCACCCTGTTCAAGTGTTTGTCCAGGTCATCGTCTGTCAGATAGATGTCACCGACATATGACAATGCCTCATTGTCATAAATTTGTAGTAACTCCGTTACTCTCGCTGAGAACAACCCCGGGCTATTCTTGAACCCTTGTGGGAGTCTACAAAATTGACGCTGGGTCCCCATTATTGAGAAAGCTGTTAAGTACCTGCTTCCAGGTGCTATGTTTTGACAAAAGAAACCATTTGAGATATCCAATGTGGTTTTATATTTTTTACGCACAATGTTATTCATTAATGCTGTACTGTGTGCATTTAGCACCGCAAAAGTTTTAGAACTAGTGTTTAAGTGTCTGTAATCCAAAACTAGACGATATGTATTGTCTGGTTTGGAAACAGGAAACAAAGGATTGTTCATTGAAGAGGTGCATGTTTCAATCACCCCTTGGTATTCAAGTTGATCTAAGATCTCCCTGACCTGTTTTTTAGCTTCTTGCTTAATTGGGTACTGCCTCCGTGCAGTAGGTTCATTTTTTAGATGTTTTTTATGGTGAGGCGAGTCCTCATCCCATCCTACATGATTTTTGTATAATGCTGGGGCCTGGGCTATTGCCCATTTCCTGGCATAAGTATATTTTAGGTGAATTGGAATATGGTTGGAGAAGGCAGGCATAATAATGTCCTCGCCATGTGGGAACTCCCTGACAAATTGTGGTGGCCAGTCTTTTTCTGCTAGAAGTATGTCATAGCCCCTTGAAAGTTTTTCCCAAAAGAGTGCTTTCACCTGTCTAGGTATGTCTCCCTCCATCCGGAGTGTTATTTCATATAACTTTTGTGGAGTACTAACCCTGGTGTCTACAGTCTCAACTGTAATGTACTCATTCAAGTCCACTATCTCCAGAAGTTCCTTCAGGTTCTGGCGAGCTATTGTGACTAGGCCTGGGCGGTAAATTCCGTTCCGCTCGCGGAATTTGCGGAATTTGGGTAATTTCGCGTTCCGCGGAGAACGCGGAATTACCAAAATCTCCGCGATCCGCGGCTTCGCGGAATTTTTTGCTTGTTCGCGCGTTCAAAATGCGTGTTCGCGAGATATTTCTCCCCGAGCACGCAAACAGCGTTCGCGAACAGGAAAAAAGCATCGCGAACGGGCGGAACAAGCAATTCCGCGTGTTCGCGGAACTTTTGCGTGCTCGCGGAGATTTTTAACCGTTTCGCGGAGCTTTGCGTAGCGCGACTACGCAAATTCCGCCCACCCCTAAATGTGACTTCTGCTGCACTGTCCAGCATTGTCTGAGCCCATTCTCCGTTCTTGAGTTGTGTTCTCAGTATCATCGGCATGTCTGATCTTCAGACCTGCTACCTTCTTCTTTGAGAATTGAGGTTTTGATTTATTTTTTGGAACGTGTTTGTCGTCTTTTGATTTCACGCGTTCTTCTCTATGTTCTGACCGTCCTCTTCTTTCCGATGTCTGTGACGAGATCTGAAAGGTACGAGAGGAACGTGTATCAGTATCTTGATACCTGTCAGGCTTTTCAAATTATCCCTATTCCTGAGGTTATACCTCCTTTCAGAGGGCTCCTTTTGAGGAGACCTACCTCGAGATTGAGAACGTTTCTCGTTTGAATTTTGTTTGTTAGTTTCCCACTTCTTTTTAGAAGATGTAGGAGTTTGTTTATTAGAGTCCTTCTCAGGACTTTCAGATAGTTTTGGCTTCAATGGTCTTCCACCCAAACTATCTCTGCCTAATTCTGCATAAGATTGTTCTATTATTCTGGGTAGTTCTGTTTGATGTTCTGTAACATCGAATTCCCTTAATCGTTGGCGGATCGCCACTGCTGCTGCCTCCCCTTTAATATTAGATAATATTATTGTTGAGACCTGGTCGAAATTTTTCAGTAATTTCATACCTAAATTCAGAGCAGGCTCTGCCCCGTATTCGTTTTGAATTTGTTTCAGGACATCTGGTATTACTGCAATTGACGGAACACCATGTGTTTTAGTATAGATGGCAGCAAAGACTGAGCCCCAAGTGGTGCAGTCTTCCAGTTGTGGTGTGATCCCCATTGGTAAACAGATTGTTAGGATTCTGTGTTTCTCATAAGGGCTATGTTGGACTTGGCCCTTTTTGGCAGGTTCACCCCTGAACTTTTTGCCTTGTCTGTAACCTGGTGTTGGTGATTTTAGGCCTCTGAGCACTTTCGCACTGTGGTCCAGTGGAAAGTGCGTGCGCCCCCTGTGTGTACTTGTGGTGAGATTGGCCTGCCCTCCCATAGGAATGCATGGGGGATTTCCTGATCAGTGTGTGTCAGTGGTAATTCCTGTTATGAGAGGAGCAGTATGGTCAAGTCTGGTATGTATGAAATTGTGTGAATAAAAGCTGCGCAATGGTGTGCGCAGATTTATTATGACTGGTGTAGAAATGCCACTTTTAGAAGTTGGCATTTATGTGTGCTCTGTGTCTGCCTGCCTGATGTGAATTGCATGTCTGGCTTGTGAGTGACAGGGGTTGGGAGGTGTATGTGGCTCCAGGAGGGGCAGGGTGAGTCTGCCCAGTGGTGAATAGAGAGATCTGCATGCAGATGGGAGGGAGGAGTTGCACCTGGGACCTGAATAGGGCTGTGCCTTCCCTCCACAATGCTGGCTCCGCCCCCTGTGGTGCGTCTAATCCCTGAGCCCCCACCTGACAAAGGAGAGAGGAGCTGAGCAAAACAAAGTGCTCCAAAGCTCCCCTAAACCAGTTCTGACTGGTATCCCCAAGCCCTGTGCTGTGACACAAAGGAAAAGGGCATATAAATATAGGGGCTGTGACCCCATGAGAGTTGTTCAGTTCAGTCTTTGGTGCTGTTCCTGCGAGGCGTGCTGCTGCTGGGGCCCAGGGGGGGCTGCCATGAGGGTTTGCCTACCTGGGCCCTGCATTGCCCCTTCATCCCTAAAGGACTTTTGTGCTTGGGACCCTTTACTTTGCTTTTGATCCTCCAGGACCTTGGAGGAGCTCGCTCTGCATTTCTTTTTGCCTACAGGACTTTTGCCTGCATCTTGCACCCTGTGAGCACTGTAATCCGGCTCCTGGAGGAGCGCTGGAGCTTCGCAGCGTGGAGCTGCATGTTGCCTTGAGGGAATCCCCAGCGTAGGGATTCCCCCAAAATTGCTGTGATCGAGCGGGAGCCCACCCCGCTTTATGATGTTTATTTTTACTGCGGGAGCCCACCCCGCTTTATGATGTGTATTTTTACTGCGGGAGCCCACCCCGCTTTATATTTTAAACTAAGAGGGAGCCTACCCCTCATTGCGCCAGTGAGCCCGGTGAGTGAGGGCTGGGCAGGGGACATGGTCGCATTTTGCTACCGCTCCTACGAGGGGGCATGTTGTGCTTCAAGAGCCAGTGCGCTCCAACGAGGGAGCTAATTTGATTTAAAAATCCCCGTGTGGTGCCAGTGTCCAACGCTTGGGGCCAGTTATATGGCTAAGAGACCCCCAAAGGGCCACAGTTCATTGGGGGCAGTTCGAGGCGCATTGTCGGCGCCTGGGCGGTCCCGCCAGAGAGCGGGCTGCCCCAACGATGGTGGCATATGTTTTAGTGCCACGTGGGGTCCAGAGGGCACAGAGGTGCCGGGCCCCCCTTTACGCAAAGTGCCACAGCTGCGCCGCACCAGCGCGGGCAGCTGCAACTAATTGGGTACAATGGCGAGAAAGTCCCTGAGAGGGACCAGAGGTACAGTGGTGCCAGGCCTTATTACCTCACAGCTGACCAGCAGGTAGTGGGCAGCTGCATCGTTTAGGCCATTCTTTCTTTGGGGACATGCCTGGTGAGTTAGGAGTGAGATGCACTCCTTTGCCCCACACATTCACAGCTGCGCAGCACTTAGTGCTAGCTGCTACGTTTAGGCCTGCGCAAAGTGCGCACCCTTGACTTCTGCTGCATTGGCAGCGCGCCCTGACTCTTGGACATAGGGCATTTGAGCCCCTTTTGAGATGGCCAGTTGGCCAGGGGGACAGTTAGGTTTATAAAGCGCCAGGCCCTAATGTGATTTATGTGCTGATGTGATTTTGGGTGCTAGGAAATGTAATTCATGTAGTATGATTTACGCACCCTCTATTATACCTCTAATGTGATTCATGATTATGAGGTTTTGCATACTGTGTTCATGTTTGAGTTATCCTCTACTGTGGTTTAGGTATGAGGTTATTTGCATACTGTGGTTTATGCATGTGAGATTATTCTCCACTGTGATTTATGCCCCTAATGTGAGTGATACTTAGGCGGTTAGGGTCTAATATGTTAGACTGGTGAGGTTGGCGTACAATGGATTTGGCGCCTATGTGATACTGTGCATAATGTGGTTTATGTTACAGGCTGATGCTGAGTACAGTGGTTACCAGTTTACTGATTACTGGTTGTATTCTACATTTACAATTTGTGCTACATTTATTATAAGTTCTACATTTATTATGTTCGCTTTGTGATGGTTCTGACAGTGGTCCAGTTGGCCCTGTCAGGTGTAAATAATCCCTTGTAAATATGACCCCGTGCCAGGTGGCACGATGTATATATGTGAGTACTATTCTAATGTGTTTTATGATAATACAAAGGCTATTTTTGATATAACCTTGTGTGGAGTTCCTTTTTGTGGTGTGCCTAGTATGTTGTTGCTGTGTGTGTGTTGCGCAAATGCTTTACACATTGCCACCGGGATAAGCCTGACTGCTCGTGCCAAGCTACCAAGGTGGTGAGCAGGGGTTATCTTTGGCGTGTAACTCCCTCGCCCTGACTAGAGTGGTGGTCTCTGCCTGGCTTTGGCACAAGCCTTAGCCAACCAGAAATCCCATTTCTAACATTGGTTGTCAGCGGTGAAGATAGGACTTGCGTTTGCTCAATACCGCAGCGACAACTGGTAGCACTACAGGCTCTGCATTTTAGATAGTCACATGTATGGGGATTATTGTGTCTGAGTTTGTTTTAAGTGTCATTTCTTTTTGAAATGTGTTTTATTGTTGCACTATGAGTTGGGTGTCCTGCCAAGGACAGAAACCAGAGAATCTGGAGGAGTGTGACTGCCCTTGTGCAGACTGCTATTTCTTGGGTTGGCCTGAAGCTGAAGGAGTGTGACTGCCCTTGTGCCATCGTGCTATTTCTTGGGTTGGCCTGAAGCTGAAGGAGTTGACTGCCCCTGTGCTGTCTGCTATTTCTAGGGTTGACCTACAGTTGTAACTTAATTGGCATGGAGTAACTAGCTCGGGAGGGTAGATTATCCCCTAAGTGCAGTGTTAGTTTCTGGAATTCCCAGTAAGGATGGGATCCAGTGGTGGCAGCAATATGTAGTCCAGTGCAGGAAGTCCCATTCCCAGTTCCCATAGTATGGTACCTGGTTCCCGGTTAAGAGGGGGACAGGTTGTGTTTCAGGGGCAGTAAGATGCTGTCTCACCAGTCTTGTGGGAGGAGTGTGGATGAGTGTTCTGGTGCACTGGACGTTTGGGTGATTGGTTAGCACGGTAAATGGTGTTAAAGGGCTCTTCAATCTGTTTTGTCAGAAAGAACATGCCCCGTAATTGTTTTCCGGAGTCGCACCAACACCTGTTGGAGTGTGTGAGTTCTTTGATTCTAGGGAGTTTGCATTGGGGTGTGAGAATAGAGGAATGGTGCAGGTGTCTTCCAACCCAGAGTGGTGGAAGTGGTTCAGAGTAGCCCAGCTAGGTGACCTTATAGTGAGGAGGTTGTAGGGACTCACATCCTGTCTCGTAGGAGAAGGAGTGAGATTGGGCTGTGTCCCAAAGTGCCCGCACCTCAGTCTCCAGTACTGGATGGTTCTTAGAGGGAACACCAGGTAGGGAGCCTAGTCTGTCCTGTTGGACTGTTCTTCGAGGGGGAACTCCCCGTGTTAGGTGAGCTGGGAGTGCCTGTAATCAGACCTCCATCAGTTCTAGTGTATGGCAGTACCGCTCCAGTTGGGAGGGTGCAGAAGTCCAGAGTGAGGGGTGAGAGGGGGAAAGAGGCCCCAGTGGAAGAACCATTGGGTCAGGGGCCAGCCAGAAGGGCTGAGCCTCATAGGATTGGCCATGGTGACGCCACTTCTGTCATGGGGCATCTTCACGCACTGTCATAGGGACAGGAGGTCGTGAGCTCTGTGCCAGGTTGCTGGAGCATCTTCACGCACTGTCAGAGGGACAGGAGGTCGTGAGCTCTGCGCCAGGCAGACTGTCACACGACACATTAGTTATGTGTCACCCTCAGGAAGTCCTGGTTCGCCGGGCAATTGTCTGACCGAAGGGTACCGTCCCTGGGTTGGGGAGCCAGGTTCAGGTGTTTCCTGACCTGGACGGCAGGGCGACTGTAATCAGTGTCCTGGCCGGTTTGCCTTCTAGGGGTACCCCTGTGAACACAGGTGGGGCCCATCTTAAGTGAAGAGACCCTGTGTTTCCCAGAAGGGGTGGTGGAGGCCTAGCCGGGATCTTTAGGGTCCCTGGCTGAATGTGGTAGTACTACCCTGAGAGCAGGTGGGGCCCATCTTAAGTGAAGGGACCCTGCTCTACAGTGGGAGGGTGCAGAACTCTAGAAGGGGGTGCAGAGGGAGGGAGTCCTCGCCTCTGACCCCGGTGCATCCGGTGAATGTGGAACCCAGGTGGTAGACCAGTTGATGGAGAGAGGTCCTGAACTGGTGGGAGAGTTGTGTTCTGGTGGGTGCTTCCCCTGGGAGGGTGCGTAACCCCAGAAGAGAGGTAGGGTGAGGAGATGCTTCACCCGTGACCTCTGGTCAGCCTGAGGGTGCGGACCCTAGGTTGAAGGATCAGTGGTAGTTTGGAACTACACTGAGAGAGTGGAGAATGGCTATTGTATGCCAGGGGTTACTGCCCCCCACTCTGTGGATTGGCAAGGACCAGTGACGTCTGGGTGGCCTAGGGCCTGGTCCTGGCCGTGGACAACTAGGAAGTACCAGTGGGGTAGCCTAGTTGGTCCTGAGAGTTCTTTTTCAGAGGGAACCACATGGGTTCAGAGTGGCGTAGAACCGGAGGGTGTCCCCGCAGTGAGGGCCCGCGTCCGTGTTCTATCGCCCGAAGCAGGGAAGCCCATCAAGGTAGTGATTGGTCTGCCCTGCATTTTGGCTGGAAGGGGGTTGTGTTGGACTTGGCCCTTTTTGGCAGGTTCACCCCTGAACTTTTTGCCTTGTCTGTAACCTGGTGTTGGTGATTTTAGGCCTCTGAGCACTTTCGCACTGTGGTCCAGTGGAAAGTGCGTGCGCTCTCTGTGTACTTGTGGTGAGATTGGCCTGCCCTCCCATAGGAATGCATGGGGGATTCCCTGATCAGTGTGTGTCAGTGGTAATTCCTGTTATGAGAGGAGCAGTATGGTCAAGTCTGGTATGTATGAAATTGTGTGAATAAATGCTGCGCAATGGTGTGCGCAGATTTATTATGACTGGTGTAGAAATGCCACTTTTAGAAGTTGGCATTTATGTGTGCTCTGTGTCTGCCTGCCTGATGTGAATTGCATGTCTGGCTTGTGAGTGACAGGGGTTGGGAGGTGTATGTGGCTCCAGGAGGGGCAGGGTGAGTCTGCCCAGTGGTGAATAGAGAGATCTGCATGCAGATGGGAGGGAGGAGTTGCACCTGGGACCTGAATAGGGCTGTGCCTTCCCTCCACAATGCTGGCTCCGCCCCCTGTGGTGCGTCTAATCCCTGAGCCCCCACCTGACAAAGGAGAGAGGAGCTGAGCAAAACAAAGTGCTCCAAAGCTCCCCTAAACCAGTTCTGACTGGTATCCCCAAGCCCTGTGCTGTGACACAAAGGAAAAGGGCATATAAATATAGGGGCTGTGACCCCATGAGAGTTGTTCAGTTCAGTCTTTGGTGCTGTTCCTGCGAGGCGTGCTGCTGCTGGGGCCCAGGGGGGGCTGCCATGAGGGTTTGCCTCCCTGGGCCCTGCATTGCCCCTTCATCCCTAAAGGACTTTTGTGCTTGGGACCCTTTACTTTGCTTTTGATCCTCCAGGACCTTGGAGGAGCTCGCTCTGCATTACTTTTTGCCTACAGGACTTTTGCCTGCATCTTGCGCCCTGTGAGCGCTGTAATCCGGCTCCTGGAGGAGCGCTGGAGCTTCGCAGCGCAGAACTGCATGTTGCCTTGAGGGAATCCCCAGCGTAGGGATTCCCCCAAAATTGCTGTGATCGAGCGGGAGCCCACCCCGCTTTATGATGTTTATTTTTACTGCGGGAGCCCACCCCGCTTTATGATGTGTATTTTTACTGCGGGAGCCCACCCGCTTTATATTTTAAACTAAGAGGGAGCCTACCCCTCATTGCGCCAGTGAGCCCGGTGAGTGAGGGCTGGGCGGGGGACATAGTCGCATTTTGCTACCGCTCCTATGAGGGGGCATGTTGTGCTTCAAGAGCCAGTGCGCTCCAACAAGGGGGCTAATTTGATTTAAAAATCCCCGTGTGGTGCCAGTGTCCAACGCTTGGGGCCAGTTATATGGCTAAGAGAGCCCCAAAGGGCCACAGTTCATTGGGGGCAGTTCGAGGCGCATTGTCGGCGCCTGGGCGGTCCCGCCAGAGAGCGGGCTGCCCCAACGATGGTGGCATATGTTTTAGTGCCACGTGGGGTCCAGAGGGCACAGAGGTGCCGGGCCCCCTTTACGCAAAGTGCCACAGCTGCGCCGCACCAGCGCGGGCAGCTGCAACGAATTGGGCACAATGGCGAGAAAGTCCCTGAGAGGTACCAGAGGTACAGTGGTGCCAGGCCTTATTACCTCACAGCTGACCAGCAAGTAGTGGGCAGCTGCATCGTTTAGGCCATTCTTTCTTTGGGGACATGCCTGGTGAGTTAGGAGTGAGTGGCACTCCTTTGCCCCACACATTCCCAGCTGCGCAGCACTTAGTGCCAGCTGCTACGTTTAGGCCTGCGCAAAGTGCGCACCCTTGACTTCTGCTGCATTGGCAGCGCGCCCTGACTCTTGGACATAGGGCATTTGAGCCCCTTTTGAGATGGCCAGTTGGCCAGGGGGACAGTTAGGTTTATAGGGCGCCAGGCCCTAATGTGATTTATGTGCTGATGTGATTTTGGGTGCTAGGAAATGTAATTCATGTAGTATGATTTACGCACCCTGTATTATACCTCTAACGTGATTCATGATTATGAGGTTTTGCATACTGTGTTCATGTTTGAGTTATCCTCTACTGTGGTTTAGGTATGAGGTTATTTGCATACTGTGGTTTATGCATGTGAGATTATTCTCCACTGTGATTTATGCCCCTAATGTGAGTGATACTTAGGAGGTTAGGGTCTAATATGTTAGACTGGTGAGGTTGGCGTACAATGGATTTGGCGCCTATGTGATACTGTGCATAATGTGGTTTATGTTACAGGCTGATGCTGAGTACAGTGGTTACCAGTGATTACTGGTTGTATTCTACATTTACAATTTGTGCTACATTTATTATAAGTTCTACATTTATTACGTTCGCTTTGTGATGGTTCTGACAGTGGTCCAGTTGGCCTTGTCAGGTGTAAATAATCCCTTGTAAATATGACCCCGTGCCAGGTGGCACGATGTATATTATGTGAGTACTATTCTAATGTGTTTTATGATAATACAAAGGCTATTTTTGATATAACCTTGTGTGGAGTTCCTTTTTGTGGTGTGCCTAGTATGTTGTTGCTGTGTGTGTGTTGCTCAAACGCTTTACACATTGCCACCGGGATAAGCCTGACTGCTCATGCCAAGCTACCAAGGGGGTGAGCAGGGGTTATCTTTGGCGTGTAACTCCCTCGCCCTGACTAGAGTGGTGGTCTCTGCCTGGCTTTGGCGCAAGCCTTAGCCAACCAGAGATCCCATTTCTAACAGGCTAGTATTAGGAAATACTGCTTCTGTTTGAGTAATTTTTTGAGCTATCCAGAATGGAATTTGCTCACGTTTTGTGTGCATTTTTCACATGACTGCGTATAGAGTCTGTGGTGTAATTTTTAGTGTATTCCCCTGTTGAGGAGTTTGATTTGGAATGGTTAATGGTGGTTGGACTGTGAAAGTCCGCATGACATATTGGTCCAATTGTCTGTAACTTTTTATTAACTCTGTAAGTTGAGTAAGTAATTCCTCGTCTGACATCTCTTCAATGTCAGGATGAGGTGTGTAGCCGGCTAGAATCGGCCATGTTGCTCCTGGTCTACCTAGTAGACCGAGCCTGGTAATGTTTTTGTGATGTTTTAGGGCGCCTTTAAACCAGAGCTGATGCTCCTGGTATGTTAGTGGAATTTCAATATCCTCGAAAGGAATATATTCCTCTGGTGGTTCATCTTCTTTGTAGAAGTGAAACAGTCTTGTAACTGGATTTGATTCTGGGAATACTATCCATGAATAGAATACCTCTGTCTGAAAAGATTTGTGGGCCTCTATCACGAAAACTGCTCTACCGCCTCTTGGTGGTAGGCCATGTTTTATAAGTTTTAGAGTGATGGCTCTTCTTAAGTTTGGATGGATGTCTATAACACCCTCCTCGGTTTCAATTAAACCTGTAAAGTTAAAAGCTGTTTCAACTGGTTGAGCCGCAGCTCCACCGGTGTTGGTGGCATCGTCCCCGTGTTCGGACATTTTGTTTTTTGAAAAATGTAGAACAAGTTTCAAGGAAACAAAAGATAAGGTGCACAATATTTTGGAACACTGTATCCTTCAACGTTGAACAAACCAAACAACTAATATATAGGGTGCTTCCCTATTTAGTTATGGCGGGTATTTAACCCTACCCACTCCAGACGTCTTATGGAGTATGTGAGTAGGGGTCTCTGAGAAAAGCATGACTGAGTAACTCAGTATCTAGCGTTAAATTACTGCCTTACCAAACGTTGGGCGCCATGTAGTGTAGTTACTATTTCCCTAATAGGCTCTACGCATTGGAATAATATAACCTATAGGCTTGACATAGGACTAAGGTCGGTATGTCCCTATCGAGTATATTAAACTTAATTACTTGTGCCAGCTAGCTCAGAGGCCACTAGAAACTCCTTTAGAACAAGAAGGGAGTAGTTTCTGGCAACCGAAAAACATGACTACTTTGTTTCCCTTTAGAATCGGAACACGTCTCAGAATCGTGGAAACAATAGATAACAGTTTCACTCAGTCAATCGTGCATGCTTAGTTTCTACAGAGTTACACAGAAAGGAAAGACGGGCATTTCAATAAAAGGGTTTTATTGAACAGTCTTGTTTCTCGTGTAAGAGATATGTGCTGTTATGATCACAAGACAGTATGCAAGATAAATAATGTACAGCGTAAGCGAGTAGAAATAAATAATACTGCGCTAGCATTATCTTTTAGCATATATTCACGTACATAAATAAAATGAGCTAAAAATGCGAGTACTCATACGATGCGTCTCTAAGCTAGTTCTACCCCAATGTACCTAACCTGGTCTAGGTGTAGGGAAAGGTAGAAGTAGGTGGAGTATTCTCTAGTCTGGTATACTAAGAGTATGTTAAGTATAGTATGCCAAGTATGGTATGCCAAGAGTCCCTCTAGGTTCTAGTCAGCTCCATACCTTGAGAATGAGAGAGGTGGGAATCTCTTGCCGGATCTGGAACTCTAACACCCCCCGAAGGGAGTCAGAACACTGGAAGCTGGATTCGTCTGCGTGCAGGAATGACAGCGTCTTCTCAGTGCGTCAGGCCGGGATACGGGCTCCTCTGAAGTCGAGTTCTCCTCTAACTTGCTTGGGCAAGGGAAGGTATATTTATACCTGGTAGGTGTCTTGGAATGTTAGCATTGACGTGAAGTCGGACAGAGGAAGACGTCAGGAATGAACCCTTAAGGTATAACGGTTCATACATAATAGATGAGTTCTTGGAGAAATCAATAGTCCTGTGCTAGGGGAACTCCCGAAGCTTAAGGGTCTGGTTTCTAAGAACTCGTTGTGATGTTAGGGTGGACGGATGTCGGTGACCATGCCTGTATTTGGAGTGCACGGTTAATGCCTAAATAAGGACAGGGATTCTATGCCTATATAAGGGCAATGCGAATTGTGCCTATATAAGGACATGATTCAGGAAAACCTATATACGGACACCTAAAGCGGAATATAACAGCATAGATCAGTAACCCCTCTAGCTGGGTGCACTAAACCAGAGGTGAGGGTACAGGTGCATGAGCCCTGTACCCCTACAGTGTCTAAGTCCTTTCTTAGACATTGTAAGGGTAAACAGACATAATATCGAATTTTTAATATCGAATTGCCAAAATATCGAGTTGTAAATATAGAATGGACAGAATATCGAATTGCCAAAATATAGTGGTTAAGAATATCGAAATTCAGGTAAGAAATATCGATTGTCAAAATATCGACAGTCATAATATGGTTGTTAAAAATATCGAATTTTTTTATAGTGTTTTAAGTGTTAGTATATGTGTTAAAAGTATGTATTATTTTTGTAATGTATGTTTTAATTTTTTAAAGTAATGAATTTTATGTTATTTAATTTTTGCGTAATTTAATTCTGTAGCGGGTTGTGGGGTTATAGGGGAATAGGGTGGGAAGTAATTTAATTATAGTAAATTAAATATTAATTTTTAGGAATTATTAATTATATTTAATTTAATTTTGCGTTTTAGTTCTGTAGCGGGTTGAGGGTTTATAGGGGAATAGGGTGGGAAGTAATTTAAATTTAATTAAGTAATTATTAAATTTTATTTATTGGTATTGATAAATAATTCATTGTTAATTAATTATTAATTGGTCATTAATTTTTATTAATTGGTAATTAATTTTTATTAATTGGTAATTAATTTTTAATAATTATTTAATTGATACTTATATTAATTGTATTAATTTATTATTCACAGTGGGTTGTGGGTTTATAGGGGAATAGGGTGGGAAGTAATTTAATTGTAATTCAGTAATTATTTATTTTTATTTATTGGTATTGATTATTAATTTATTGTTAATTAATTCTTATTTGGTAATTAATGTTTATTAATTGGTAATTAATTTTTATTAATTGGTAATTAATTTTTATTAATTTTTTAATTGATAATTATATTAATTGTATTAATTTATTATTCAGAGCAGGTTGTGGGTTTATAGGGGAATAGGGTGGGAAGTAATTAATTGTAATTCAGTAATTATTTATTTGTATTTATTGGTATTAATTATTAATTTATTGTTAATTAATTCTTATTTGGTAATTAATTTTCATTAATTGGTAATTAATTTTTATTAATAGGTAATTAATTTTTAAGAAATAATATTTATTGGTAAGTCATTTTAATTAATTTTTTATTGGTATTGATAATTATTTTATTTTTATTAAAATATTAAATCATTATTTTCCCTACTGTTGCACTCTTTGGAGTGGGAATAGTAATTTTTACCCCTACGCTATCCAACGCTTTCCCTACTGTTGCACTCACTGGAGTGGGAATAGTAATTTTTACCCCTACGCTATCCAACTCTTTCCCTACTGTTGCACTCTCTGGAGTGGGAATAGTAATTTATACCCCTACGCTATCCAACGCTTTCCCTACTGTTGCACTCTCTGGAGTGGGAATAGTAATTTTACCCCTACGCTATCCAACGCTTTCCCTACTGTTGCACTCTCTGGAGTGGGAATAGTAATTTTACCCTCCCGCTATCCAACACTTTCCCTACTGTTGCACTCACTGGAGTGGGAATAGTAATTTTTACCCTCCCGCTATCCAACGCTTTCCCTACTGTTGCACTCTCTGGAGTGGGAATAGTAATTTTTACCCTCCCGCTATCCAACGTTTTCCCTACTGTTGCACTCTCTGGAGTGGGAATAGTAATTTTTACCCATACGCTATCCAACGTTTTCCCTACTGTTGCACTCTCTGGAGTGGGAATAGTAATTTTACCCTCCCGCTATCCAACGCTTTCCCTACTGTTGCACTCACTGGAGTGGGAATAGTAATTTTTACCCTCCCGCTATCCAATGCTTTCCCTACTGTTGCACTAACTGGAGTGGTAATAGTAAATTTTACCCTCCCGCTATCCTACGCTAATAATATTGAATATTTTTTATAAATATTACGTTAATATATATATGTATTAAAAAATAAAAATGTATGTTTATTTTTTTTAACTTACATTAATTATTTATTAATTTTAAAGTTATTTAAGTATTTTTAAGTATGTTTTAGTTAATTATATATATTATTTCATAAATTTTACATTACTTTTAAGATATTTAAAAAATTCGATATTTTGACTAACTATATTTTTTACAACTATATTTTGGATTCGATATTTTTGTACTTACCTGTTTGTAGATAGGGATTCGATATTTTGGCATTCTATATTTTTACTTCGATATTGTTGTAGGTCGATATTCTTGTAATCGATATTCTGTCAGTGATCCATTGTAAGTGCAGTGCTGCCATTAAGAGTATATGGTGCTGGGAGTTTGTCATTATGAACTCCACAGCACCATAATGGCTACACTGAAAACTGAGAAGTTTGGTATCAAACTTCTCAGCACATTAAACCCACACTGATGCCAGTGTGGGATTTAATGAAAAATGCACACAGAGGGCATCTTAGAGATGCCCCCTGAAAACTAACCCACCTCTAGTGTCCTGGCTGAGTGGCTGCTTTCAGCTGCCACCACCAGACATATTTCTGGACCCCGGGTCGAGAGCCTGCTGCTCTCTGGGGCCTGAAACAATGCACATCCTGGGACGAGGTGCCAAGCCTCCTCCCCCAGGATGGGCAGGGTTCACGAAGGGGAAGCTTCAAAGGCTTGCCGCATTTGTGAGCTTCCCCAGGCCACTTGCTGCTCTCAGCAACTGGTCCCCACTGGTTCTGACCCCCACTTTGGGCGGGAGAACCAGTGGGAAAAACAAGTGAGGAAGAGAGATGTGCCCACCTCTGCCAACACCACCCCTCAGGTGGGGGAGGCGAGGTGAAGCACAACTCTCAGTCCACGCCATCTTGAAGATGGGGGGACTCAGCCAACCAGAGACAGGCTCATGCCCCCCTCCCACTGGAGGGTGGCATAATAGGGGGGGTACCCACCCCAGGGAAGGGACCTGTGGGAGGGCAGGCCGAATAAACAGACACGGAGGCTGAATATACTTTCCAAAGGAACGTGTTTTATTGTCAGGACGTAGGGTTTTCGAAATTACTACGGTTGTTCCTCCTTCCTCTTCTCCCTGGTACGTCTTCGCGGTTCTCGGGCGGGGTTTTGACGACGTTCGATCTGGCTCTTCCGTCTCGTTGGGGTTACCCCTGAGGCTCATAAAGAAGGGAGAAAAGGAGGCCGTCAGTTATCGTGTGACTGTGGGGTGGGGAATTACACGCTACCCATCACCACACCAGAAGGGTGTTGTCCGGACGTTCCAAGAAAAAAAAACAAAGTCTCACAAAGTAAACATAATGGAGAGCAACGAAACGGAATACAGTAGGGGACGTGTGGTCTATCGTAATCAAAGATCAAAGAGGTTCTTTCTATATAGATGGAAGTGATAAGAACAAAGGGGGGGGAGATCAAAAGGTGCTTCAAGGATGTAGTGCCAAAACGAAATGTGCCGTAAGTGCTGGTCGTAGTTCCCACTCCTCTAGCCCATGTCCGCTGTCTCTGCAATCCTCCCGCCACCCTCGTACCCACCCCCGTCTTCCCCGGAGTTGTAGTCACTCACCGGCTCCACCGCAACTGCGGCCGCTCTCCAGCCTCCTCCGGTGGACACCACCACTCCTTCCTCGGTCCACCGCTCGTCTGTCTCCTCGTCAATCGCTCCGCTACGGTCCCTGTCTTCACTCTCCGGTCTCTCCACGCTCTGCTCGTTGTTCGCCTCCACTCTGCTACTGGTCGAAGACCATCCCTCTTGGCGTTGGTCCATTTTCAGTGGCCGTGGGGAACCGCTTCCGGGGTCAGCTCCTCCTGCTTCTGTCCTCTGGCCTCTCTCTCGCTGTAGGGAAACACGACAGGTGGGAGTGTCAAATCTCCTGAACCCAGCATCCCGGAAACCGACCCTCGGAGACCGGTCCCCAATCGAGTAAGTGTTTTTACATTGTTGATCCACGAGGGCAGGCAAGAACGGTGTCCCCGCGCTTGCTGCCTCACAGGACCCATTGGTCCCTGCATGGTACCTACCTGTAACGCCCCTAAATCTAGTATTTAGGGGCACCCCTGAACCTTGCTTCCTCAGACAAGAACCTGCAACAAGAAAAGAAGAAGGACCGAACAGTCGTGCCGAAGCTAACAAGAGGAAGACGCACACTGACTTGGCCCCAGCCCTACAGGCCTGTCTCCACCTCAAACCTGCTCCTGCGAAATCACGTTGTGTCCTGCAGCCAGCAACCTCGAAAACCCCGGAGGTCCTGCCTGCCTTCAAGCACAAAGACTTTGTCTCCCGTGAACACCGGATTTGTTCACCTGCAACCTCTGGCTGCGGGCGGACACCCCAAATCCGCCCCACTCTGCACCCGCCGTCCACGGCCCGAGCTCGAGTGGGCAAACACCACGAAGAGGTCACCCCAGCAATCCTGACCCACGATCCGGCGACCCCTGACCTGCCTCAAGCCTCCAGCCGATGCCTGCAGTCTAAATCCAGAAGGCCCCCCTAACCGCGACCAGGAGCTGGTAAGAAGATCCGACCCCAAAAGGCACCCGTGCGCCCGGCGCCCCACGGCCTTGTGTGCCCAACCCGACGGTGCCTAACCAATTCCTAACTTCCCAACTTACCTCTCGAAGTGGTGTTCGCACCCAGAATACCTTCGTCCCCAAGCCTGCAGTGTCTTTCCAAACCGGAGGTTCTCCATTGAAAACAACAGGGCGTCCGATGTCGAAACAGCACTCTGCACCCGGCCGCCCTAGTGCCGCTGAGGGTGCACCTTTGGTGCTGCTTTGTTTCCCCATTTTCCCTGAGGATAACATTGACTGTTTTTCTGTGAAAAGTTTCTAAGTGTGGAGTTTGAGAAACTAAAGAAATTCTTTATAATTGCATATTCTAACAAAATTTTTTTACTTACCTGTTTTCAGGAAATGTCCCAGAGTAGTATCTAGGTATACTACTATGTGTAAACCTAGTAATCTCAAAAGTTACTTACCTGCTATTTTACTAAAAAGCCTATTCAAGTCTATGTACTGCATTTACTAAGTATTGCATTTCGCTGCATCCATACTGTAAATCAAACCAAAGTGCATATACAATTATCATTCAAACTGTATTTCAATTGCATTACTACTGTAAAGTATTTATTGCTTACCTGTGCCAGGCTTGCTTGGTTCAAGAAAATAAAATAACTAAAAGAATATTTTTATACAAAAACAATTGGTCTGAAGTTCAGTCTTTGAGTGCGTGAATTCATTTGCTGACTGAGTGTGTACAACAAATGCTTAACACTGTCCTCTGATACTGCCTTACTGCTCGACCACACTACCACAAATAGAGAGTGAGGTGCTATCTAACTTTACCTCTGCCTACCTTTGGGGATCCACTGGACTCTGTGCACACTATACCTCACTTTGGTATAGTATATACAGAGCCAGCTTCCTACATTGGTGGATCAGCGGTGGGATATACAATGTTGCTTTTGTTGGACTACTTGGTTACCACCTGATCACACCACAGAACTCTTAAATTGTCTTTAGAATTCTGATTTTTTTCAAATTGGCATTTTTGAAAAATTACTAAGTCTTGTTAGGGCCTTGGTTAAGTCCCTTTAGAATTTTAGAACAATAAAAAGTCACTTTTGCTAGGGTTAGAAGTTTTTTTTAACAATGTCTCAAAACAAGAACCCAGCTGTTAGTGAAAATAACCACAATGACATAGAGAGCTTGGTTGAGGAGCTCGACCTCACCCCTTACCTTCACTTGTCTTTCAAGGAAGTAAGTTCCCTATGTAAACTTAAAAACATAGCCATGGGTCCCCATCCCACCAAACAAAAGCTCCAGGATCTGTTGGCTGGGTATGCTAAGGACCACCCATCTGAAAATGGTGATGACCAGTCAGATGGAGAAGGAGTGGATGAGGATGACCAGGTAGATCAACCCCCTCCACTGCTTAGGGAGAAAAGGGCCCCAGTGGCCCTGACTCCAAGAATCAACCTCTCAGTACCTAGATCCCACACAGGTGGGTCAGGCACTACTGAGGACACTGAGGACAGCCTCAATGAGGAGGACAGCCTTTTAGTAAGGATGACCAAAAGACTGGATGTAGAGACCAGGTTGCTGGCTCTAGAAAGAGAGAGAGTAGAGATGGGCCTAGCACCCATCAATGGTGGCAGCAATTTACTTAATAATGATAAAGAGCAATCTTACGATCCTAAAATCCCCAAAGGGATTGTCCCTAAATATGAAGAGAGTGATGATATCACAAAATGGTTCACAGCCTTTGAGAGGGCTTTTGAAATGAGAAAAGTGAAGAAGTCACACTGGGGGGCACTCCTTTGGGAACTGTTCTCTGGTAACTGCAGAGACAGGCTCCTGACCCTTACAGGGGCAGATGCTGGGTCTTATGACCTCATGAAGAGAACTCTGATTGAGGGATTTGGACTCACAACTGAGGAATACAGAATTAGATTTAGGCGGGGCAAACAAAACCCAAAACCAATCCTGGATTGACTTTGTAGACTACTCAGTTAAAACACTAGATGGTTGGTTAACTGGACACAATGTGCATGATTTCAATGGACTTTACAATCTGTTTATGAAAGAACATATTTTAAGTAATTGCACTAATGAAAAGTTACATCAGCATTTGGTAGACCTAGGTCTAATTTCTCCCCATGTTAGATTTGAAAATTCCATTCCTGCTATGCACTCGTATCATGCTACATTAGGTTAGCAGTGTGTGGCTAAATAGATGCCATTTGTATTCACGTTATGCAACCCACTGAGTTATCCCTGCAACGTGCAAGCTTTAGTTAGCAAGTGTGACTCCATTTTGTATTTTGTAATCCCTATTAGGCTGTGTCTGAACTAGGCCTCATTATTCGTACTGCTTGCCTTCACAGAATACTGTGTTTAGTTATTATTTTCCTTTCCTGTGCAAGGCTGCATCTCGACTTACTAATGAATAGGCCATTCTACCCTCGCATGCCTATCCGAGTGTGTAGTTCTGCTCCCACATTAAGAGACGCTGAGACTGAGCGCGGTGACCTTGAGTTGCCGATAGCATGTACCCATCTGGCAGGTGGTAGCCCATCCTTCTGTGCCTTCTTTGATCATGTTCAGCTCAGGCCGGTAACTTTCCACTGTGGGCGTGGTTGGGGGGTTCTTGGAGAAATGATCATGCATTGCAGGCCTTTGGGGAGCCAGTCCCTCAGCAGACATCTTAGGGTGCAGGTCAGATTGGACTCCTCTGCAGAGTATTAGGAATAAATGCTTGTTTGTATTCTCTACTATCTGACCAACTCTTTATTACTTGGGAAGGCATAGCAGGTGGTTGTAAGTAACCCGGGTGGCCCCTAAGGGCCACTTCCTTCAGTTGGCACCCAAACAGGGACCCTTCAAGGTGATCCAGCTCGCCCGTAATTGGGTTGCAGGGTCGGGTTGCATCTGGTCGGTCGGGTGGGCGGATCGGGGTACCCCACACGATCGAGCTTAGTTCTCGCAGTTGCCCCGCCGTTCTGATCGGGTGCCTCCTTGTCTAGTGGTCACCGGCTGGGGTCCTGAGAAGGCGAAACCTTGGAGTTGACCGTTTGGTACGAAAAGTCGGCAGTGGAGAATAACTTGACTCGACCTGTGTGCACCAGGTGAGTGATATGATTCTTGGAAAAATGGCGCCATTCTTGAACTGCACGAGCCTACGGGCTGTGTCTTGGTACAGTCTCCGGACTGTCTTGGTGCAGTTTTTGGACTGCCTTGCTTGAACGGCACGAGTCGACGGGCTGTGCCTTGGTACGGTCTTCGGGCTGTCATGTCTTGAACTTGGTGGGTCTGCGGACCCTTGAAAAAGGCACAGAGTGCTTGTGAGCAGTTTACCAGACCAACTGGAAATTTGGCCCGCGCTTGAAAAGGTCTGGGACTGTTCGTGAACAATCTGCCAGGCCAACTGGTAATTTGGTCAATGCTTGAAGAGGTCTGGGGCTAGAGCCTGTCTACTTGAACTTGGTACAGTCTCCGGACTGTAGGGAGTGGTCTTTGGACCATTTGGTTTGGTTTTTGAATAATTTTTAGTATTTATTTTATTTTATATTACTGTTGCTGGTGTTATACTTGTCTGTTAGGGACAGTGCATGTGTCTTATACTAAGATGCCTTGCTTAAGCAAATTGGGGTGTTTTGGATGTCGGTGTTGTTATACTGAGGCTCGATTGGAAGAGAGCCAGCCTGCGCCTCTGGAGGGTACCCCAAATTTTGATGTATGGTATTGGCCCTATTATGTTTAGCACATTGTGGAATAAATATACAAGGGACAATACTGAGTTACAATGGCCACTTACTGGCTCGTTTGATGAGCAAAAATTGAATTTCTTGCAGGACAAATTGTTCGCCAAAAAGAGCAGGCAGTCGATGTTTGATTCTCTAAGAGTATGGCAGAAGGAAGCAAAGCAGCGGCGTATGAGAGCAGAGAAAGAGGCCCGGAAGAGGCAGACACAAACTATAACACAGAAAGCAGTGGCCTATGAAAGGGCAAACATAGAGAAAGGCATAAAATGTGCAGATAGAAAGTTTTGATTGCAGGCAGATAAATGTTATCTCACTAGAGAGTAAGGTGATGTTTTTGTTGAAGAGCTATTGGATTCTCGCCCCCCTCCACCTTATGCTCCTGAGCGGATATACCCAAGGGTTCCCACATCTCAGTCCACGGCCTCTGGTGCCGCTCTTCCTAGTATTTCGGCCTCTAGTCAAACTGCTTCGGCCCCAGCCCCGCCTGCTCCTTCCCTGCTCACGCTAGGAACTGGGGTCGGAGCCGTTAGCTCTCCTGTTCCGTCTACTGACTCTGTATCTACTGCTACACCCCCTTTCACTCCTACAACACTGTCTCCTTTCATGATGATACCTGTCTCCTCATCTGCTCTTTCTCCCCCGAGCATGACACCCCAAGCACTGCCGAATGGCGAGACCCCTGTACGGGGAATGCATGAAGGGAACTGGGCGGCAGCACAAGACCGTATGGACAAAGTGTTGGTGTGTTCTGCCGTGGGGGATGAGGAGAAGCAAATGGTGGCGAATCAGGCAGATCAGTGGGCCCGGAACCCGATCTATAGTGTGGAAGATGTGTGGAGTGTTTTGAGAGATTGTGAGCCCTTCATACAGCAACATGCCCTTAAGCACATGTCGGCCACGCTAATAGGCCTGTGGGAGCAGTGTTTTCAAGGTATTGCACCGCAGATCATCTATGACTTACGGGACAGGGTATATGCTGCAGATATGGCTCCTAATGAGGTTTTTAGCAATGTAACGACATTGGTGGGTTATCGGGCAGATTGCACCAAAAGGTTCCGACGATTGTGACTCAGTACCCCATGAGAGAGGTCCATCCCATTTATCATTCTGAAATGCCAGAACTGCGCGACTCCACAAATGCTGTAATTAGGCCGCGAGTCGATGCTCGGTTCCAGGAACAGTGGATCTATACTCCTTGGAAGAGGAGTGAGGTAATATCCCTTAAAAGTCAGTTGCCAGACCCTCGGAAAAACCCGACTGCGTATTATAAGGAGTTGACAGAGGCGGCCTCCTCCGCGGTGATGACGTTAGCAGATATTGAGTTGGTCTTTGGCTTGTTGGTACCGGTGGATATTTGGAAGCAAGTGCATACACAGGATCATGTGGGGTAATTGGGAGGAACATGGGATCAGATCAGGGCATGAGATAAGGACCGCAAGCCCGGTGACAAGCCGAGGGCGGAGATATTGGCTTTACCGGGCTGCATTATCACCTATATGCATTCCCTTATCCCGCCGAGACGGGTGGATTGGGACAAGTTGACTGCATGTCGTCAGAAGAAGGACGAGAGTGTGTCTGATTTCTTTACTAGGTTTGAAGGGGTGTTTCTCGACTTTAGTGGCCAGGATCTGTCATTGGAGGGTGGTGTCCGGTTGTTTGTCAGCAGGTTCGTTACCAATTTGCTTCCTGAGATTGCGACTAGGTTGCAGGCTTCAGTAAGCACTTTGAGCACCTCTTCCCTGTCAGTAATTTTGAGTATGGCACAGTAGTACGAGCAAAGAGAGAATGAGGACAAAGAGAAGGTGGAGAAAAAGTCAAAGGATTTGAAGACGAGGGTGTTGATGCAGCAAGTTGTGAGAGGAAGAGGGAGAGGAAGAGGTTCGGGTTCGGCCGAGCGGCTGCCCCGGACTAACAGGGGTGGTACTTCGAATGCACCCCTTGGGCTCAATCAATGTGCATATTGCAAGCAGGAGGGACATTGGCGGAATGAGTGCCCGGAGTTGTCGCAGAGAGGGTAGGCCCGAGAGGTGGGGGGTTTGGAGGACGGGGAGGAGGAGGTCGCGGGGACATGCGATCAGAGAACACATCATCCAATAGACAGAGCGGGAACTACTTTGACGACCCCTGAGGGAGACAGTACTATCATGACGACTATGACATGGACGAAGTAACAGGGATGTCTCACAGCTAGGACAGCTAGGGACAGGGTAAGGGACCAGTTCCGGTGCCTGTAGATCAGAGTGGACCCTATGTCACCGCAGATTTACATGGTACGACCAAGAAATTCTTAGTTGATACAGGGGCTATGAATAGCTCTGTTTCCCGTTCACTGGTCCCGGGGGCAGCTTTGTCTGGCCAAAATAATGTTTCGGTGGGTTTCTCAGGCGTGCCGGTTGTCAGCCCCATTTCCAAACCTCTTGCTTTGACTATTGGCCCCTTCACGGTTGATTCACCATTTCTATTAACGTCAAATTGTTGGGAAAATGTGTTAGGGTTGGATTTGTTAAAAAGGTTGCATGCGACAATATTTTGTTCCCCAGACAGTGTTTACATGACTACTCGCTACTGTCTGACCGACTCTTCATTACTTGGGAAGGCATAGCAGGTGGTTGTAAGTACACCGGGTGGCCCCTAAGGGCCACTTCCTTCACCCAAGTATTGGGAAAGAAGGCAGACCACTGGGTCAAGACAAGGGTGACAAAAACAACCACTGGGGGTGACCAAAAGAAAGAGGTTACAAAACCTCCCCAGGGGAAAGGTGGCGAGAATCCCCAAGATTAAAAGCCTGAGTCTTCTAAAGGGCCCCAAAAACCTGCACAGAGGGGTGGGTCCCAAGACTCTTCCCAGTCCATTAATAGGTACAGGGGAAAGAACTTTGATCCTTTAAAGGCCTGGTGTAACAACTGTAAGAAGTTGGGACACTTAACTGGAGATGCTGCTTGCCCAACCAAGAAGGCCCCTAGTCCTATTACAGCTACTCCTGGTGTAGCAAGTCTCCAGATGGGATCAACAGTGTGCCAAGAGCAAATCGGGTTGCACACTGAAGCAGTTCTAGTTTCAGAAGGGAAGTTGAGTTTGCCACTGTAGCTGTGTGGCCACCCAACTTAAAAAAGTACTTACAATACTCTTGGATTAATAGAACTAGGATAGAAGCTCTGAGGGATACAGGTGCCAGTGTAACTATGGTGAGAGACACACTGGTTTCCCCTGAGCAATACTTGATTGGGAGAACTTACCCAGTCACCAATGCTGACAGTGTTACCACTAAGCATGCAATGGCTATGGTGACATTAGACTGGGGGGGTTACTGGCCTGAAACAGGTAGTGGTCTCTCCAAAGCTACCAGCTGCATGTCTGCTTGGCAATGACCTGGAAACCTCAGCATGGGCTGAGGATGAACTGAAAACCCATGCAGCAATGCTGGATATCCCTGAATTGGTGTGTGTAAAAACAAGAGCACAGAGCAAGAGACAGGGTGAAAAAGAAGTGTTAGAGCCTGAAAGCATGGCCCAACCTTCCAAGAGAAAAGGTAAGAAGACTGGGAAACCAGCTTCTGTATAGAAAAAGGATCAGGACCCCTCTCCTCAGGGAGAGGACTTGGACACCCCAGAGAGAACTGAGCCCATGGAGCTTGACCCTTACCAGGTTGAACTCTTAGGCCCAGGGGGACCCTCTAGGGAAGAGCTGTGCCTTGGACAGCAGGTCTGTTCAACTCTTGAAAGCCTGAGGCAGCAAGCTGCTACCCAGGAAAAAGGAGATGTCAGTGGTACCCACAGAGTTTATTGAGAAGAGGGACTACTGTACACTGAGGCCAGAGAACCCAAACCTGGAGCCACTAGGAGAGTGGTAGTGCCTCAGAAGTACAGGGAGTTTCTCCTAACTTTAGCACATGACATTCCCCTAGCTGGACATCTGGGCCAAACCAAGACTTGGGAAAGGCTAGTTAGCCACTTTTACTGGCCCCAGATGCACCTAAAAGTAAAGGAGTTTGTCAGCTCCTGTGTCACCTGTCAGACCAGTGACAAGACAGGTGGCCCCTCAAAGGCTCCCCTGTTACCACTACCTGTGGTGGGGGTTCCCTTTGAAAGGGTAGGAGTGGACATAGTGGGTCCACTTGAACCTCCCACAGCATCAGGGAACAAATTCATTCTAGAGGTAGTGGATCATGCCACTAGGCACCCTGAAGCAATTCCCCTTAGGACTACTACAGCTCCTGCAGTAGCCAAGGTCCTCATTGGTGCCTTCACCAGAGTTGGATTTCCTAAGGAGGTGGTTTCAGACAGAGGTTCCAACTTCATGTCTGCTTACCTAAAACACATGTCTAAAGAGTGTGGAGTGCAGTACAAGTTTACCTCACCCTATCACCCACAAACCAATGGCCTTGTTGAGATATTCAACAAGACATTGAAAGGCATGATTATGGGGCTCCCTGAAAAACTCAAAAGGAGATGGGATGTCCTCTTACCATGCCTGCTTTTCACTTACAGAGAGGTGCCACAGAAGGGAGTAGGGTTTTCCCCCTTTGAACTTCTGTTTGGCCATCCTGTGAGGGGATCACTTTGTCTTGTAAAAAAGGGTTGGGAGAAGCCTCTCCAAGAACCCAAACAAGATATTGTGGACTATGCGCTTGGCCTAAGGTCCAGAATGGCTAAGTACATGGAAAAGGCATCCAAGAATCTTGAGGCCAGCCAGGAGCTTCAGAAGCACTGGTATGACCAAAAAGCTGCACTGGTTGAATTTCATCCTGGGCAAAAGGTGTGGGTTTTGGAGCCAGTGGCACCAAGGGCACTCCAGGACAGATGGAGTGGCCCTTACCCAATCCTAGAGAAAAAGAGTGAGGTCACGAACTTGGTTGACCTGGGCACAAGCAGGACACCCAAAAGGGTTATCCATGTGAACTGCCTGAAGCTCTACCATGACAGGGCTGACATCACCATGCTGATGGTGACTGATGAGGATCAGGAGACAGAGAGTGAACCTCTCCCTGACCTCCTCTCATACAGCCCAAAAGATGGGTCAGTGGATGGAGTTGTCTTTTCAGACACCCTCTCTGCCCAACAGCAGACTGATTGCAAGTAAGTCTTGCAGCAGTATGCTTAGCTCTTTTCCTTGACCCCTGGTCAGACAAACTGGTGTACACATGATGTGGAAACTGGTGACAGTTCACCTGTCAAAAACAAAATCTATCGACAGTCTGATCAAGTCAAGGAAAGCATCAGAGCTGAAGTCAGCAAGATGCTGGAGTTAGGGGTTATTTAACCCTGTGAGAGCCCCTGGTCCAGCCCAGTGGTTCTAGTCCCCAAACCTCATCCACAGGGTGGAAAGAGAGAAATGAGGTTCTGTGTGGACTATAGAGGGCTCAACTCTGTCACCAAGACAGATGCTCACCCTATACCAAGAGCAGATGAGTTGATAGACAAATTGGGTGCAGTCAAATTTCTAAGTACCTTTAACTTAACTGCAGGGTAATGGCAAATTTGCATGGCCCCAGGAGCAAAAGAAAAGACAGCATTCTCCACACCTGATGGGCATTATCAGTTCTTTGCTATGCCCTTTGGTTTAAAGAATGCCCCTGCCACCTTCCAGAGGTTGGTGAACCAAGTCCTTGCTGGATTCGAGTCCTTTAGTGAAGCTTATCTAGATGATATTGCTGTCTTTAGCTCCACCTGGCAGGATCACCTGATCCACCTTGGGAAGGTTTTAAATGCCCTGCAAACTGCAGGCCTAACTATCAAGGCATCCAAATGCCAGATAGGGCAGGGAACTGTGGTGTTCTTGGGCCACCTTGTTGGTGGAGGCCAGGTACAACCCTTACAGCCCAAGATCCAGGCCATCCTGGACTGGGCAGCTCCAACAACTCAAACTCAAGTCAGGGCATTCCTTGGCTTGACTGGGTACTACGGGAGGTTTGTGAAGGGATATGGGTCAATTGTGGCTCCGCTCACAGAACTCACCTCCAAGAAGATGCCCAAGAAGGTAAACTGGACAGTTAGTTGTCAAAAGGCTTTTGACACTCTGAAAGAGGCTATGTGCTCAGCACCAATTCTCAAAGCTCCAGACTATGCCAAGCAGTTAATTGTGCAGACTGATGCCTCTGAAATAGGGATAGGAGCGGTCCTATCCCAGACCAGTGATGAAGGCCAAGACCAACCTGTTGCTTTTATAAGCAGAAGGCTTCTCCCCAGGGAGCAGCATTGGAGTGCCATTGAGAGGAAGGCCTTTGCTGTGGTTTGGTCCCTGAAGAAGCTGAGACCATACTTGTTTGGTACTCACTTCCTAGTTCAAACTGATCACAGACCTCTCAGATGGCTAATGCAGATGAAAGGTGAAAATCCTAAACTGTTGAGGTGGTCCATCTCCCTACAGGGAATGGACTTTGTAGTGGAACACAGACCTGGGACTGCCCATGCCAATGCAGATGGACTTTCCAGGTTCTTCCACTTAGAAAATGAAGACTCTCTAGGGAAAGGTTAGTCTCATCCTCTTTCGTTTGCGGGGGGGGGGGTTGTGTGAGAAAGTGCCCTCTTTCTGCATGGTTGCCCCCACTTTTTGCTGTATTGATGATGTGCTTTGACTGAGTGTGCCCTGGGCTCCTGCTAATTAGATACCCAGGGCCTATGTTCTTTCCCTAAAACTGCATTGAAGCCTAAACCCAATTGGCATCTCTGGCCACAGGTCAGCCCCTGGTAAATGGTACCACAGGTACCCAGGGCACTGTGAACAGAGAAGGCCTCTAACGGCTGCAGCACCTATTGTGCCACCCTTAGAGGTCCTGTACCCTTACACACACACACTGCCTTTGCAGGCTGCGTGTTTTGGTGCAGAACAAAGTGAAGAGTCGATATGGCACACATCCCCCATGCCTACAAACCACTGCCCTGGCATAGATCAGTCACCCCTCTAGCTGGGTGCACTATACCAGTGGTGAGGGTACAGGTGCATGAGCCCTGTACCCCTACAGTGTCTAAGTCCATTCTTAGACATTATAAGTGCAGTGCTGCCATTAAGAGTATATGGTGCTGGGAGTTTGTCATTACAAACTCCACAGCACCATAATGGCTACACTGACAACTGAGAAGTTTGGTATCAAACTTCTCAGCACATTAAACCCTTACTGATGCCAGTGTGGGATTTAATGAAAAATGCACACAGAGGGCATCTTAGAGATGCCCCATGTAAACTAACCCACCTCTAGTGTCCTGGCTGAGTGGCTGCTTTCAGCTGCCACCACCAGACATGTTTCTGGACCCCTGGGTCGAGAGCCTGCTGCTCTCTGGTGCCTGAAACAATGCACATCCTGGGACGAGGTGCCAAGCCTCCTCCCCCAGGATGGGCAGGGTTCACGAAGGGGAAGCTTCAAAGGCTTGCCACCTTTGTGAACTTCCCCAGGCCACTTGCTGCTCTCAGCAACTGGTCCCCACTGGTTCTGACCCCCACTTTGGGCAGGAGAACCGGCGGGAAAAACAAGTGAAGTAGAGAGGTGTGCCCACATCTGCCAACTCCACCCCTCAGGTGGGGAAGGCGAGGTGAAGCACAACTCTCAGTCCACGCCATCTTGAAGATGGGGGGACTCAGCCAACCAGGGACAGGCTCATGCCCCCTCCCACTGGAGGGTGGCATAATATAGGTGGATGCACCCCAGGGAAGGGACCCATTGGTCCCTGCCTTGTACCTACCTGTAACACCCCTAAATCTAGTATTTAGGGGCACCCCTGAACCTTGCTTCCTCAGACAAGAACCTGCAACAAGAAAAGAAGAAGAAGGACCGAACAGCTGTGCCGAAGCTAACAAGAGGAAGACGCCCACTGACTTGGCGCCAGCCCTACCGGCCTGTCTCCACCTCGAATCTACTCCTGTGAAATCCCGGTGTGTCCTGCAGCCAGCAACCTCAAAAACCCCGGAGGACCTGCCTGCCTTCAAGCATAAAGACTTTGTCTCCCGTGAACACCGGATTTGTTCACCTGCAACTTCTGGCTCCGGCCGGACACCGCGAATCCACCCCACTCTGCACCCGCCGTTCACAGCCCGAGCTCGAGTTGGCAAACACAATGAGGAGGTCACCCCGGTGATCCTGACCCAAGATCCGGCGACCCCTGACCTGCCTCAAGCCTCCAGCCGACGCCTGCAGTCTAAATCCAGAAGGCCCCCCTAACCGCGACCAGGAGCTGGTAAGAAGATCCGACCCCAAAAGGCACCCCTGCACCCGGCACCCCACGGCCTTGTGTGCCCAACCCGACGGTGCCTAACTAACCCCTAACTTCCCAACTTACCTCTTGAAGTGGTGGTCGCACCCAGAAGACCTTTGTCCCCAAGCCTGCAGTGTCTTGCCAAACCGGAGGTTCTCCATTGAAAACAACAGGGCGTCCGACATTGAAACAGCACTCTGCACCCGGCCGCCCTAGTGCCGCTGAGGGTGCACCTTTGGTGCTACTTTGTTTCCCCATTTGCCCTGAGCTAAAGTCCAGGAGCTTTGCTCCCTCAACCTAGTGGCCTGCTTGCCAGCAGCCACCAACCGGAGGCCCCCTATCCCCCATTGTATAACATTGGGCCTCAGCACTCTGCACCCGGCCGCCCTAGTGCCGCTGAGGGTGTAACTAGAGTGCATCCTTGACCCTGGGGGACCCCTGAGTCTACCCCCAGAACCTGAACTCTAACTACCAAATACTTACCTCAAAACCGATAACACTATTTTCCTCCATAGGATAACATTGACTTTTCTGTGTGGAGTTTGAGAAACAAAAGAAATTCTTTAAAATTGCATAATCTAACAAAATTGATTTTACTTACCTGTTTTCAGGAAATGTCCCAGAGTAGTATCCAGGTATACTACTCTGAGTAAGCCTAGTTATCTCAAAAGTTACTTACCTGCTATTTTACTGAAAAGCCTATTCAAGTCAATGTACTGTATTTACTAAGTATTGCATTTCTCTGCATCCATACTGTAAATCAAATCAAAGTGCATATACAATTACCATTCAAACTGTATTTCAATTGCATTACTACTGTAAAGTACTTATTGCTTACTTGTGCCAGGCTTGCTTGGTTCTAGAAAATAAAATAACTAAAAGAATATTTTTATACAAAAACAATTGGTCTGAAGTTCCGTCTTTGAGTGTGTGAATTCATTTGCTGACTGAGTGTGTACAACAAATGCTTAACACTGTCCTCTGATACTGCCTTACTGCTCGACCACACTACCACAAATAGAGAGTAAGGTTCTTTCTAACTTTACCTCTGCCTACCATTGGGGTTCCACTGGACTCTGTGCACACTATACCTCACTTTGGTATAGTACATACAGAGCCAGCTTCCTACAGAAACCTACCAAACCCACACATTTCTGAAAACTAAACACCCGGGGGAGTCCAGCGAGGTATGGCTTGCATGGGACCTCCAACGTTTTCCTACTCAGAATCCCCTGCAAACCTCAAATTTAGCTGAAAGAATCACATTTTTCTCAAATTTCTGTGTGGAAAAGTTCTGGAATCTGCATGGATCCACAAATTTCCTACCACCCAGCGTTCCCCCAGGTCTCGCTGGACTCCCGCGGGTGTTTAGTTTTCAGGAATATGTGGGTTTGGTAGGTTTCCCAGGATGGCCGCCGAGCCCGGGGCCAAAAACCCAGGTGACCCACCTTGCAAAACCAAGTTGTTTTGTGATAGGTTTTGGGCCCTTGCCTGTCACGGGTACTTGACCCACCCACAAGAGTGAGGTACCATTTTTATCGGGAGACCTGGGGGAACTCTGGGTGGTAGGAAATGTATGGATCCAGGCAGATTCCGGAACTTTCCCACACAGAAATTTGCGAAAAATTTGATTTTTTCAGCTAAATTTGAGGTTTGCAGGGGATTCTGAGTAGGAAAACGTTGGGGGGTCCATGCAAGCGATACCTCGCTGGACTCCCCCGGGTATCTAGTTTTCAGAAATGTGTGGGTTTGGTAGGTTTCCCGGGATGGCCGCCGAGCCCGGGGCCAAAAACCCTGGTTACCCCCCTTGCAAATACAGGTTGTTTTGTGATTGGTCATTTTTATGTCTCCTCAATACGTTTTGGGCCCTTGCCTGTCGCGGGTACTTGACCCACCCACGCGAGTGAGGTACCATTTTTATCGGGAGACCTGGGGGAACTCTGGGTGGTAGGAAATTTATGGATCCAATTCCTGAACTTTCCCACACAGAAGTTTGAGAAAATCTTAATTTCTTCAGCTAAATTTGAGGTTTGCAGGGGATTCTGGGTAGGAAAACGTTGGGGGGACCACGCAAGCCACACCTCGCTGGACTCCCCTGGGTGTCTAGTTTTCAGAAATGTGTAGGTTTGATAGGTTTCCCAAGATGGCCGCCAAGCCCGGGGCCAAAAACCCAGGTGACCCACCATGCACAACTAGGTTGTTTTGTGATACGTAATTTTGATGTCTCCTCAATACGTTTTGGGCCCATGCCTGTCGAGAGTACTTGACCCACCCACGCGAGTGAGGTACCATTTTTATTGGGATACCTGAGGGAACGCTGGGTGGTAGTAATTTTGTGGATCCGTGCAGATTCCAGAACTTTCCACCACAGAAGTATGAGGAAAATGTGTTTTTTTGACAAAGTTTGAGGTTTGCAAGGGATTCTGAGTAACAGAACCTGGTGAGAGCCAGACAAGTCACTCCATCCTGTATTCCCCTGGGTGTCTAGTTTTTGAAAATGTATAGGTTTGCTAGGTTTCCCTAGGTGCCTGCAGAGCTAGGGTTCAAAATCTACAGCTAGGCACTTTGCAAAAAAAGGGTCCGTTTTCACTGTAAAAATGTGGTGTCCACGTTGCGTTTTGGGCCGTTTCCTGCTGCGGGCACTAGGCCTACCCACACAAGTGAGGTGCCATTTTTATCAGAAGACTTTGGGGAATACGTGGTGGAAGGAATTTTGTGGATCCACCCAAATTCCAGAGCTTTCCATCACAGAAATGTTAGGAAAATGTGTTTTTTTTGGACAAAGTTTGAGGTTTGCAAGGGATTCTGGGTAACAGAACCTGGTGAGAGCCAGACAAGTCACCCCATCTTGGATTCCCCTAGGTGTCTAGTTTTCAAAAATATATAGGTTTGCTAGGTTTCCCTAGGTACCGGCAGAGCTAGGGTTCAAAATCTACAGCTAGGCACTTTACAAAAAAAGGGTCAGTTTTCACTGTAAAAATGTGCTTTGTCCACGTTGCGTTTTGGGCCGTTTCCTGTCACGGGCACTAGGCCTACCCACACAAGTGAGGTACCATTTTTATCGGAAGACTTTGGGGAATGCGCGGTGGGTGGAATTTTGTGGATGCACGCAGATCCCAGAACTTTCCATCACAGAAACATGAGCAAAATGTGTCACCCCATCCTGGATTCCCCTTGGTGTCTAGTTTTAAAAAATGTACAGGTTTGCTAGGTTTCCCTATGTGCCGGCTGCGCTAGGGCCCAAAATCCACAGGTAGGCACATTGCTAAAAACAACTCCGTGCCTAGTGGGATTTCTGCCGCCCTGGGGGGGAAGCGGGGGGTGGTTGCCCCAATATATACCCCCAAGGGGAGCAGAAAGACTGTGGCAATTTGTTTGGGGGTGGGGGCATTGGTATGCCCATTCTGGGCAGCCCCCACCCCCACGTATAAAAATAAGCCTGCGTAATTGCTGGTACCTAGTGCCCTCTCTGACGCCCCCCTGGGGGGGGGGTAGACCAGGGGCAACTGCCCCCATCTATCTCCTGGGGGGGCAGAAAGACTGTGGCATTTTTTGGGGGGCATTGGGGGCATTGGCATGCCCATTCTGGGCAGCCCACATCACCTAAATTAGAAAACATATTCCCTGATGCCTATTGGGGTTTCTGCCCCCAAGGAGGCAGATAAGGGGCTTTTGCTCCTATCTACCTCCCAGGGGGCAGAAAGACTGTGGCAATTTTTTTGGGGTGGGGGTATTGGCATGCCCATTCTGGGCAGCCCCCACTCCTGCGTATGTAAAAAAAATTATCCCTGGAGCCATGTGGGCTTCCTGCCCCCCTGGGGGCAGATCAGAGGCTACTGCCCCCATCTGCCTCCGGGGGGGCAGAAAGACTGTGGCATCTTTTGGGGGGGGGCTGGGGGCATTGGCATGCCCATTCTGGGCAGCCCCCGCCCCGAACTTTGGAAGAAAAAAATCCCTTGTGCCTAGTGGCCCTTCTGCCCCCCGGGGGGGCAGATAAGGGGCTATTACCCCATCTGCCTCCCAAGGGGGGCAGAAAGACTGTAGCATTTTGGGGGGGGGGCATTGGCATGCCCATTCTGGGCAGCCCCCACCCCTACGTATATATAAAAAAAAAAATCCCTGTGGTCTAGTGGGCTTTCTGCCCCCCCGGGGGGCAGATCAGGGGCTATTGCCCCCCGATCAGCATGCCCATTCTGGTCAGCCCCCACCCCTGGCATATAAAAACAAATCCCTGGTGCCTAGGGTGCTTTCTGCCCCCCGGGGGAGGGCAGATTGGGAGCTACTGCCCCCATCTTCCCCCCATGGGGGCAGAAAGGCTGTCTGGCATAATTTTATAGGGGGGAGCAAAGGCCCTTGCCCAAGGGGCCCTCCCCCTCCCTGGTGGCTAGTGGGTGGATCCCTGCTTGGGGATCACCCTCCTGGGGCAATCCCCACGCAGGGATCAACTAGGGAAGGGTACCATTGGAAAGGAGAGATTCTACCCTTTCCAACGATACCCCTCCCATGTTTTTCGGTGCTCGGGGGGCTGAGATAGCCCCACATGCACCAAAACTGTGAAACTGAAACTAAGTTTCAGTTTCATTTTCATTGTAATGACGACAGCGCACCATGCACGTGATCGTCATTACAATGAAAACAGACACTATGCTTTGGGAGGTTGGGGAAGCTTCCCCACCTCCCAGAGCAAAAACAAAAAATGGGAAATCCCTCTGCTGTTTACAGCAGAGGGATTTTTTTAAGGCGTGCTCATGATGGAATGGTTCCGTCACAGAAATATGAGCAAAATGTGTCACCCCATCCTGGATTCCCCTTGGTGTCTAGTTTTCAAAACTGTACAGGTTTGCTAGGTTTCCCTATGTGGCGGCTGCGCTACGGCCCAAAATCCACAGGTAGGCACATTGCTAAAAACAACTCCGTGCCTACTGGGCTTTCTGCCGCCCTGGGGGGGAAGCGGGGGGGGTTGCCCCAATATATATCCCCAAGGGGGGCAGAAAGACTGTGGCAATTTGTTTGGGGGTGGGGGCATTGGTATGCCCATTCTGGGTAGCCCCCACCCCCACGTATAAAAATAATCCTGCGTAATTGCTGGTACCTAGTGCCCTCCCTGATGCCCCCCTGGGGGGGGGGCAGATCAGGGGCAACTGCCCCCATCTATCTCCTGGGGGGGCAGAAAGACTGTGGCAGAGAATCCGGGTGCATAGGTCTGGAGTGGTGTCGGAAACCGCCGTCGTTCTCAATGGAGGGCTGTGAAGAAGTACTGCTGCCGTGAAGGTGACAAGGGTTCGGTGGAATCCAAGCCTGGATTCTGGAAGGAAGGAACCTGAAAGCAGAGGGGACAGAGTCTGGGTCACTTCAGAATGACCAGGAGCTCAGTAGACGAATGCCCACCGATGTCGGGTGCTTCAGGTGCGAAGAAGGGATGCTTGACTCTGCAGCCACGAGGACCAGCAGACATTGACGATGACCAGGAGCCGGAGGTGAGCTGTCTCACGAAGGATGTCGAGTGCTGAGGGTTTGGTGTCCGGCTGGAGCACCAACAAGCCTTGGCAAAAGAAACCCACGCAGGAAGGTCAAGCAGGTTACGGTGTGGACCAGCAACGTCCAGGGGACTCACCAGGCAATGGGGAGTCAGGGCACATCTGGAGCAACCAGGAAAGCCCAACAGAAATCAAGATGACCCTCAGGGGGACCCACAGGCCGAATGACCAGGAGTAATGAGGATACCTCGAGCCAGATTGCAAAGTACCAGCCCACGGAGCACTCGGTGCGAGGAGGCCGGATCTCTTTGGTGAAAATACTGCTCGGGGTCAGGATGACAGGGAGTCCAATGCACAAGCTCGGGAATCGCCAACAAGCATATGCAACTGCAAATGGACGCAGTGCACAGGGGTTTCGGGTTATGTAGCCCCCACGAGGGATACTGGCCTCAAACTTGCTGAGAGGGCAGATTGACCTCAGGAACCTTCGATAACCCACCTCCTGTTTTGCTGAAATCTTTGGAGTCCTCAGGAGCTCAGGAGCAGGAGACCAGTCAGTTGCGTTAAAGTGCCTGTAAATGCAGGGGAGTGACTCCTTCACTCCAAGGGAGATTCTTCGGTTGTCCTTAGTGCACCACAGGTCCTGCACGGAGCCTGTATGGAGCAAGGGCACAGACAAAGCTCTGGACGGAGAGGGAGATGAAGTTGGGCCCAGTCAAAGTCCAGAATGTCCAGACGGTCGAACGTCAATGGTTTCTTCTTGTAGAATCTTGTCCACATAAAATATAAAGTCTTACAGCCAGGTAAGCCCTTTTGTACCCACTGGAGGGGGTTGGACAGATTCGGGGGACCCTCCTAGGGGAGGATCAGGACCTAGGGGTGTCCTATGTCCAGTTTCACGCCAGAGCAGGAGCCAATGTCTCCCAGAACTGGTTTGAGCTGGACTATGCACAGGGACACCAAATGTGCCCCCATTGCAGACTTTCAGGCACTCTCAGAGTGCACCCACCCAGCCCCAATACACTAAATCCTGTCTGGGAGGTGGTCACACCTCCCTGTGACAGGATTCCTATTGTGCTGCCTTCCTCTGCTCGAGCTTGGCTCAGCAGCAGGAGGGCAGAAATGTGTCTCTGGTCGGCAGCATCCATTTTGTGCTGACCGGGTCGAGAAGGCTGGCACCGGATAGACCAGTGACCCCACGAAGCTCGCTTCAGAAGGGTGGAATCATACCTCCCACACCAGTTACCAGTGTGGAGGTATGATTCAAAGGTGTTTGATACCTAACACGATATGTTTCTATGCAGCCGTTTTTGAGATAGCATTTACCGCGAGGGTATAATGCACCTCTACCTATATGTTCAGCTGAGTCACAGACAACCCGGGAGAATGGTCTCCGAAGGCTGCAGAGAGGCTCTGCTCATGCAGGGGCACCCTCTCAGTAAAAACTCACCACCCTGCTTTCAGCATTGATAAGGCCTGCCTTAGGGGTGACTTATAAGTTTTAAGTGTAGTGACCTATAGATATAGTGAACCTATATCTAAAGTAAGTGATGCAAGCACCAACTTACACAGGTTGCAGTAGCATACTTGTAGTTCCATTTTGCATGGCCTCTCATGGGTGGCATATTACATGCTTCAGCCCATGGGAGGCCTCTGGGGTACCTATGCCCTGGGTACATGGGTACCATATACTAGGGACTGACAAGGGTACCCCAGTATCCAATCAGGAGTGTACCAAAGTACATGTAACATTTTAAAGGAGAAAGCAGATAGACTGGGGTCCTGATTAGCAGGATCCCAGTCAGACTATTCAAAAACAGTGAAACATCAAGCAAAAAGTGGGGGTAACCATAAGAAGCAGATCTTACTTTCCTACACTCACTTCATATTTTTCTGTCCAAAGTATACTCTACCAAGCATTAAGTGGTTTATTCCAATCTGTCGGAACTTAGATGTAGTCCACTGTTGAGAGGCACTGCGTATTCTCAGTCACGTGACACACGAACCAATAGTCTTTGTGATCTTGAGATTCTTAAATTGGGCATAGTTGCTACGGGCTAGAAGCCTCAAACTGACCACCCTTAACCTCTCATCCTTATAGAAGGCAGTATACATAACTGTGATGTAATTGGTCCCCCAGCATTTGCCCCTGTATTACTTGTACTTCCAACGGGTAATTATTTTACTTCATACAGCTGATTCTAATGAAGAAGGTTTTTCTTTTTATGTTTTTGATGAATTGTTTATATGATGACTTAGCATATGACACTCTAATCTATGGCCGTTACCTTTCAGAATCCACAATTGAGAGTTCTGTCACCCTGATGGAAGCTTTGCATGTTTTCCACACATCAACTATTATTGCCTAAGAACGTTTAGCTTCCAATTTAAATTCTGATGGAAGCTTGCTGAATTGCATTCAACTTTATTTGTCCAAGATTATTTAATTTCATTGGTGTAACTCTTTGTTGCTCCTAATAGGCTACGCTCAGTGTCTCTAAACCTACATTGACTGCTGCTGTGTGATGTACAATCATTTTTAAAGAGCTACAATGGTTGTACAGTATTGTAATTGCATTATGGTTTTATGCTAAACCTGTGTTATGAATTTTTGGTGCACTTTCATGGTTATGTTATATAACTGAATAAAGTTATTACTACTGCTTCTACTACTACTGATCGAAGGACAGAGGGCCACATGTACGACCATTTCATTTTGTGACTCACAAATTGTGAATATTAGTGACTCACAATTAGCGAGTTGCAAAATGAAATGTACTAATATGTCTCAGTCACATTTAGCTTTTACCAATGGGATCGCAAATGACCTACCACATTAATGTTCATGAGGAAGGGTGCAATTTGTGACCCCTTGGGAATGGCCTGTTGCCACAGAGATGGTGGCCTGCTGGGACAGCAGACTACCATGTTTGTGATTGCTCCTTTAAATAATGCAATTTTTTTCTGAAATGCAGCCCGTTTTCGTTAAAGGAAAACGGGCTGCATTTAAAAAAAAAAAAATGAAACGTTTCTGTTTCATTTTTTAAGAGAAGGTCCAAGGTACCTCTGCCTGCTCTTGTAAAACGTAAAACGTTTTTGCCGACAATCAGAAAGGGGAAAGGGTCCCCTGAGGACACATTCCCGTTTGCGACTGGCTTACCACTTACTTGAAGTAGGCGGTAAACTGAGATTGTTGTGTGATCTCATTCCGGTCGCAAAACATTTATACATCCCCCTGCGACTCACTATTAGGAAGGGATGCCCTTGGCATGCCCCTTCCTACTAGCAACTTGCGTAAACCCCATTTTGCGAGTCTGTAACAGCTTACCGACTAGTAAAAAAGTGTTGATACATACTACAAGCCGTTTTAGCGGTTGCAAATGACCTGATTCTCCTTTTGCGACTGCTAAAAACGGTCGTACATGTGGCCCAGAGACACCGGAACGTGCATAACCCTAATGTGCAAAAAGTGGTGTGACTGTAGAGAACACCATTCAGACAGCATACAGGATCCTATCAAAATGTACGTGGAACAGCCACACAGCAGACATTCTGGAGGGAGTCTAAGATTCAAGTAATGGTGGACTGAATAGATTTTACAAAGAGTTCAGTAAACATCTGCTCCAGGGTACTGATAAAAAAGTATGTGCCCCTGCATATCAATTAGGAGTCACTAATTATACATCTACCATTAGCCTCGTTAGAGAGTACTAGCCACTTTCCACTATAGGCAGGGATGCCTATAATTTTCTGGTGAAGGAACAAAAATTATATGGAGCCTACTAGAAGCAGGGGTGTAACACAGGCCCCTACATTGCGGTGCAGGGTGGCCCCCAACCCTTCAGGGGGCTCCTATTCAGCAGAAGATGGGTGAATATCCATGAGATATCGAAGAATCAGGGGTTCTTGATTACATTCTTCAGGCAGCCCCCAGCATTTTGCGTTACACACTGGCAAGAAGATGTCCACACTATTGGGAAAAACAATACAGGGCTACACTTAAATGTTGAAAAATAGCAGGATGGCATAGTTGTCCAGACAGTTTGGACTTTCATCCCACGAATGCCACAAACGTGTACTCACACACACACAAGGGTTAAGGAAATCAGACCAAGGCTGGCAAAGTTGCAAATCATGAACCTTTGCATCTCATGCTTTTATGAATCAGTTAAGATATACACCTTTGTATAGACATGGGTTTACTCAGGCAGAGATTTACAATTGTTTCTTAATCGAGCACTAGGAATAGACTAACAAGTTTTCAGCGAGTACTGATAAGGCCCAAAAGGCATTGTACTTTTCAATCTGAGCCCTCTATAACTGCGGTTCTAAAATTTTGTTTTTGAATTTTCAAACCTCAAGTGACCCGAATTCTAATGGGCAAACCTCTAACCTGTTTAGTGATGGTGAAGTAGCATATGGCAGTGCAGCAGTTTATCTAGTTAAAAAGTGTTGCTTGTACTGTAAAAGCCTAAATTAAATCAAGTGCCCACAAAAAGAAGTTGGTTCCGAAATTTTATTCTTGCAAATCGTAGAAAGGCGTAACTGCAAGTAATAATAAGATTTTGATTACATGACCATTTCTCGGCAGTGATGGAAGAAACATCATATATATATATATATATATATATCTCCACACGAAACCTCCAGCAAGCTGCGGCTCAATTTCTGGCACTTTGGGTGCTCTCTGGCGGTGCGGGACATGGAGACGGCGGAGCCCAGGCGTTTACAATATCAATCCGGTATTTCCTTAAAGAAACAAATCCACTCGCACTCGCAGGTAAAGTTTTCATCCAATTTCTTTAATTTATTGGCAGCAGCATTGTGAGGACAAATCCAGCAGCCTGCTGCTGGATTTGTCCTCAAAATGCTGCTGCCAATAAATTAAAGAAATTGGATGAAAACTGTACCCGCAAGTGCGAGTGGATTTGTTTCTTTAAGGAAATATCGGATTGATATATATATATATATAAACATATTAGCAAATACCAGGTGCCTTATATGAAAATAGAATACTTTTGCTGAGCTAGCGAGCTGTGACAATAACGAGTGCTGTTGAGTTGAGCAAGCCTTGCATCATTGCGTTTCAAGCTAAAACCAATGGGTTATCAAGGTTCACAATTTCCATATGTATGCCTCAAGTCAGTTGAATCAACTTTGTTCCTCATTGAGATTCACAAACTTTGCAGGACAAGATGGATCCCATACAAGATACAAATAAATACAAGTCTACAGTACATTTTGTACTCTGTCATGAAAGAGGTAGCAACTGAAGAAATTTTACAGGCACTTACCTCTATTTTAAAGTAGTCAATGTTCCTGATCTGCAACAAAGAAAAATACACGTTTCAATTCCCGAATAAAACATAGATCTTTGAAATTGTACTCTGCACGCTGTTCAAAAGCAAAACTCTTTAAACCTGCTTTTATGCCTCGCTTTCACCCCTCCATTTTCCTGCTGATAAAGTGGAAATTCGTGTCTTACTTGGGGTACCTGTTAGGAGTGCAATGTAACCTCTTGTAGTATGCACTCACATAATATTCATTGTTACTGGTGAAGTTAGATGTTAGAGGAAATGTGAACCCAATGACATGTGCTTGTGAAATTAACACAATTTAATGTGGAGCTAACAAATGATTTGTAGAATTGTGCTGGCTACGTAGAAAGGGTGTAATACACTTATATAGAGCTCATTAGTGATGTGACGCATTGACACGTTAAATATATTTTGAATGTTTATTAGGCCAATGATGTATTTGGAATAGACGTACTAAAATAGTTTAGTGAATGTTTTTATTGAACATGGTAATGATTTATGGAAATGCTAAACGCAAATAACATGATGCATTCATTATTCGAGCCTAAGTTGCAGGCCTGAATTTACAGGACATTTTAAATGTTCTCATCTCTGAAATTAATGCTTAGATTCCCCTGCAAGTCTTGTAGAATATCATTTGTTTCCATGCTTTGCCTTGCAGGTGAACAAACGCTCTGTTAGTGAAGAGTAAGGGAATTGTTTCCATTAGATAGTTGAGAAACGAAGGAGTTACAGTTAGCTTGGCCTGGCGAAGATAAAGTAAAGAGAACTACATTCATACGGGAGAAGAAGAAGAGACCAAGGACGAACTGTTGCTGAGGGGCGTACATGGAGAAGGCCATGAAAGGAATCAACGACATGGAAAATTTCATGGCTGAAGCTTACTGTAGAGTACATTTGAGAAAAGCATTATGGGACATTTGCTGAATACAATTTTGAATATATGATGCATTGTAGAGAGGGACAGATGCCCATTTCCATCTTGCCTTTCTAACAGAAAGCACCTGAGTGCTAGCTTGCTTCTTTCTTGCTTGTAGCTTTATGCTGCTTGTCCCATCTGATGGTCGAGTGACTTCTTAGAAAGACTCTCACCACACTGACACCTTTTCTCTTTTGAACCTTTGCTTAAATGCTAGATTAGGGATGCCACCTCTAGAGTTAGAGTGAGGATAGATAGAATTGAAATGCTTTTCTCCAACAAACTGCTGATGCAGGGGAACCTTGACTCTTACTTTCTGATTACCTGCATAATAGTAATAAAACGTCTCGTACTTTTCTTGTTGCATCTAGTGAATCTCTTCAGAAGATTTGGATTTCTTCTATTTCCTCTATATTTGTATACTCTCATGCTGAGATTCGTATATGTCCAACTATTTTTGAATTTGTAATAAACTTGACTATAATTTATGAAATCTTCCTCTCCTTTACACTTTCATGCTACTAAAAAGAACCATCAAAGGATCAGCATCGGAGGAGAACTGAACGAATGGGCCCAGGCCCTTTCAGTTGGTAGCGGAGACAGATGGTTTGCACATGAAGTAAGGGGAGAATCTGGAATCCAATCTAGAATAGTCTGGAGCCCTGACCCAAAAGTCCCCAGGTAGAGCCCCAATGATCAAGAACTGGAGAGGATGGAGTTTGGCGATGGAGAACACCGGTGAGAGGAGTGAGTATTAATAGGGTATGTTTGGAGTGTGTTAGATTGCAGTGATGATTTGATTGTGTGATGTCTTGTGGAGTTCTCATGAGAATCGAGTGAATGTGGTTGTCATGTCCGACGTGGCCCAAGGAGTTGAGATAAGGTTATCGAACCCCGAAGCGCCTTAACATCCTGTGATATTTTGAAGGTGTAGAGACACCAAGATAGTGATTGTCTGCTGAAGATTTGAGGGGTTCGTTATGAGACGACTGCAACTAAGACAGGGAACTTTGTGTGAATGGGATAATTGTGAATCGTGTAGTGGACCTTTTTGCGCAGCGGGTAAACGGTACTGATTCGGGTGAATCCCCGCTTGTTGAGGTTTCACTGTAAGTGTGTATTCTTGTAATAAGTGTGTATCTATTTTCTTTTAGAAAGGCAGACAATTACACATTTTATGATGATTGTGTGAGTGAATACGCACAGAGAAATTGTGAAGGAGGGTGAACTGTTGCTAGGAGTGAGGGTGACGTCAGATTGTGCAGCGCTGGAATAGGCTGGTTGGTGTAACACCTCGCTGGGATTGGTTGACAATCGTATATTACATCTGGGGTGTTCGAGACCGCATCACCGTACTATTTGTCCTTTAAATTGCATTTGGATTGTTGAAATTTCATAAATAAGCAAAGTTATGTGATGTTTTAAAGTTCTTTGAGACATGTTTCAAGGGGATGAAGGTATAACTGCTAGAGTGGGCAAAGAGGTGCCACCGGAAGATATACCGGCTGCTTATATGATGACAAACTTAGGACTTCATAGTATCATTTGGCTTCAAAATTGGCACAAGATCACTAAGATGGTACATTGTCATTTCCACACTATGGCACTTTCAAGTTGGAGGTACTTAATCAGTTGAGGAGAGTGATATTTGAAATGAGACCTTTACCTAGACCCACACAGTTTGAGGCACTTGATGCATGGATGCGTGCAGTTCATGCTAAGCAGAGAGATCGCTATCAGGTAAAGATGAAGAAAACAATGCAAACTTATCAAGAGGCACAATGGGACACTAAGTTAAAGAGGTGGAGAGTTGACATGATAGAGGGAGAGAGATTATATCCTGCATTAAAGAGAGATAAGGACATGAACGACAGGGACAAGAAAAAAGAGGCAGATGGAAACGATGTCTGTGACACTGATGACAGCTTGTTAAATGGATTGTTGGCTGATCATCCACCCCCTTATAGCCCACTGCAGGACGGAAGTGGGAGAAGTCCCGATGATACTGTTAACACTGAGAGTGCTTCAGCACCGGTAGCCTCAGATCCTGGGGTTGTGGGAGTGATATCAACAGGAGCGAGGTTAATAGAAAGGAGAGAAGGGGTAGGAAAATGAACGACAGGGGGCTCTTGTAACTCTAATGCTGCTTCGAGACTAACAGAAGCTCTAACAGTACCAGTCAAGATTGGGCCTGTTGTTCCCGTATATGACTCGAACTCAACAGGGAATGAAAATCAGCGACAGCACATGGGTACTGAGGGGACATTACAAGGCAGATCAGCGAATGTTGATGGGGATTTTGTTCCACTGACTCCTGTGAACTCAAGGACCCCATATGTAGCGACAGCAGATCCTTCTATAGTTCAGAATAGGTCTCACACTACAAGATCCCTACCTGCAAGAAGAGCTGATTCGGACCTAACAGTGTGGAGAACGCTTCCCAGGGTACAAAGTAGCACACCTCGGTAGATGGGGGCGACACAGGGAACACCCAACAACCAGTATATTTTTGAAGTCTCAGATTTAGAGTCATGGCTTAGGGATTACAGCAATACCAAGGAGTATCACAATACGCAATTGAGTCAGGCTACCATAAAATCTGCTGTGGAAGTGAAATTGGTGATGTGGTGAAGATGAGAGCCGTGTTGGATGAGATAATTAGTGGAAATCTAGCTATTGATCAGATAGAGGCATATGAACCTAGTGAATTACTGTTTCTGGGGAAAGAAGTTACCAGAAGAGCAATGTAGGCGCATGAGAAGCTGATGGAACTGGCTCAGAAATATGATGTAGATCTGACCCGAGTAAAGATGTTGCAAGGGAATCACAGACTTGCTTACAGTGACCAGAAGATAGAGGACAATAGAGTACCTGGATTAAAAATGCACATTTGGGAATTGGTAATAGGAATGAGAGCATAGAGTATGTTGGACAAATGGGAAGAAAGGTAGTCAAAGAAGAAAAATGCAAAGAAGGTCACAGGAGAGCTGCCCCCTTCCGGGGGGTGGGGGGAGAGAGAGCTGGATTAGAGGCATATCCATTACGGGAAGTGCCTAGTGGGGGTTATGTGCATGTGCCTTGGATGTGAGACTATTTTGCTGCATTCACAAATGAATTCCCGAAGTTGAGGGAAAAACCTGCCAAATTCTACAAACAGGTCAATAGATTTGTGAAGATTTCGAAGGTGTTGTGGATTGATTAAAATACGTTGTTTGAAATTGTGGTCCATAGTGACTTGTGTTCTGCATGTAAGATTGCTATAGAATGGCCTGAAGGGGAACCAGTGAGGGATTCAGTGACTCATGGTCCGTCGCCAATAGAAATGAAAAAATATGATCAGGTGATTACCTAGCTACAATCTAAAATAGCTCCACAAGATTTCGATTGGGTCAAAATTGACCAGACGACCCAAGAGCCCAAGGAGACAATTCATGCTACTAAGGAAGGTTACTACAGGCCGTCAAAGAGTACAGTGGATTAGATACCCTTGATCCCAAAGACATGGGACAGTTTATGTCCAAGTTTGTAACAGGATGAAGACCCGAGATTAGTATCATGATACAACAGCATTTGATTTGTTGGCAGAACAAGTCTGTCGATTAAATTCTGTTTTAAGCAAGGTATTGTAGTGACAAAGTTGAGTCAAGACACAAGAGAATGAAAGAGAAATTTATCTTGGTACAAATACGGGCTGCTCCAAAGGACAAGGGAGTGGTAGAGGCATCCCTATAGATCCAAAGTCAGGAATAGATATTGCTACACTGAAGAAGTCCAAAATGTGTCATTTTTGTAATAAGGTGGGGCATTGGAAGCACGAATGTTGGCTCAACCCTGCAAACCAAAAGCAAGGTGGAGGACCTTATCAGGTTCAGAATGAGGTGGCACAGATACAGACTGTGACTAGGCTGAGATCACAGTATATGGGGGGGCCTCCAGGCCACGTAATGCAAGTACCACAATGTCCAATGATATCACAATGTCCAATGATATCACAGGGAAATCGAACGTACCACCAATCGCCTTTGATGGAATCCTTTGACAAGTTTGGCCTAGACCCGTCCTTATGATGGTGCCTGAGGGGGGGAGTAAGAATATACACTTGGCGCAGTCTTAGTGATAGATCAGAGTGGACCCTACATTGATGCAGATGTTGATGGTCACCCAATTACATTCTTGATTGATACTGCTGCTACCCGCTCTACTGTGAGAACAGCACAAGCCCCAAAACTACCCCTCTTTGGAAAATTGATCCAAGTTGTAGGAGTTGTGAACAAGAGAATGTCAAATCCTCTAACTGAGGAGCTACCTGTGAAGATTGTGTCCTTTGAGAACCATCATTAGTTTGTGTTGTGACTCAAGTCCTCTGTGTAAGTTGGGATGTGACTTGCTGCGTAAATTGAATTGCACTATATATTGAACAGCGAAGGGAATTGAACTGCAGACAAATAATGAGGACATTGCTTTCAAATTGGCTAACCAGAATCTGTATGTCACAATGCTTCCTCTGCTGACGGTGGAGGATATGCCTTTAGATCTTAGGGACACAGTCTCAACAGTGGTGTGGGAATTCACAGGGGAAGAGATTGGACTCCTAAAAGGAGTTGAACCAGTCCGCTTACAGGTTAAGCCAAACATTGAGTTCCAGAGAACACCACAGTACAATTTGACACCTGAAACTGTGGCGGGTATCACATCTGGGAATAATTCCATGATTTAACATGGTATTCTGAAGGAGATTCTGGGGAGTCCATGCAGTTCTCCTGTTATGGACTTGCAGAAGCCTAGCGGTAAATACCGCATTGTGCTAGACCTCCGAAAGATTAACAGTATAGTGGCTCCTTGTTGTCCCGTGGTACCGAATCTATCAGTGATACTGTTCCAAATTCCATGTGAAGCTGAGTTTTTCACAGTCATTGATCTCTGCCAGGAATTTTTCTCTATCCCAATACATAATAAGAGAGAATTTTTATTTGCTTTCCGGCTGGGAAATTGTGCCTTAACATGGTGTCGTATCCCACAAGGGTATACTCAAAGTCCATCTATTTTCAATCAGAAATGAAGAATAATCTCGAGTCCCTAGTCTTACCTCACAACTCAGTTATTGTGCAGTACATTGACGATCTTCTGATTGCATCAAATACGAGCGAAGCCTGCAGAGATGACACCTTTGCTCTGTTATATCATTTGGCTGAGAATGAACATTAAGGGGCCGATTCCGATCTCGGTCGGAGGCGCACCTAATACCATTCGGTCGGGAAAAAAGCCATGCGAATGCCTGTTTCCCGACCGATCCGTACAGCATACCGAACGAGTAAGTACGATGCGCACAACAGCACAGAATCCGGCCGAGTCGTACTCACCCAATCCAGGTCCTGTTCTCCGACCGAGGCGAATCCGGAAACGCAGAATCGAGTCGCACGGAAGGGAAAATGCAGCCCCGTCCGGCCGAACAAGTATGATGCGCTTTCCGTACGCGCCGAACCCGTCGCTAGGCACGGCACGTCAAAGCATCCGGGAGAGGCACACATAAGCTCCGATTCGCGCCACAACACGATCCAGGGCTACGAGGCGAACACGCCAGCGACGAGGACGACGCGAAGCAACGAGAAAGACGAACGACACGAACCAACCATGAATCCCTTCGTCCCTATCCTACCAATATTCTACATTTACTACCGGAACAGGCACGGACGCGTACGGAGCAGAAGGTAAGTCAGACACCAACCACAAAACACATACAACACGTACACGACACATCACACACACACAGAGGGATGCAGAATTTACTCACACCAGCAACAGCAGCACCATAGGGGCGGGATGCCCATCACCAATGCCACATATGCACACAGGGGCCTGGATGCGCACCACCACCACCACCCCTACCCAGGGGGGGCCGGATGCCAACCACTACTACCACTCTTAGCCAGGGGGGTGCCAGATGCCCACCACCACTACCACCCTTACCCAGGGGGGGCTGGATGCCTACCACTACTACCACCCTTAGCCAGGGGGGTTCCAGATGCCCACCACCACTACCACCCTTACCCAGGGGGCTGGATGCCCACCACTACTACCACCCTTACCCAGGGGGCTGGATGCCCACCACTACTACCACCCTTACCCAGGGGGCTGGATGCCTACCACAACTACCACCCTTACCCAGGGGGGCTGGATGCATACCACTACTACCACCCTTAGCCAGGGGGTGCCAGATGCCCACCACCACTACCACCCTTACCCAGGGGGGCTGGATGCCTACCACTACTACCACCCTTACCCAGGGGGCTGGATGCCTACCACTACTATCACCCTAAGCCAGGGGGCTGGATGCCTACCACTACTACCACCCTTAGCCATGGGGGTGCCAGATGCCCACCACCACTACCACCCTTACCCAGGGGGGGCTGGATGCCTACCACTACAACCACCCTAAGCCAGGGGTGCTGGATGCCCACCTCTACTACCACCCTTACCCAGGGGGGGCTGGATGCCTACCACTACTACCACCCTTAGCCAGGGGGGTGCCAGATGCCCACCACCCCTACCACCCTTACCCAGGGGTGCTGGATGCCTACCACAACTACCACCCTTACCCAGGGGGCTGGATGCCTACCACTACTACCACCCTTACCCAGGGGGGCTGGATGCCTACCACTACTACCACCCTTAGCCAGGGGGTGCCAGATGCCCACCACCACTACCACCCTTACCCAGGGGGCTGGATGCCTACCACTACTACCACCCCTAAGCCAGGGGGGCTGGATGCCTACCACTACTACCACCCTTAGCCATGGGGGTGCCAGATGCCCACCACCACTACCACCCTTACCCAGGGGGGCTGGATGCCTACCACTACTACCACCCTAAGCCAGGGGGGCTGGATGCCCACCACTACTACCACCCTTACCCAGGGGGGGCTGGATGCCTACCACTACTACCACCCTTAGCCAGGGGGTGCCAGATGCCCACCACCACTACCACCCTTACCCAGGGGGCTGGATGCCTACCACTACTACCACCCTTACCCAGGGGGCTGGATGCCTACCACAACTACCACCCTTACCCAGGGGCTGGATGCCTACCACTACTACCACCCTTAGCCAGGGGGTGCCAGATGCCCACCACCACTACCACCCTTACCCAGGGGGCTGGATGCCTACCACTACTACCACCCTTACCCAGGGGGGCTGGATGCCTACCACTACTATCACCCTAAGCCAGGGGGCTGGATGCCTACCACTACTACCACCCTTAGCCAGGGGGTGCCAGATGCCCACCACCACTACCACCCTTGCAGGGGGGCTGGATGCCTACCACTACTACCACCCTAAGCCAGGGGGCTGGATGCCCACCACTACTACCACCCTTACCCAGGGGGGCTGGATGCCTACCACTACTACCACCGTTAGCCAGGGGGTGCCAGATGCCCACCACCACTACCACCCTTAGCCAGGGGGCTGGATGCCTACCACTACTACCACCCTTACCCAGGGGGCTGGATGCCTGTCACTACTACCACCTCTACCCATGGGGAGCTGGATGCCTACCACCAACACCACCCCCACTCATAGGATGGACAATGCATGACACAACCAGCACACCACAACCTAGGGAATGCAAGAAAAATACATCCCCCAACACCATGACAAGCGTGTGTAGACTGTGTCAAATGCCTACAACACTGAACATGACTTTGAACATACAATGTGAACCCCTATCACATGTGCCACACATATATGTGTGTGGCCCCCACAATGCAAGCAGGCCATGACCATTGTGGCAATGGGGTCCAAACCCCCATCATCACAGTGACCAAAAGGTAAGTGTGGGGTCCATATCTGAAGCACATTTTGAACATTGTGGCAATGGGGTCCAAACCCCCATCATCACAGTGACCAAAATGTAAGTGTTGACAAAGAAAAAGCTGCAACTGCCAAACTGCATGGATGATTCCTGGTCACAGAACATAAAATACATCAGTGGCAAAGTAGTGCATGTGTCCCATTGCAACATAGATTGGGGGAGGCAAATACTGCAGTGCAAATAAGACATACCTTTGGCCATGTGCAGACAAACAACACCCATGGGGGCTGACACTGTCAACATTCATCAATGACACAATGACAGAAGTGACCATCAGAATGCAGACCCACATATTTGCACCAATGGGCACACAAATGCAGATACCCTGTGGAGACTGTAGATGTGAGGTGAACAGATACCATACCATGGCAGCAATGGGACACACAAACCATGATCATTGTGCTTACTGATGACCTAGGAGTCCCAGGGACAGCAGGGGAAACCCACCAAACTACATACAGCCAATGGCACACCTAAGATATGCCAATGCAGTGGTGCAGATGCACAAACACAAACAGGCAGACCCACACTGCACATCAAACACAACAGGTGAGGGGGGGGGTGCCTGTGTCCCCAGGCAACCACACAACACATGAGGAGTCCTGAATACCAATTATACAGATGTGCATACAGTGCCACACAAAGGTAACTCATGGATCCAAATCCCCTATGTGGGCAATCAGGCATTGTCAGATGAGAGGGAGCACAAATCACACATGTCACACAGGCACGTAGGAACAGCAACTGACACAGAAAGACACAGACACACCACAGCACTACCCCCAGGGCCCCCACAATGTGGTGACCCTGGGCTGCATTACAATCCCACTGTGATGACAAAGCTAAATGTCGTTCACACTGTGAACCACAGTCATGTGTCCTGAGCAACAAACTACCATCACACCTACACAAGCACTAATCAATCAGCACGGCCAGTAAGCCAAGGCCAACATGGAGGCAGGGGTCTAGCCGGGCAACAACTCTCATCTGCACACACTCAACACCACACACCTCGACCTCCAACAATGTGCAGCAGTGAAGCACACATGCACTGGTGACATTGCACATGCACCCATGACAATTCCAGGGTGGTGGGTGGGAACCAAGGTGCAGAAACACATCACACATGGCCACTCAACAAGACTCCTGAATGTCTGACACACTGCACACTACGCTGTACATGGACATGACGGCAATACCACACCAACCAATGGGATCCCAGCCACAGTCACACACCAATGAAGAAGCCAAGGTCACCCACAAAGAACACACATAGACAACAACCAACATTGCAGCCCGGAACCTGAGGAGTGCCAGCAGTCACACACACAACGTGTCACAATCACTGAAAGATAACACAAACTGGAAATCACATGACAGGTGCAAACAACAAGTGCCAAGGGGAAACCTGACTGTGACCCATCTGCGTCTGCACACAAACTCAGCCCTGACAGCAAACACACCTATGGGTGACACCCTGATGACCAGTAATGTGCCATGCACCCACATCACAGAGAACCCAGGGAGAAGACTTTGGGGGAACATAGGTCAACTCAGCAAGCATCACAAACAGGTACAACACTAGGGATCACAGCATGCACAGCAAAACGGAAGTGAACACACAGACATGCTCATACAACACACACCTTGGGCGCAGGCAATGTCACAGGAGTACACACTGCCATGAGGGGACTCCACTCCTGTGTGAGGAAAGCTGTGCCATATGTTGCCTCAGTAGGGCCCCATCATGTCAGCTGAGCACTTGGTCACACAATCAACAATTAGCACCAAATGAAGGCTCCCGTCACATCAGCCTGGTCATGGAAGTGCCAACGAAATCATCAGCACAGATCCAACACACTTGTATAGCAATGTTGCACTGACAACACAGATGAGTCCTTCCCCATTGATGCCCAAACCTGCATGTCCAGTGTAGATGGCCACACGGTCAGGGAAGTAGGCGAATTGAACAATGGCAGGCACAACAGATGTGCAGGGGTGGAAGCCACAGATGTGAAATTGCTAATGTAAGTAGGAAATCCCATTGCCAAATACTGAACACATGACACCCTCAGATGCTGCTATGGATGACATGGATACACCACAGGATAGGACACATTCCCCCTGGACCACATGTGTTCCTGCACAGTAACACTTCATTATCATGAGACCAAATATCACCATCACTGCAGCAAGGGCATGGTTAGCATCATCAACAACATGTACATCAGAAGCATAAGCACTAGAGAACAGAAAGTTGCTTTATTCAGCATATGTGTGTTTAAAAGTGAAAGTCCAGAAAAAACACAAAGGCCAATGGCCAGTCCATTGTCAAAGTCCAAACAGGGTGACAGTGGCAGATGTCACCCTACGCATGCCTGCACTGCATAAAACCAGGGACAATCCACTAGGAGGGGCAACCGGGGGGCAGGCCAGGCACCGCAGGGACAGGATCAGGGCTCACCAGGAGGAGGCAGGGAAGGGGTGGTGGGTGCTGGAGAGCCACTGACAACTGCAGTGGAGGTGTCTGACATGGTGTGTGCCGGCACAACTGGGGGCATGACTCAGATGTTGTGGGTGCCGGCACGACTGCAGTGGACCCTGCAGATGGAGTGGACAGGTCTGCCACTGCAGTGCCCAAGTCAGACAGGGTGGTAGTGGACTCCACTGCAGTGCCTACCACCAGGGGAGGAGAATGGGGAACAGGCAAGGTGGGCTGGACAGAGGGGAGGACACCCTCACCACATCAGTGGCACAGACAAGCGCAGCGGGGGTCTGGTGCCGGGAGAGCAAGTGGCAGGGGAGAAGGCCGGATCCTCTTGGGGATGGTATATCTGTTGGTGGGGGAACCTGGGGCAGGGTGTGGTGGGGGCACCTGTGGAGTGGGGGCCTGAGGGATGGAGGAAGGAGACCTGGTGCCTGAGCTGCAGGGCGGCGGCGGGGTCTTGCTCTTACGACTCCGGGGGACTTGCGGGTGGGGGCCTCAGTCTGTCTGTGCCTGGGGAGGGTGTCCGGGGGCGAGGGGCACTCTGCTCCGTGTGGGTGGGCTTCCTCTTCCCCCTGAATGCTGTATCAGCTGGATCGGAGGGGAAGAGGCCGAGGTCACTGAGGAAGAGCCGCTGGGTCTTTGGGGTTGCAGGTGAGGCAAGGGAGGGTGCTTTGGAGGGAGAGGCAACTGAGGACTGCGCAGTGCTCGTGGATGCGTGTGTGTGTTCCAGGGCCCCATCCCCTGTGAGTCTGGTTTCAGTCCCCTGACTGTGCGTGCGTGTGCGTTTTGTTTGTGGCGTGTGTGTCTGTGTGCTGGACGTGTGTGTGCTGTGTGTGCCTGTGCCGGTGTGTGTGTGCTTGGGACGGGTAAGGTGCTGGGGAGTGTGGATGGAGCAGAGGCAGGAGGGGTGAGGGACTGTCTGAGGAGGGACACTGCTGCCGTCAGGGAGGAGTCCATGGACCTATTGCCCCTCTGTAGGTCAGACATGCCCGATGAGATGCCCTCCATGAACGACACCAGCTGAGTCAACAGAGCGGTGTGCGCATGGAGGACACTCAGCATGGCTGTCTGCCCTACATGGAGCTGGCGAAGGAGGTACACAGACTCCTCACTCAGGGCAGCAGGGGACACAGGGGCAGGGGTGCGGTGCCTGGCCCAAAGGAGACACGCTCCCGAACATGGGAGCCTCCACGGACCTGGGGAATGGGAGCCGATGGGAGGGCGGTGGTGGGGCTGGTGGTGGCGGGGACAGCAACACTAGCTGGGGTGTGGTGGCTGCTGACACCCGCCTCCATAAGGGAGTCATCCTCCGAGCCGCTGTGGTCCTCAGCTGAGGTGGATGCTGCTGAGGACTCCTCGGTGTGGCTCCCCTCGCCCTCCGTGCCACTGGGTCCCTCCGACCACTCCTCGGCTGCTGACCCAGTCTGGCTCTCCGGATCCTCCTGGTCCGTGGAGCTGTCCCCTTCCGTGGCCGTGGATGTATCTGCAAACAATGGGGAAACAGACAGACATCAGTCACCTGCACCAAACGCACACACCACTGTGATCACAGCACATTACAGAGCAAGCCCTGGCATCATTAGTTGAACATTGCTAAAAGTGCCCTAACTGAACAGGAGAAGCCAATTGTCAGTCTGATGCCAACCATGGCACTCACATCCCACATGGCCTTGCACCCATCTGTCTGGTGTCTGTTGGATAGCAACACCCCAGTGTGGACACATGCACCACCTACACAGTAGTTGGACAGTGCAGAGGACACGGTGTAGCATGTGGACATGCACACATCACAACTCTTGCCACTGAGTCAGTACAGGTTTCCGGATGAAAGGGATGCCCAGAGTCAAATAGGAAATGCATGTGATGCATACCAGCGACAGACACCATGATGCACCCATGTCCTGATAGCCATCGCCACAATGGTGTGCATGTAGCACATGTCACTCCCTGCAGGATCACCAATAAGTAGACACATGCCATGGCGGAGGCATGACTGCTAAGTCATACATCACTGTCTCAGTGATGTATGACTTGGCAGCCAGACAACAACACTCTGCACTGTGTCACAATAGTAGGTCATGGGGAATGCAAGTCCTGGAGCTGCACAAGTGCACATGTACATCCCCCACACAACACATCATCTTAACCCTCATCTGTCCAGGTCATACCGATTGGACATATGGGAGACCTGTGACACTACCCTCTGAACCCTGAGCCCCTCACAATCTGCTGTGAATGGGAAACAGCTGCCTGAACTTCACATTCGCATACCCCAGTCTGCACGGGCAGCTGATCAAACACCTATGTGACACACAAGTATCGTCTCCTATGGTCACATCTCCAGTGGCATGCTGAGCCCCAACCGAGAAACACCCCAGCAGTCCTGGCAACAAATCCACAGCACACTGACACAGAGGCAGACACCTGAGGGGTCAAATCACTGCGCACAACGTGTCAGCTGATACACGGGAGTGGGAGTACAGGTGTATTGGATGGGCTGGAGTAGGCATGACTGTCCTGCCCCACATGAATGAGGGATGAGCCCTGGACAGTGGATAGCTGGCTATGTATGTGTGACACACGTAATCTGCACACTCCTGGGGCCCAAACATTGTTCCCACCCGCTGCATGGGTGTGTGCCAGATACCCCAGGCACATGTGGTGGCTCAGCTCAGCAAGTGGACCGCATAACAAAGCAACACGCAGATTACATGTCCGAACACAGGCGTTGTGTGAACAATGGACCCACCCATGATGCCCACAACAGAGTCAGGGAAACAGATGCTGTCCCCCACCTTGAGTGAAGCAAACTGCAAGGACACAGTCCCAAGTGACACAATTCCCTGAATGTAAGGGCCACACCTGGGTATCAGATGAGGAGTGGGCAGTGCACAATAGAGGGACATGGCTCCTGGACAACATGACTGCTGTACTGTGGCAGTTTAACCAGGCCAGAGGAGGGCACATAGCATGTAATACAGAGTTCACAGTGCAGTCTTTGACTCACCCCCTCCTTGCTGCTGTCTGGCCTTCAGCTGCCCATCCAGGTCTGGAAACACCACCGCCAGGATCTGGAGCATGTGGGGGTCAGGGTCCGTGTTCCGCCCCTCCTGCGAGGAGGCGACAGCTTCAGCTGGACCCGTGCAATCCTCCGGGTCCAGCCCGAAGGTCCTGCCACCTCTTCTGGCAGTTGCGGGTCCGGCGCTTGTAGACCCCCACGGACCGGACAGCCCGGACGATGTCCTTCCAGATCTCCTGCTTCCGATGGGCATTAACCTGTGAGGATGACAAAGTGAAAAGGCCATAACTACATATGCAACATATCCGTGCATGACACAGTTGTATATACATGTCTCAATCACAGGGGCACATGATGTACACAGGCAGTGCAACGCTGCCCATGGACAGTTTGCCAGAAGTCACTACATGGTATCATTGCATGGGAAGTAAAACCTTGTTCAAATGCACTGTCACTGCACCATACCTGTCCAGTGCATGTCACTACACACTATGGGGGGTGACAACTACTCAGTGAGCCTGCTAGCCAGTGGCGTGCAGACTTTCAGCCTTGCTAGTCAGACAAAATGCACATTCAGAAAGGCAGTGCACAGAACACTCACCTGCTCCCCTGGTGTCCCATACAGCTTGCTGTACTGTGGAAGTAGGCTGTCCAGCAGGGCCTGGTTCTCCTCAAGGCTGAAGGCTGGGGCTCTCTCCACAGTACGTGCCATTGCAGGGTCCAGAGGGGCAGAGACAGCAGCAGTGCAGTGGCAGATGTCGTCCTGGAGCATGTAGTGCAGGCAAGTGAGCTCTCAGGGGAACAGCCAGCAATATATATGTGCTGCAGAGGCAGATACTGTCCCATGTGTCCAAAGTGATAGGTCCAAGTCGTTTGCATCTTCTGAATCTGGCCAATCCATGGAATAGCAGCACCAATACACGCCCACAGCATCCTTCAAATCTTCAACTTCATGACATACATGATTTTGCAACATTGTTGTGGGTGACCAACTGAATTTCCAGCAACCGACTCGTTCGAATTTCGAAAGCGCGTCCGTTGCCAGGCTAGACCATTGACAATGGGTGCGCACCGATCGGTCCATTGCGGTACAACGCGTACAGGGGTACAACGCGTACCCGCACACATTGAATGCAATGGGCCGGCCGGGTGCACCGATCGGTCCATTGCTGTTCAACGCGTACAGGGTACAACGCGTGCCCGCACGTTGAATGCAATGGGCCGGCCGGGCGCACCGATCGGTCCATTGCGGTACAACGGCGTACAGGGGTACAACGCGTACCCGCACACATTGAATGCAATGGGCCGGCCGGGTGCACCGATCGGTCCATTGCTGTTCAACGCGTACAGGGGTACAACGCGTGCCCGCACACATTGAATGCAATGGGCCGGCCGGGTGCACCGATCGGTCCATTGCTGTTCAACGCGTACAGGGTACAACGCGTACCCGCACACATTGAATGCAATGGGCCGGCCGGGTGCACCGATCGGTCCATTGCTGTTCAACGCGTACAGGGGTACAACGCGTGCCCGCACACATTGAATGCAATGGGCCGGCCGGGTGCACCGATCGGTCCATTGCTGTTCAACGCATCCCTGTACAAGTGACTGGCATATGTCACCATGCCTGTCTCAGATGAACATATGCCAGCCACAGATAGCTCCCAGGGAGTGAGGGCACACCTACAACACAACAGCCTGTCCAAACTGTATCATAAGGCATGTAAGGCTGCATTTCCTATTGTGTGTATGTTGGTGTACATGTTGTCCTGTGGGTGTCACCTGGGGGCAGCCACCCCCAGGCTGTGCACGTGTTCATGGGGACAGGATCCTGGGTGTTACGTGTACATGACCACTGTGATGTGCAACTGTTCATATCTGTGCATGTGCCATGGTCACATTTCACGGTGCTGTATGTGTATGTCATGTCACATACCCCATGAGTCCCATGTGGGACGGTATGTTTGAGCCAGGGTGTCCCAGTGGCACAATAGTGATGTTCCTCCACAGTCTGTGTGCATGTAGTGTTTACAATGTCTCTGATTTCATGTGCACAATGGGAGACAGTCTCCACATCCACGTTGTGTGTGCATGGACTTTGATGTTGTGCGTGTGTGTGTCACAGGCGTCCATGTCTGTCCTGCCGTGGCAAGTGGGACCACTACCTGTGGGGGTCATGGTTGTTTTGCTGTGGTGTATACATGATACTCCATGTAATGCCAGTGTCCATGTGGCAATACAGGGTCCCTGGGAATGTACCTGTCGTTGAGCTGTGATGCCTGGGGCACATCTGTCCTCACATGTCACTGTGGGGGTGATTGTGACACGGCAGCAGGAGATGGGAACTGTGACACGGCCTCATGATATCCAATGGGCCAACCTGGGACTTATTGATGCCACTTGTTGAACCGTGATGACAGATGTTGGCCATGTATGTACCATACATGTCCTTACAGAACTGCACACTTCATGTAGTTGTGCCTCATAATGATGTATGATGTGATATTGAGTGTGTTCAATGCCGCATATGTGGGGTGACTGACAATCTTGCTTTCTTCTCCTCTGCACTGCAGGGCTCCTGCTGTCCATAGACCATTCCCAGACCTGGCAACGATGGTGGAACGGGACAGCATCCGGCGGTACCGCTTCACCAGGCAGCTGATTGAGGATTTGGCAGTGCAGTTGGCCCCACATTTGCAGCCTGGCCGGCCGTATCCTGCAGCGCTGACCCCCAAGGTGAAGGTGATGGCAGCCCTACACTTCTTTGCCACCGGTACCTTCCAACATACTGTGGCGACTGCTGGTGGGATGTCACAGACCATGTTGAGCCGTGTGCTCCGCGATGTTTTGGAGGCAATGTTGCTATTCCTGAACCGGTACATCTATTTTCCCTAGACTGCAACGACTCACTGATGTGAAGAGTGACTTCTATGCCCTGGGGAGGATGCCGCATGTCATTGGCTCCATTGATGGGACACATGTGGCTTTGGTACCACCACAGGCCCAGGAGCAGGCCTACCGTAACCGCAAGCACTACCACTCGGTCAATGCACTGGTGGTGTGTCTTGCAGATATGACCATCACACACGTGTGTGCCCGTTTCCCTGGTTCAGCACACGATGCCTTTGTGATGAGGAGTAGTCGCATCCCCAGGATGATGGCACAGATGCAGAACCAGCGTGCCTGGCTTGTCGGTGTGTACTGACTTTGTGCCATTGTGTGTGATCTGATCTGTAGTATTCCGCCCACTTTTCCAAGTCAGCTAATGTGCACTTGTCTGTCCGTAGGTGACTCGGGATACCCCAACATGCCGTGGTTGCTGACACCCCTCAGGAACCCTGTGACACCAGCCCAGATGCGCTACAATGAGGCACATGGTCGGACCAGGAGAGTGATTGAGCGGACATTTGGTCTCCTGAAGAGCCGCTTCCGCTGCCTCGACAAGACAGGAGGGTCCCTCCCATATGCCCCAGCGAAGGTGTGCAAGATTATCATCGTCTGCTGCATGCTCCACAACCTGGCAGTGCGGAAGGAGTTGCCTCTCATCCAGGATGACAATGACCAACATCCGCCACCTGTGGAGGATCCTGGCCTGGACCACGATGCCAGTGATGATGATGATGATGAGGGTGATGTCCGCACACAGCTCATCACCAACTTCTTTAGCTGAATGTGAGTATCCTGAGGTGTCATGTCAATGATGTGAGTTGGCATGATATGTGTAGGTGGTGCTCTGGTGCTGTTGGAGTGTGTCCATGGGCTACTTGACTGGATGTGTGTAGCGATGTGTGCTTACAGGTGGTCTGTACTCCCCAACAGTGTTGACATGCTAACTTGGTTCTGGGTGGGTATCTTGTAACATGTATTGTGCATGAGTTTTGCTGTTCTGTCCTGTTCTCCATTGCTTTTGACTGTGTGTCATTTCTGTCCTTCACAGGGTACTTTCAGATTCGTTTGGTCAACTGTGTCCACCGACGACGTGATTGTACTTCCAGGGTGGTAGCTGTTGTGTCCCTACAGGTGATGTGCGCCACACCCATGGACTTCCTTCCTTCTACAGTTGTTGACTGTGTGCCCGCTGCCAGGTGGGATTACCTTGCATCTGTAGTGGTTACGACATGTTGCAACTGTGTAATAAACCTGTGCTTCACTTTGTGATGTGCGTTGTCTGTGGTCACACATTTGACTGCCATTTGCTTACTGCACCTGTGGGCTACTTGACTACAACTGGGAATAGGTGTGGTGTCTGTGCATTGCACCGTCTTCCCTGGCAACATCAGTGTAGGCAATGAGTCAGATGGCCTAGGTGTGTATGTGTTGTGTAGCCCTGGTGGTGTGTCTCCCTCATATGTGTCACGTTGCCTTTACTCACATGCCTGTGTTGTACTTGCTGTTGCAGTTCGCATACACAGTGTAATTTTGCAGTTCATCATCCCCATGACAGCACCCACGTTGGAATCACAACAGAGGCAAGTATGGTGTATTAGTGTGTTTATTGTGATACATTTGTGTGAATAGTGCATAGGATGGTTAGTGCTGTACATATATATTGCAATCAGAAGTTCCTAGGTGAATTGAAAGTCCTGGTAGACAAAATCCCCAGTATCGGGGCCACAGTTGTCTGAGACATTGGTCCAACTTGTACTCCCCATGTCATGTGTGGTAGTTGTGTTGCCGTCAACAGGGTGAACAGTTTGTGCACAAAGGTGAACATCCAGAACAGGTTCAGGCTTCCTGGGGGTTGCACTTGGCCATCGGCCTCTCACTTGCCCCTCCTCGGACGACCCCTCTTCTTTGGGGGGGCCCCTCAAGTACAGGCTGCTGCGGTGCAGGGGACTCTCCGCCAGAGTCATCCTCCCTCCCTGTGGCAGTTGCAGTTTGTTCAGCACCAGATGTTGTTGGCACACAGGGAGGTGTGGACTGGTTGCTGTTCATCTGGCGGAGGCATTGTAATATGTCCCTGTGCACCGCCGTCATCTCTTGCAGTGCGTCCCACTTGGACTCCACGCGGGACATGTGTGAGTCCAAGCGGGCATGATGGGCAGCCTGCTGCTGTTTCATGTCTCTGAGGAGCCCCACTACCTGGCTGAGATCTCCGGTGCTGGACTGGTACGCATCGGCTATGCGTACCAGTTGTGGGTCATCATGCACACCAGCAACCTCTGCAAGCAGCGACCTCTGTCTCCCACCCCTCCCACCACCCCTGCCGACATGTGCAGTGCGTGCAGTGGCACGCACAGATGACCCTGGTCCCCCTTGGGGGTTGGTGGT